>VWZT01002506.1:281325-402579 GCA_013397055.1 Pachycephala philippinensis | reverse complement strand
GCGGTGGCGGGGCCGCCTGCCCCGCGGAGGGCGGCGGCTTCCCAAAGTTTCGGCCGCCCTCCGGTCATCGCCAGAGGCGCTGCTGGCGGGAGCAGAGGCGGGTCGGGGTCGGGCGCGGAGGTGAGGTGGCCGGTGGCCGGGAACCGGGCTGGGGCGGGGGAGACCAGCGCCAGGGAGGGGGTCTGCGGGGGGAGATCGCCCTCCTCCTAGCCGTCATTTTAGCTAAAATGGATCAAACTCTTAAGAAAATCTCAACTTTTACTCGCTGATTTGTGAACAGTGTCTCGGGATCCGCTTTCAAAGCCGTGTTTGCTGGAGGGCAAGCCTGGGCTGCTTGGAGTGGCATTGTTCTTAAGGGTGGCAGTGTGAGGGCAACAGATTTACTTGATGCTTCCTTAGCATCTGCTTTTGCATGCAGTGGAGGAGGATCACAGTCCGAGAGTTAGAGCTGTTAGGTGTCCTGTTTTCACAAAAGGCAGTTCATATTGCTCCGCTTGGTGTATTCTGCCTACTTGTCTGTGCGTCTCAAACGATATCGCTTGTAAATCTAACCCCGGCGTTCTCATCCAGCGCAGCCATTGCGCAGCCTTGTTTAATTGCTGTTATTTATTTTGCCTTCATTTACCGTGTCAGCCAGCGGGGGGAACACGCTCAGATTCCGAGTGCATTTTTACGTGCTAGGTGTGTCTCTGCGCTTCCAGGTGTGTGCGGTTTTGCTTAAAACTCATCCCGCCGCCGTGTGACATCGCTGTAAATGTGCCGGGAGGGGAAACAAAGGCATTAGAGAGCGACACAAGTGTCTGTGCATCACCTGTTTGACTTCTCTGCCAGTGCAGTGCTGAGCCAGATGCATGCCCGGTGCGCGTTCTTCTAAATGGCATATGTATATTTTAGGCAAGTACAAAGCAATTGAAGCCGAGGGTGATGGGGAGGGGGTTTAAAAAAAAAAAAAAAGAACGAAAACCGTACTGTAAACTGATCTGCAACTTTTCAGTCGCATAATTTAACTGCACGCTGATTTTGTTTTAGCAGTCTTCGTCACGGATCGAGGCGAGTTTGTGTGCACAATTGGGCTTGCAAATTGCTAATCTCGCACTGACTTTGCCTCTCAGTTCCCAGCTGGGCATGGTTACCTTGAGAGCTGTGGTATCAGCACTGTCAGAGCATGCTCCGGTGGGGAGATCGGGTGTGTTCTATTTTTAATACTATTTAATGAAGATGCTTCTCACTCTGCAATATACGAAGCATAATGGAAGAGCAGAGCGATGATTGGTTATGGATACTGGAAAAGGAAAAATGCAAAGGTAAAAACGGAAATCCCTCAAATATTTCTATTACATTAATGAAAGAAAATGCAGCTGTGCAGAAAGGTGATTGATTAGCTGATTTTAAGTTGAAGAGTTTTGTGGTGTCTAGGATGATTTTTTTAAAAAAAAGTTCTTTTCAAAAGTTGCATGAAGCAAACTAGATAGATTATTTTGTGCCGTTCGTAAATCCGATTCTGTGTGGGCATGCTTGAGTTGAAGAATATGCCATTTAAATTCTTTTTTTTTAATAGTGAAGTATCTCATAGTGGAGTAGCGCTAAAGAACATCCTAAAAATTACTTTTTTTTTTCTTGTGATAACCAATTTTTATTATTTACTCTATTTACATGCTTACTGGTAGCCTCCTAAAGCAGGAGTTTTGAGTTTTTATTCCTTGCAGTTAAAAGTTAATTCAGTTGATATTAAAAATCATTGTTGCATGCAATGCTCACAGAATGCAAGCGGCTGTAAATCTCTTGTGAAGTGTAAAGGAAAATACCTATTGATAACTACAGTGGATGCCACTTGGTGAGATGCATGGAGATACTTCTGAAAACTGCCCTGTTTAGTTCAGTGTACTTGTAGCCAGAAATGTGTTTATTAGCTGTTTGCAAGAATCCACGCACTTAGAATCTTGTAGAGAAACTCGCCTCGATTAAAGATGTCTTCTGTAAAACAACTGTATTTTCTCTCTGTCTGCACTTTTACAGGATGGTGGTCTAAGAAACAGCTGAGTACCCCTCCTGCAAAATCCTTTTTCAAGCAGTTATTTCCTTTTGCTATGTCCTAGTCCTTTTGACTGCCCCAGGGCTAAGTGTGCAGGTGAGGATTGCTCAGACAAATGTTGCACCACAGCGTACCCATCAAGGAAAGATTGCATAAGGGTGATGAGGAAATGCGAAGAGGTTTTTAACACAGGTGTAATTATAGTTCTCAGAGAGGGAGAAAACAGTGCAAAAGTAACTTTCAAACTTCTTCCTGTTGGCATAGAACTGTGGGCCAAATCATATTTTCCTGATGGTGCTGGTTTTCCTGTGGGCTTTACTGGGGTTATTTGCATGATTACAGTAACTGGACTTGGCCTGATAAATCAGTATTATTAAACAGAACGTCTGGGAGTACATTAAAGAAACCTAAGAAGTTTTAAAATCCGCTGCGCTCTTGATTTTTTTCCCAGGTTATAATTTTGAATAACTAACTTTAAACTTGGAATGAGTAGGGGGGAAGAGAAGTGTACTAAATCTAGGATGGCTTACTTGCAGTCTTTCTTGCCTCCTGTAGACATTGGTCTCAGTGCAGTCAGTGGGAGCTTTAAAATTGGCTCCATGGTTTTATCAGTGCCAAGACAGACACAGGAACAAATTTTCAGCAGCTGTAAATTGATGTAGTTTCATTGGTCTTAAGAGCAGTGTAGACTTACACCAGCTGATGATAACAGCTCTCTGCTTATAACATACAAGATCTGTAACTTGCATTGAATGGTGTTACCAGTTTTGATGGTGTTAATTCCAGAGTAGGAAAAATTCTTTTGGCAGACTGGCAAATCCTTGTTTATAGGGACTACTCACAAATGAGCGACTTGGTCCAGTGAGTGCTCCCAGCTTAATTTCCGTGGTAAATTTTAAAGACGGTTTGTAAGGTACATGATTATTTAAAGGAAATGCTATTCATGTTAAGTAATCTCTTTTCAAAAATTTCATTAAAGATTGGCCAGTTGAGATGTAACTACCATGCAATAAACTTGCAAAATCCATTTGTCCCCTGCTTATTCATTTATTAGATTTGAAGTTCTGTATTAATGTTCTTAGCAGGTAGTAAGTCAAGAAAATGGGTTCCTTTTTCTTCTAGAAGATTGAAACATTCATCAAACAAGTAATACATGGCAAAGACTCTGTACGTTCCAATGGAGAGCACTTGATTCTGAAGATTTAAAATACTGTGTATGAGTATCTGTGTATCTGTGTGGTAACATGCATTTCTAGGACACATTCTATTTTGATGACAAACTGCAATCCAGGTAAGTTAGATTTTCCCCAATTAAGGCTGGGTAAATTGAATTGCAGATAAATTATGCAAACTGTGTGAGGTCATGCATCTAGTTTTTGACAGTCATCAAGTGAGACCTATTCCAGTCTCCAGGCTTATAACTGGGTCACCTCTGGATGATAAGTTTCCCTGATTAATTGCTGGTGTTCGTTTTGTTTTCTAATTTTTCCAGTTGATACATGAAATGCTGACTTTCAGAAACATGTAGATGTAAATAAATTCACATGTCTGTTTGTAACTATCAAAGTATTTTATTTTTACATAGTAATTTAATGGTAAGCCCTTCTAGCAAGGAAATAACTTCAGAACAAGTGCAAATAATGACTCGTGTCTGGTTTGTTTTGGGTTTTTTTTTAAAATAAATTAAACCTGCCTATAAATTCATGTAGACATACTGCTCACTGTTTGTGAGCAGGATATGTTTTTCTTGGGGTCTTTCTTAAGAAGGAGGCTTAAGCCCAAATTGGAATAACAGCCACTATGGCTTGCGTGAGTATGCTGGTGTACACACACACAGTTTATTAGAGAAATAAAAAAGTCACTATAAAACTACAGTGCTTTCCATTTTAGTTAAAACTGTATGTTTTTAGTAAATAACATCTCTGATGGGTTCTTTCCAAGTAAGTCCTCATTTGTCACTGAAGGTCCAGACTGCTTCGTTGTAGGACTTTATAGCTGCTTAGATGTTTGAAGTAACTCTAGTTTTAGACTTCATGTTTTCTCATATGGTGGTTTTACAGTAGGCAAGCTGGATGATGCATTGCTAACGATCCTATGTTGAGTGCTCCCTGTATGCATTTGTTTTTCCTTAGCTCATCTTCGTTTATGAGAGCACATATATAATCTGTATTAACACTTGATGTGAGACATAGGCAGTCCAAAGTTATGAACTGGATTAATTCCAGAGGAAGGGCACTGGAGCTCTCTGTCACCTTTAGGGAAAATGCCCCAAGCAGACACTTCCATAATGTCCTGCCACAGCTGCCCTCTTCTGTCTGGTCACAATGTTGCCGGTATTTATTACTTCTTCCTTTTTCACTGTTGTAGTTTCCAGGCTTTCAGGTAATCCACCATCAGTACACTTGTTTTTGGTTCCTTGGAAAAAGTTGTTGCGGAAGAGGTGTCCTTTCATTCAAATGTACAATTTTTTAGTCACACGGTGGGATCTTTAAACTGTGTTCTATCATTCTAGAGTCCTAAATAGGTAAGGAGCTGTTATATGAAAATGACACATTGCTTCTTTTTGTCCTTTTTCCCCTGGTTATTACACGTAAATACCCTGTTACTGAGAGGAGCAAGAAGACTAAATACAGAGAGAAATACATAAACAAGGAGTAAACTTTTTACAAGAGTGAGTTCATGATGATTGTGTGGAGGAACTAATTGCAGCTGTGGTAAACATGGTCAAGAGAAATACTAAATAGGTTGTTTGGTTAGTGCTGAAGGAAGATACGAAGTGTGAGAGAGTGATAATGTCATATATCATGACTAAGCTGAAATGCAGAAGGCATAGTTAGGCAGTGACAGCTGGAAATTTGAAATTTATGATTTGGATCTCCAATGACTTTATGAAGCAGAGGGTTTAGAGTACTTTCTAGTTACTGGCAATGTATGGAGGCAGTAACTATGTAAGGCTGTTTTTAGGGCAGACATTCACATAGCATATGCTGGAGTATGTGAGGTGAGAAGAGCATTTTTATAAGTGAAAGAAAATTTTCACAGGGAAATCGGGACACACACGAATCAGATCAGATGTCTGATCTTGATCTTTTAAGGCCAAGAGTCACAGATAACAAAGAGTAGTACCATGAGAAAGCAAAGTCCTATAAAAGTGTTTTTGTAATTTAATGCTTTCTGCTATATTCATAATTTAGTCTCGGACAATACCATGATTTATTTATGAGCTGTTTATACAGTGCCTGTGTTAAAATTCTAGAAGCTTAATAACAACTTCCAACTTATAAAACTGCCTTTTTCCAAAATTGGATGCCTTCAAGTTAAAGAAAAGCTTAAATGATCAGCAGGATGGTGTGACAAAAAAATGGCAATTAAGAAAAACCCCAAAAAATACTCCCACACCCCCTCCCCCACAATTAAATGCTCTGGTTTTTGATTTCTTGAAGTTTTTGTCTTCTGTTTGCAATCTATGCTAAAACGTAAAAGTCAAATATATACAAATCACCTACTTTCAAGCTTCTGTTTATCCCAGTTTTTACAGCCGTGCAGCACTGATTTTTACTGGATTCATAAAATCATCAGAGCCAGTTTTATGTTCTAGGATTTGAACTCTGTCATCAAAAGCGTGCCTGAACAGCTAATGATTTCGTCAGTAATGAATCCTGTTGCAGTATTTGTATTTTTATTGCCTCATGAGTTGAAGACTTCCTGTGCCTTCAATACGGAAAGCATTTTGTAAATTTTCATCATTAAATACCAGAGTCAGATTGTGCTGCTTCACAGGGAGTGCATGTATCTTGGGTTTGGTGACCTGCAGAGCTTCTCGTGGTGTAATGCTTTTTTTACTGTGAAGAAAGTTGTCACAATTTGTTCCTGCATAAAGAGGGATGGCAAGGCTTCTCAGTAGAATGAAGCTGATGAAGATAAACTGCAATGATTAGAAGCATTTTATAAATACAATTAAATTATTATTAATTAACATGAAGTATTTAACTATGTATTTGATTCAATGGGAAGTTTTACTGGGGAGCAAACTTCAGTGGTGTTGATGCTCTCATGTGAAATAGGTACAGCATGATGTTCTTCTGAAGAATATGCCTACTTTGTGCTTTTTGGGTGTTTGTGCCATTGAACTTTATTTGAAGTGCATGAAAGTAAATCATAAATTGCGGTGGTTCCAACTATACCTTGAGGTTTTTCCATTTTCAAGTGACTATTCCGTTTCTAAATACGTTGCCAATGGCCTAACATTTAGAACAGTTTAAATGAGGCTGCTTAATGCATTATAAAGTATTTGTCATGGAGTCAGAAATGTTTATGGTGTCATAAAAGCTTTAAGAGAAACACATCAAATAAATTGGTCCACTCTAAAGGCTCACTACAGATTTTAATGTAAGCCCGGGAAATGTCTGATAGCTTTATAATTTGTGTACTTTATAAACCATGAAATCTGAAGTGAGAAGGTCTGACTTTCATGCTTTCAGGTTTTGTTCCTTTAGGAAAAAATTCAGAGCTTTCTTCTACAAAATAAAAAAAAAAACAAAAAAAAAAAAAGGAAATTCTGAACATTGGTCTAAAAGGAAAGCCTAATGAGTGACTTAGGGCATCTTAAAGTGCCGTATTTCATAGTACGTACTACTGTTAGCGTCAGGAAACGCTAACAAAACTATGTTCGATCCAGGTATGATTTTTGGAGAAGCTGTAACTCATCAAAAATGAGCATAAGTTGGAAAACATAATGTATTTACCAGCTTTGTGTGTCTCAATACGCTTTTCCACTACAGCGTAGCAGTCTGTTCTGCAACTAAGCAGCAAAATGGAATGAACCCTAGTGACAAGAGCTATGGCAAGCAGCATAAGAATCCTGTTAGATACAGAAGACAATGAATTATTACTGAGGGATAATGCAAGTTTTGTTTAATCTATGTGCTGTTGAAAATGATTGCATTTGAAAGAAGTCCTGGAATGACCTGCTTCTTAAAGTAGCCCTCTCAAAATCGGAGGCTGCGATAAGGGAGTAGTGGGGTAAGGGCGTAGTGGAGGATTAGTGCCCATAGTACCTGCTTGTGATGTGAAATCAGGTTAAGGGGCATCAGAAGCAGGAGGACAGAAAAGGGAAGTAGGACCTTCAGGTGATATTCCATGAAGGTTAAGTAATTGGAATTTTGGATAATGTAGAGAAAAATACATAGATGTGTAGCCTGTTTTCAGTATCATTTGTTTTCTGATTAAAAAAAAATAAAATTCCTTATGCATGTGTTGTGATGCCTGTCTTTGCATGGAGGATCAGGACAAAATGACTGCTCCTCTTCAATCACACTTAGTCTCACCAAATCTGAGGTTGCAGGGGTTGTAAATGATCCACGTCTTCTGATTTTTGCTATTGCAGAATTGCTCCTCTCTGCCACCTATCTGTCAGGAGAGAAAGGAAGATAACAAAATTGTTGTCAAGGTCTGAGGGCATCTCCACGGCAGTGTGGGCTGGGATGAAACTTCTTAGCCTGGTTTAATGTCAGTGTAAGAAGCTGGTGGGTGAGTCTTGGGGAGACATGCAAGATCCTGGACTCTCTGGTATGTAGCCAGTTCTTCTGTGGGAATAAATTGGTTTCCATCCTTGGTAGCTCTTCTCTTGGCAGGGCAGTACCTCATGAGTTAGTCAGGTATTTACTGGAATAGGGTGATGTGCCCTGTGACGACAAATCCCAACCTTTCCGTAAAGGGTTTTCTGTTAGTGGAGAAGGATTGGCAGGAAAGAGCAAATTGAGACACAAGTCTTGACGCAGCATTTTAGCTGCGTGTGGTTCTGCTGCCAGTAACCCTGTAGGCATGGTCGTGGGGCTGTGGTTCCACAGACACCCTGTCCACTCGTTCTTTTGTCGTGATGGTTTCTGCAATGCGGGAGGAAGATGCGGCAAGCACCTACCTCTTTCAAAGCCCACGTATTTCTTTGATGTGTTTGTTACTCCTCAGGGTTTTTTTTTTTTCAGGAAGTAGAACAGAGAACATAATTCGTACTCATGAAGGCTAATTACAATTTTTCTTCTACAAATCATTTCTTAGAGAGCTGTGTGTTCAAAGAATTGCTGCTAACTATTTTCTGCGCTACAGTTATGCTCAGTGTCCTGACAGTGAGTGTTGAAATGTAGATTCTTTTGGCACTCATTCCTGTTTGTGTTTGTTTGGTAACATACACTCATGTCATGTCTTTATTAATGTTGTCAGGCGTGTCAAAGCCATCTGTAATAAAACTGCATCAATAGAAGGGCATGTCAGAAAATGTGACAGTAGAATATTGGCACTTCAGAACAAAACTTTTTATTGATTAAACAGCACAATTTCACTGTGTGGAAAAGTGAAATCAGTTCTAATTGTTTTCAGGACTTTGCGAGCAACTCGAGTAATCCCTGAGTCTTTGACTTGCCTATAAAATGACAGCAGACTGAGCAATTTAGTGGTGTATTACGAGAAAATTCTATGGCATGGGAATGTGTTTGCTAGGTTTGCATTGACTGAGATCATAACAAAAGAGCTGCATAAATGCCCCATGTATTACTGGTGCATAGTTGAATCTTCTCCTGGAATCTGTCATTTATTACCTACTCTTAGTAGCTGGAGTGAGGCTGGCATATGATGTGGTAATATACCAGTGGTCTTCAGAACATCAACTGCATGTACAAGCAATTTCAATGTCTGTTCACTGCCAGACAGATGATTTTAATAAAAGGAATTCAGGGGCTCTGTTCTTGACCTAGAATGTTTTATTTTGGGACCAGGAGTTTGAGGTACTATTGTATTATAAAATTGGAAAAATTGAGATAATTTCAAGTAGCTTTGCAACCTCAGCAGAGAAAATACAAAATATGGAGGAGAGCTAATGTTATACTCTTGTCAAAGCTGAGTGTGTGAAGTAAAGCATACTGAAGTTAGGATATTTACTACATCCTTAGGTGTAACATAAACAAGGGCTTTTTCCTAACAATCAGTCCATAGCCCTGATTTGAAGCTTGCTGAAAGTGCAGGAAGATAAATATTGGAGGAATCCACCGCAGTCCCAATATAAACTCTTTTCTTGTTCTGCTTCTTCATACATTTCAAGCAGTCACTGGCATGGATGTCTCTGCCTCTTTTTTGGCTGTTTCGACACTTGCATCAGTTGTCTCTATTCTGTTGTATATATTGTCTGGCCATTCTTCATAATGGGCCTTTGCTTTTTTCTAAGTTGTGCCCCTTATGCAAACTTCACTTTCTTAAACTGACCCTTCTGCATTTTCTTGGGTTTTCATCATTTGCTCACATTTTCCGGCTTTTCTTTCTTGCCTTTTTCTGTGTCAGTTACTTGCTCCTGTTTGAAAGAGTTGAAACCTTTGATTTAATCGTCATATAGTACTGCAGTTTTAAAAATAGCCTGTCTTGGTAGATTTTTGGACAGTTAGTTTATAATAAACATCTTATTTAAAGCATACTATCATTGTTCAGGATATGCCAGTTCCCATATCTCCTGGATTTTGTTTTGATATTTCTTAAGGAGGGAGTGCCAACAGGTCTGATTGCATCTGTGAAACAAAAAGTTTTGTGGTGAAATCCAGAAGACCCAGTGCTTTTGAACTTCATGTATGCAGCTCATATTGGTGTATCTGGGTCCCTTTGGAGCTTCCATCCAAATTCAGTAAGCTCCATAGAATTGTGTGTATGTTTGATGCTCCTGGAAAATGTTGTGTCCTGTACTCTCCATCTATTGATTTAGATTATTTTGGTTTTCTGGGATTAGTAGTATTTTCAGTAAATTTTTGTCAATTGCCTAGAAAATAAAGTGTAATGGAAATGACCCAAGCTAAATACCTTTGACACTGTGTTTGTTGTCAAAGACTTATGTGTTGGCTCTCTGACCTGTCAGATGGACTTCTGTCTATGTTGTGAACACTGTAGCACCTAAAACATAATATGGGATGCAGTTTACTGTGTTGCGGGGTAGTACAATGAAAAGAGGGGAAGATGACTGGAGTTCTTACATATGGAGAATTATTTTGTGTTTTATGTCTGTACACTTGTTGAATAAGCTTGGAAACTGCACCAAAAGCTGAAGGTTATATATTCTTCTTGTGCCTCTGGTTATCGGGATGGCATGGCCACAGATCCTGGTCAAAACTGGAGGAAACTGATTGATTGTAAAGAATGTTACCAATTGAGGCAACTAGCTGTCCACACTGGGGGCCTGTACTAAATATGTAATCCATATATATTTTTGTGAAATGCATATATAGTAGCTCCTTCTAAAAACAGAAGTAAAGGAGCTGTTGGCTGAAATTTCTCACTGTTGTGTTTGAAGGAACATGGTTTTCTGCCATCCTCTGAAAGCTGAAATTTATTTTCTCCTGTATTTTGTTTCTTTTTTTTTTCCTTGTTGCTGAGATATAGCAGGAGAGTTGCCTGTGTTCAGCTGCCAATTATGGATTTAATTCAGATACTTGTTTTTCAGTAATCTGATTGCCATTAGTGCCTAGTTCACTAATTGCTCACTGTACTCTGTCAGTTTATTATGAAAGTAACATTCTGAAATGAAACCTAATAAAGAAATGATGGCAGCAGTCTGAACAGATGATGTATAGTAGTTATGAACTGACTTTTTGTTTCTTTTAATGGGTTAATTTCCAGACTGGTGGACAGTCAGCTCTGTTATCTCTCAAGCAGCATGAATTGAAGAAATCTCTTAGCATTTAAACACAAAATTCTGTTGTGTGGAGTCATTCCGTGTTTGAGAGGGATGTCATGTTAACAAGCTGTTTATTCCACAAATAACGGTGCCTCTGCTTTTCTCAATGTCCTTGGTGGTAATTTAATTCTTGAATTCAGTTGTTTGCCAAGGAGATGATTTGTGATTTTTAAAAGCATGAGTGTAAATGTGTGTAGTACCACAGACTTGGAATGCAGTGAGAGGGACTATTTTTTTTCACATAGCCTGGGTTTAAATTGACTGACTCTCATTTTTATTGACTTCTCTAATCTTAATCCTTGCAAATAAAGGCATGAAAATATTAGCCCATATAACCTTATTGCTGCAACTCAGAGAAATATGCAGCAGGATCCTGTTTCTGTAGCGGGAAGCTGGTATGGCAGAAGATCCTTCCAAAATGTGCATCCACATATTTTGTGGGCTCATAAGTTCAAGATCTACCATTTGTATTTCTGAGCAAACTAAGTTGGAATTTTCCCCAAATGACTGCATTATCAGTCTGCTGCTCAGCTGCCTTTCCAATGCAGTAGATAGGAAAGAACTGGATTGCATTTGGAAGACAGAGAGGCGTAACACTTGTTTTCATCTTTCTGCTAAATTCAGGCATTGAAACGGGTGAACTCCTGATATATGGGAAGTTGCTATAAAAGTAATGTTAATGGTGTTACAAAGTTACGTTCTTCAGCCCAGTAGAATGACTGTAGATGCAACATGCACTCTTGACCATCCCCACTCTTGTGCTCACTAGTGTCAGCTAAATGAAGCAGAACTTTACTGTTGAACTTACTTTTTTTGCTGGCATTTCTGTAAAAGCAAGAAATGGGAAAAACCAACAAGTAAATTCCCAAGCTTAGGATGAGGAGGGTGACACTGGGCTACTGCTGATGCGTGGCTGTGAAGTGTGTGCATGCGGAAATGGGCTGGGAGTGGTCATGGGCCACTGGAGACCTGTTCTTCTCAGCCCTGCATGGGCTGTAGGTGACGGGTATGATGGTCTTAAAATGCCTGTTTACTTCAAGAAGCAAAAGGAGACCCTTTTATAAACTGTCTCACTAGTCTGCCAAGAGAGGATGTGTTCACTGAGTCCCGAGTGGAAAAATATGGCTGGCTGCTGCCTTTTAAAGTATTTTGTGGTAGTGTCAGTGAAATACTATGACATGTTTGGTGGGGTTTTGTTGGGTTTTATTTCAGGAAGGGACAGATTTTCAGTACTTCCAAATGCCTGTCTGAGGTTATTTGGATAATTTGGGGTTATTATTTTTCAGTGAAGGCTTTTAATAATCTTTATGTCTTTAAAAGGGGTCTTTTTGATAGTGGGAATAGCTACAAATAGTTTAAGTTGACGAGTTGTATGGCACACTAATGTCCTCACAAAAAACACCAGCTTTCCCCAAAAACACATTTTCTAATAGGAAAAGCAGATAAATGGGGGTATTGTGAGTGAGTAGCATGAAGCTTTTTCAAGAGGAGAATGGTCTGCCATGAGACAGTAAGTTGGAGAAAGATATGAGAACAATAAAAATTCCCATTGTTCAAGTTTTTCTTTCTTTTTTTTTTTGTTTTTTTTTGTTTCTTTCTTGTTTTGTTTTGTATTTTGTTTTCTTCCAAACCTAATCCAACACTGAATTTCCCTTCCTCACATTCAGCTTTAAAAAGCATGGATGTCCCTCTGGAAGGGAAATAGGCAGCCGGCCATCTCTCATCACTGTGAAACTTCGTAAGAAAGTTTAATTTGGGGAATGAATAGAGGAAGAAAACAATACAAAAGGAATTGCTTTTAAACAAAAGATACACTTTTGTCCTCATTTGCACTGCTCAATGAAAAGTAAACTGTCCAACCTTTAACTGTGGTGACCCAGATTATGTCTGTACAGTGTGTTGGCAGCTGTATAATGTGGTAGGCAGTGAAGATAAAACCCATGGTATAAATTAGTCCCAGCAAGGCTTTGGAAAACACTGGGAGCGAGTTCTAAGTCGGTAATGAAAGCAGATTTGAAGTGGAATTGAACTGATTGCCCTTCCTGATTGCCATGTTCAGCTTGCATTGATACCCAGTAACGTCCTGCAGTCTCAAGATACCCCAGAGAAAAGCTCCTCCTTTGCAAGTGAGATATGAAGAGATGGTTTGAGGAGTGTAGTCACTGCTAATCAGGCTAGTAAAAGAAATGTGAAGAATAGCAGTCCACTTTTGGTACTGCATTTGTTGTAAATAACTAAAATGCCATCACTTTACTGTTTAGATGCTGATGTGGTTACCTGTTTCTCCCCATCTTCATTGTCAGTTTTACGATGCAGGCTTGCACGCTGCTTATTTCTTAGTTCATTTCTCTTAGGAGGTAGTGAATCTGAGCCATTATTACAAATGACTTGTAAGTGCTACATCAGTCTAGTTAGATTTATAAAATGGATCCTGTAGACAGAGTTTTTGCATAAATAAAAGCATTTGTCTTGCTCTTTCACTTTCCTACCTACTATCTTGTAGTAGTAGTAGTAGTTTCTGAAATAATTTTGTCTACAGGCTGCAGTTAATTGTAATGTGCTTCAGGAGGTCATACGAAAGAAGCATAGAAAGTTTTTCCTGGTTGTTACTATTGTTAAAAATGCTGATACTCTAGGTTTCTTGTTACGTGCCCTGCATCTTTATGTATATAGTTAAAATAATGTTTTTAAATATCCTTCAGTTTTCTTAGTGGCTCATTTTCATGCACAAGCATTTGCTGCCTGCCACACAAGTGTCTGTTAAAAAGGGGGCACTGGAGAATGGAAGGTGCTGGAGAATGATGGCCGTGTATCTGGGAATGGGGGTACTGGTTACCCATCTAGCTCTTGTTTTGACCAAACCTATTGCTTATTTAACCTCTGTATTCCTCAGTGTCCTCACCCGGAAGGAAATACTCAGTTTTTGTACTTGCATTCCTTTGAATGTGGTTTTTTTTCCCCCATTAATTAGAGATGATGGCATTTTAGAGCCTTTTTTATAAAGAGGCACAATAGGAGTATTAAATTTGCCTCTGCTGGGCTTATATTGGCATACACAATCAAGTTATGATACCGTCACAAGTTAGCTCAGTCCCTGTTATTTGTGTGCAGTCCTGCAGTCTGCAGCAGATTTGAAGACCCTCACTTTCCTTTTGCTGCAGTTACTCTCTGCTGTCACTGTTGGGTGTTACAGACTTTATTTACTGTTTCTTTTCCAGACAAATAATGTGATAACGTGTTTCTGTTTCAGCAGGTGATAGTGTTGAACAATTAGAACAGGTACAAATAAATATAATTTGAAAAATAAAGTCTCAACTGTATGAAAATGTAAGAGTTTTAGTACTTGAAACAGAGCTTGAAGGAATTAATAGATTTCTTCCACCTGGTTTATTTTATATTGTAAGTCTAGAAATATGTGCTTATATATAGCATATATTCAGGGTTACCTCTAGCCAGGATAGATTTAAAATAAAACAAAAAAAAAAAACCCACCACCATTGTTTGAACCTGATGATGAGTACAAGTAATTAGAACACATCCAAAACCACCAGATTTAAGTGTTGCAGACAGTTGTCACTTTTGTAGGCAGCTTTTTATTTTGCAGGTCAAAGTTTAATAGACAAAACATTTTGAGGGGGAAGCTTTTGAAAAAGTTACAAAGTAGACATGAGCTGTTTTGTCCTAGGCATATGAATCCCCCTTTTGTGCCCTTATTTTTATTTTGTGTAGAATGTTCATAAAAGGTCATCCCCTTTTAGTAAGCAATAATAATTTATAATCCCCTATGCTAAGTTCCATTCAATCTTTAAAAACCACTAGTTCTCCTGATGCAGCTGTGATTCTAAAATAATCAGTACTGCATTTGGAATCTTTATCTGTTTTATTTTTGGAATAGAAATATTTTTCACAACAACTTTTTCAGAATATGATGAAAATGTACATCGTAATGATTGTGTAGGCATGTATAAGAATTTAATTGCCTTCTGCACCTGTGTGCGGACTTTGTAACTTTTATTTTGAGACTATTACTTTGCATTAGAAGCTATTTCTTTTTGCTTGAGAGGGTTTTTCAGGAGGCTGGAATACAAAAGTGACTTAAAACCAGGTGTTGTCTGGTTTGCTGGGCTCTGTCTTTGTGAGGGGTCCTGGCTTTTACCTTTAAACCTTCCACTGGCTTCCACTATGGCATCACAGTTTCACTCTTGGATGTGCCTGGACATCACTGAAGTTTGTGACTGACACAACCAGTTTTTCATGTCGCTGACTTGTACATGTAGCTTTTGCTTAAATCAGTGACTTTTAGATAAAAAATAAATTTTGCTTCCTCCTTACTAAAGCACTTACTAGTTTTTTTATAACTGCTCCATGCCATAAGTTTCAGGCTTTTTATAATCTTCCTCAGTGCTGCTCTAGGTTCATTTTCAGGAGTAAGTGCACAACAGGTACCCTCCTTTGTGCCAGAGTTTGCATCCTGTTTCCCTGCCTATGCAAGGAGGTACCAGCCATGGATGAATGGCTGGGACAAGTGTGTTAATTGTTTTTCCAATTTTGTGCTCAGCATAAAAGAAGGGTTTAATTTAAAACAGCAGTTATCCTTTTTCTTTTCCGGTTGCCTTGGAGCATTGTGCTTCTCTGATCTCCAAGTTTTCTCATACTACTGGAAACTTTATAGTTTTCTTCTAGATGTGGCTAGCTGCAGCCAGTCTTTCTCTTTTTTGTTTTTGGTAATGCCCTCTTTCTCTGTTCTTGAGTCCCTTTGAATTTTCTGATACTTCTGGTATCATGAGATTACCCATTTCTCGCACCTTTGTGAACCAGGGAACATCCCTATGCCTTTTCTGTCTTCCCTGTCTGCACGAGAGCAGCTTTCTGGTTATACAGAGTTCTTTGTTCACGTCTTTAGTAGTTTCTTATGTTGTTGAAAATGTGTAATGCATTTTGAATTTTGAAAAAACAGATTGGCTAGAGGCATAAATTTCAAAGCTAGATTTGTTAATAAAATAAGCCTATGGCAGCAGTAAAACATTAATGTATTTAGCATTAATTTGCTCTTTGAGAGGCAAGAATGCCTGATAAAACCCATTACATCAGCCAGAAGAGCTGAAAGACAATTTTTTCCTACCATGGTGAAGTACAGATTGAGCTATGGACTCTGTTGTGTTGGATTTCTGATTGTCTCACAAAAGCACATACCCACTGTCTGAGCAATTGAAAGTAAACGTTCATTCAGTAAATTTATACCTAGAGCGTGTCAGAAGCATAAACAATCTTCCATGCATGTCACTATCAGTCAGCACAAGTGTTTCTTTAGGACTTCATGCTGCAAAAAAATGTTGGTCTGATCTGTTAAAACAGTTGTGAATGTTTAAGTGTTAAATTACATGTGTTTGTCAGTGCTTACAGGATGTCACTACCCATTTGCCTCAGTAGGATGATACTCAGCTTCCACAAAACTGTGCAAAAATAGATGCAACTGCAGTCTAAGCAAAAATAAAAGTTGTTTTACCTTGTTTTACTCATACCCAGGTTTCTTGAATGGATACACAAGTATGTTTATACAAGTAAGCTTAGCTGTACTTTCCTGCAATTAAATTTTTGCATTCACTGTGGTCATGAGTAGTAAAATAGAGTGAAGAGAGAAGGAAATCGTAAAAATGATGAGGTTAAATTTAAGCAAGTAAACTAATAGCATTTCTGTTTCTCTTATGTGTACGTACCAGTTGCACACATGTAGTTGGTGTTTACAAAAAAAAAAACAAACAAAAACCCAAAAAATTAGTATTGAAATACCACTTTTCATTTAAAAAGAAGGGCCCCATCAGGTTCTTTTGTTTCCTTATTTTCTAAAGATAGTCAAAGGCTCCAAATTATCAGGAAAACATTCAGTGATTTCACAAAGCTAGGGCAGTAAGAAGTGTCCACATTTTGGGAGGGAAAGAGATCTGTAAGTTTTGTGATATATCCTTGTGATCAGGCTTCCCCAAGAGACAGTCTGTAGAGGAAAAACAAATTGACACCCTTCAGTTCCTATAGAATCTCCTAAAGGACCAAGAAAACAAAAATGTGGTGGTTGTAAGGCTTTTTACCATCCCCAGTTCACATCTGGAACCAATAATCTATAATATAGGAGCAAACCCAGAAACAATGAAAGAAAGCTCCAACCTGAGATACTCTCCTGGGAGGTAATTTTGAGTTTGGAACATGCTCAGAGAAGTGCTTGGCAGAAGAACTAAAGACCGTTGAAAGAAGTTTTATGTTGTGTCTCTTGAAACAGAAATAAATTTAATGTACTTAAATTATCCCTTCAGACCTCAAGGTCTGTATTACTGTGTAATTCTTTTCTTTTCTCTCTTTTATTTTTTTTTTTCCCTCCGTGTTGTGAATTGCCAGAGATTCCAGCTAGGTATATGAAGTTTGTTTCTGTACTGGTTCACATGCTTGGACTGGTACAAATATTTATCACATGAAGTCAACAAGCCTTTTTCGTAAGGGATTACAAAAGCTGAGGGAATGTAATGGACAATTATGCAGACATTTTTACTTTGAGAGAATTAAAAAAAATTGTTAAAATGCTTTGTCATATTTTGGTTAGTTTTATCAGCTCACTCATGCAAAATCTTCAGTGTTTGTATTAAAATGAGAAGAGCTTTGATTTCAGTAGAAGAAGGCAGAGCATTTTCAGAATAGAAGGAGGTAAGCTGATCTCGAGGCCCCTAATATTATCTGTGTAATACATGGGTGGAATTACAACCCGCAGCCACACAGGACTGTGGAGTGGGAGGGTTGCATCAGTAGCTTTGCCAATCACAACTTCAGCTGGAATACTGTTAATTCTGCTGTGGCAAGGAGTCAGTGCAGTCTGATATTTGAATCAATTGTTACAAAATACTAAATGTTCACATACTGAGAAAATGACTTCCACTGAGATTGAAACAGGTTTCCCCTATTGTATTTGAACCCTTGGCAATCCCCAAAAAAGTGGATATCTGAAGTTAAACACTTGGGATATCTTTTTTTACAGTTCAGAGGATAATAGTGAGGCGTGTTGATAATGAATGGAAGGGAAAGAATATCCGCTGGAGGAGGTCTTCTAGCAGCATGTTCTTTACTGATGGCATGCAAGTTATTTTGCAATGCTCCATGAACGATGCTTGGACAGCCAAGTGTATTGTCATTTTGCAGGGATTAGCCTATTAGTTGTTACGGTGCTAGTGGTGGTACTCTGCAAAAACAGGGGAGCTGGCTCTCTTAATTATCCCTGCTCTTCCACTTCATGCTTAAGAAGTTTTTGTGCTGAAAAGCCCCTTGAGGAGGGAAACAAGTGTTACAAATTGTTTTAAAATACTGATTCTAGCCTCCCTTATGAAATATCCATAAGAGTTATATTTTGCAGTTGTGCTTAGAGTTTACACCAAGATCCAACTCTTCCCTTTTTAGTCCTACACACTGAAAAAAGGGTCCTTTACATTGAACAGGCATAGGTGGGAGGCAAATTGAGAAATAGAGGCAGAGATCCACATTCATGCAGCCAGAGCATGGGAGAGACATTGTATCATGAGGATTTTATTTTTTCGGGAAGGTGAGTCACATTCTTCCGAACAGTGAGTGAGAAACCATTACCCACTGAATGCATGCCTTCAGTGTGATACTGTTATTATGATGTTGATACCTTTGTTTTGATATTGATAAACCTAAACATAGTTCATTGATTTTTGGAAAGTTACAGGATTAAGAATACCTTTCAAATGCATATTTTACTTTGTGTTTTCTTTCCCAGTTTGTGTTTTTAATATTGCCCAGTATTCTTGCCAATACTCTTAGTTCTCTATATTGTAAGAGTGTTTTTAGGCAGCCATGTAAATAGCAAACTAATGTGTCCTGTTTATGCATATGCATGTACTGAATGTCAAGATACTTCATTTCTTAGGCTTTCTTATAGTATGAAAATGTCTGTGTACCAGAGCCTTTGAAACAATAACATTCTTGTCATGCTCTGATTGTAGCCAGAACATGAGAGATGAAAGATTTTTAGGTAGATGAGATAGCCAAGAATCAGGCCAGTCCTGATAATGTATGAAAAATTTTCATTGTGACCTTCTGGTCTCAACAACTCAAAGGAGGGTAGATCAGAATTGCACACAACAGACAGAATATTTACAAGTGTTGGGCTTCTCCTTCACTGTTGGTTTTAAAGCCATCGTTGAAAAGATCTGTCATTGCCTTTCTTCTGCTACAGCTGTTCTTTCTTTGATTTTGTAGAATTGGTGACAAGCCAGTTGCAGTGAATGAAGCTTGATTCTGTAAATATTTTCGGTTAGGTAGGTAAATATTTTGGGACATGTTGGTTTTCTAGAAGTAGAAGTTTTATTAGTCAAAGGAAGTATGTTTCAGGGAGACGGTGTTTTTGGTAGGGTAGGATGACTGGAACAGGTTTCACTCGGCTGGCACTCAAACAAGTCCTGCCTCATTGTTCCATTCTGAGTTGTCAAGGCACCAGTATGAATGCTGGAGGCTGCTTGTCTATCTCAGTATTTTTCTATTCTGTCAGTGCCTTGGTATTTTGATTTTGTGAGGTCTTAATGTTTCCCAGAATGAAGATTTCCGAGAAACAAGAAAGACCCTTTGTTGAACCTAGCAGTTGAAATTTGGGCAGTTCTATCAGATAATACCATTTAGGAGACCATTAATCTTTCAAATTCTAACCTTTGGTTGAGTAACAAAAAAATGCAACATTAGGCATAAGGTAATCTGTGAGCAATTACAGTTGGCAGCCTTTGCACCTGTCTTTGGCTACAGTCATATACAAACGTCGAGAGCCTCAGATTTTTTATTCCTATGTATCCAGTCAGACTAGAAGCAGGCTAAAAGTTGCCTGACTTTAAGATGGTAGTGGTTCAGATAAGGATTAAAAAAAACAGATGAAGGAAAAAAAATGAGAGAGCAGTAAACTCCTTCTCTATTCCTTGTTCTTCAAATATACTTCTAAAAGAAAAGCAGGGATTTTTTTACCCACTGTGGCTTTGAAATTTGAATTTTCAGAAGCAACAGTGTGTTTGGATACTTTTGTAGGAGAAAACAGACAAAGGAAGACTTGTCCAGTGGCAAGAATTTTTTGCTTTTTAAAAATTGCCTGTGTCTAAATGGGTGGGAAACTCAGAGTTGGGGGATGAAATTAAAGCTATAAATACAAAGCTCTTTGAACAAGAAGTGTGTGGGGGGAGGTGGGTTTGGGGGGTTTGATTGCTTTTTTATGAGAATGATCTCCAAAACTAGAAGTTACAATAATTAGTATTCAGAGTTGTAGTAATACTTAAAGGGTTGGTTGAGTCCTACTGGTTTGGCTGTTGTGCAGTTTAACAGGCTTTGTCTGTTTCGAGACGACTAAATGGGGATGGGAAAGTAATAAACATGCAAGCTGAAAAAATAACACACAGCAGCAAATGTCATAAAAGTTACAAGATAATGTTTTTTCATATGTCTTAGGAAGGTGGGTTAGGCTATAGACCTCTTATCTTTCTCCTGGGGATAAAGAAAGAGGGAACATTGCTTCCCTTTGTATTGAATTTCACAGAATCATAGAATAAGCTGAGTTAGAGAGGACCCACGAGGATCTTTGAGCCCAGCTCCTGGCCATGCACAGGACTTGTCCATCTTCAGAAGC
This sequence comes from Pachycephala philippinensis, assembly GCA_013397055.1. NCBI lineage: Eukaryota > Metazoa > Chordata > Aves > Passeriformes > Pachycephala > Pachycephala philippinensis. The sequence goes on along the minus strand of VWZT01002506.1, from coordinate 382,179 downwards.
CATTGTCACTTGGTTTTTTTTTTTTTGGTATCATATTGTTGTAGACTGAAGAACTTCCTTGTGAATAGAGAAGATCTGGCTACTCTTAATAGAAAATGTAAGGTCTTTCAGTTGTCCAAGAGACATAGGCCTTTTCTTGGCTGGCTGCATTCGTAACTGGGGACACAAAAAAGGGGATCTGATGGTGCTGGTGTTAGTGCCTATAGCAGGGTAATACATTCCAGGGACAACAGATTTGCCCTACATGGTGTTTTAAAAGTGGATTAGTGTAAGTACTGGTTTTCCGAATACTCCATGCTCTCAGCTCTTTTTAAATACCAAATTCACCATGGACTTAAATAATTAGAACACATAGCAATGACAATATTCTTCCACATTTTTCTTGTGCTATTTGCTTGTATGTTTTCCTCCCTTCCTTTTCCTCCCTCATTTTTGAAACAAACAGGGAAATTAGATACCAAAACTCCATTAGTGCTACATTGCAGTTGAGAATGAAATTGTCAGGATGGCTGCTTATGGTTCCCACAACCATAATAACTAGGCTAAATTGCATAAAATGTAGAATATAGCAATACGGAATATTCCTTGTGACACATTATGTATGCTGTGGGAGCCATCACTTTGAAAATCTTGACTTCTGTGTTTTTAAAATATCTTTTGAAATGTAATATTACTGTATTTCTTTTCCTTTTGCATGAAAATTTTTTTCTGTGCCCACTGATGATAAAAATCAGGTCATGAATGCCATCCTGATATCCCTGTGAAAAATGCATAGCAACCAGTCCTTCTCCTTTATTTAATGAAAACTGTTACAAGAAGAAATAAATTACAGTATGCAGTGAAACGAAAAGGCTGAACAGTGAGCTACATTACAGCCACATTGCGTCTCAGTACATTCTTCTAAATGATCTTGGATAAATGTTTTAGAAAAACAGGTTGAAATATTATTTCCTTGGCTTACAGACAACTAAAGGGATACTTAAATTGCATTTGTATTTTGCTGACTCATAAGTGTCATACTGTTTTGCAATCTAGCAAGCCTTTGGCTTTTGTACTGCCATACAGTTAACAGTTCCTGTGCCAAGGCTACACCATGTGGATATCAGGAATGTTACTAAAGCCATGACCTGAGCAGAAGTAAACTCATGATGAGTGCTGAAGCTAACCTCTGCAAGCTGCTATGGCAGCACAGCAAGTCTTGCTCTGTTCACTAGTCCAGTGGTGGGACTCCTGAGCTGTGGTCATCTCCTTTTAATCTGCTTTCAGGCTCACCCTTCTTTTAATCTGTTTTTTTTGGTTCTAGTGTTTGAATGTTTTAGCTGTCAGACAGTGAAGACTTCATATGTGACTTACAGGACCAGGAAGATTGATCTGAGACTGGCCGTGTGAGACACTGATAATTTCTGTTTAGTTCAAGAAGATAGCTTCATTTTCAGTGTCATTCTTCAGGTTTTCCACCGTCATCCTCCTCTTATGACTCTCATTTAAATCAAGAGGAGTTTGTATGGAGCAGCAGGATACTTTATAACAGCAGGGTATTGCATTTACAATGATTTTGTTTAACTTGCTATAATTGGAGTTCAAGTGCAGAAATTCTGTTTGGTTTTACCCTATTATGATAAGAAACTAGAATTTTCGTAAGGGTCTGTGATATTTTGGTGTCCAGCTGTCCTTGGAGGTTTATGAATGTTTAAGTGTCTTTATTCTATATTTATTGTTGTCCTTTATTCTATATTATAATTAACAGAATGATGATAGGTGTTTTACATTTTTAGTAGAGATTTGGCTTTCTCCCTAAACATACTTACCCCATTCTTGTCTCGTTTTGGTGCACCAGCTTCCTATATTATGGTAGCTCCAAGCAGCTCCTGTCAAAATGTGGAGGATTCTGGGCAAACACAGATTAAAGAGTATTTCCCTCATCAAAAAGGATGCAATCCATTTCATTTGTTAACTCTAGTAAAAATGGCAAATTAGACTTTAAAAGCACAGTGCTATCTGAAATGCTTTGGCTTCACAGGTGTTATCTTCGCAGCTGCTGACAATCTTGAATTGGTGTCGGAATGTGTACTGTGAGAGTATCTCTGACAGCCACAGCTTCAAGACTCCTTGTGTACAGGTCAAGATGGGGTTTACTGTTAATAAACTCAACTATTTTTATGGTCCTGTACTAGCATGGAGGGTACTAACTTGTACCTTTGTTTTCCATGAGCTGCCTGTCTAACTCAGAAGCTCTTTTAGGAGAACCAAGATTCAGAAGAGGGGTAGAAAGAAGAGAGAAATATTACTGCATGCAGGAGCTTCTGAGGATCAGGGCTTTTCTGGCCCAATTCTCAACTTGAATCAAACCTAGCTGTACTGATGCTGTTCAGCCTTTAACGTATTGGACTGCATGGTGCAGTTGCAGGAGTTGCTGGTGGACCTGTGCTTGGTCCCTCCTAAATAATGGATATTTTCTGAAGATGTTCCTTTGCTATTTAGAGGACAACCTATAGCGTGCCCACAAGTTCTCTGACTGGAGACAGCTATGTATCTAATTAAAAGTAAATTCCAGAACTGAGCTTACTGCTAGAAACTTTACTTGTTGAGGTATGCAACAGTTTTATTACCTTCTTTTCTGTTGGACTTCTAAGGGAAGAAAATGAAACTTTTCAGATTATTAAGTATATATAGTACATGCATATAAAAGCCAATGCTCATCTGTAAGAGCAGTGAAGAATCACCTGTGCAACATAGAAGTGTAGGCAATAGCAAAAGGAAAAAACCTCAGCCCAGTTAATCCTGATCAGCATACAGAAACCCAGCTGACAGTCTGGAAGTGTGAGGTTTTAAGGAGAAGAGAGAATGTTGCTTGTAGATACATCTATTTTACTTGAATTATTTTGGAAAATGGCTAAAATATCTAGCAGCTGAGGTTAATAGTGAATATATTTTGTTGTAAAAGTAGTTTTTCAAGTCCTCTCAGGTCTTTTTACAATATGGCCATAACTTATACTGTCAGGTGATTACTCATTTAATCACAAAGAGATATTTCTTATGGCAATAGAAGTTTTGGTATTTTAGACTGGGATTTTTTCATTTCCATAATGGAGTGAAAATTTTCACTCAGTCATACAGATTTTTTTTGAAAGTCATGCATGATTGAAAGTTCAGTGATTCTCTAGCAGAGTTGCTACTATGGTTATTTACACTTGCTTATTTTAGCAGATGGTATCTGCTCAAACTTGGAATGTTGGTAAGCTTTGCTTGTAGCCAGCACCTATACATAACAAGCCCCTGGATGTTTTAACCCCATTTTGAAACGGAGTATATTTACTAAGGATTTGGGGCAGAGGGGAAAGGGGAGGGTGTGTTTGATTATTTATTTATTTATTGAAATTAATACTTATAAATCGAATTACATAATTGTGTGATTTTGAGATATCGTAGCACTTATAACACTGTTTGTGGAATAGTTTATTTACTTGATTCTTCTGTATGAAATTTTCTTGCCCTCTTCTCAATGTTTCAAACTGTACAGCAGATAAAGGTTTTTAATCGGTATTTGATCAGAAGATTTGTTTTGCTGTAGAGTGTGTCATACATTAAGCAAAGCATACATTTGCATACATAAGCAAAATTACTTATATTTTTCTTTTGTGTAAAGTTCTCAGCCACATACATTTTAACATCAGAAGAAAAAGGTATAAATTCTTGCCATTGCACTTTGACATATTACAATAAAGGATGCAATGGATAAGGTCTTTTTTTCTTTAGGAAGGGTGATTTGCAAGAAGGATTGCAGTTCTGAGGAGAACTGGGTTTACAGTGACAGAAGTGGTTACTGACGTGCCCTTTCTCATAGTTGTGTCATGTTTTGTCAGCCTTTGAAAATCTTGAAGGTATCAAAATAAATCCTGAGGCTCAGATAACACAGTGCTACATACGAAGAACTAATTAACCAAACAAGCTTTCTGTTTTACACAACAGGATGGTTTCAGTTCTTGGAAGGGTAAGGTCAGCCTATACTCAAAATATGGTTAAATAGGTGAAATATAGTTAATTCACAGGTGAACTTTTTAAAATGTTTAGAGGGAGAAAAAAGAGTCACTGGATTATGTAGTTGAATACCACTAAAATATACGTAAGCAGCCAATATGAGTTTTTAGTTAGATAATTTAGGGGAACTGAAGTTGCAAAGTACTCATTAAATTCTGAAATCTTAGAGATACCATCTTGAATCGTTAACAAAAATATTTTATTTTTCAAAAAACTTTTAAATGAAAGTCCTATTTAACAGTCTCATTTAAGGGCCAGACTGGAACTCAAGCTTGGAAATACATCTTTACTTTAAAGAATTTGTAGCGTAGAGCTGTCTCTGATATATATCATAATCAGTAAAGTCCTATCACCTACATTTTTCTTCTTCAAATTTCATGCAGTATATTCTGCTCTGCGATTCTGGTGTTGTGCTTGATAATCATATTTTTGTTTTCCCTGATACTGAGCACAGCAATGAAAAAATGTGATGATATGGCCATTCTGCAGTGGAAATCAAATGTATTGCAGGCTGTAGAGTTTTGGTCCCACACCTCTCTCCTGTAATTTAAATCTCAGTATTTTTAGATCACTGATGTAGTTAGTGGTTTCTAGTGCCAGGTAAGACAGATTGTTTCACCGCAGGTAGATACAATTTTTGATATTATAGGAGTTTTTTTAAAATCATATTTGTACTTCTGGAGACTTCAATCTGTATAACAAGATTTAAAGTACTGAAAAAGCTCACTGTTTTTCTGATTGTTTTTGAATGTCCTTGTGGATTAAAATTTTTTTTTTCTAGTTTAAATTTAATAGAACATATTCCTTGGAGTCATTGGCTTGAATATTTGATTTCTTCTGTGTATTCATTGCTCTTTTATTAGTTTGTGTGTCATGAAGCTTTCTGGCTGGGTGTATGTGCAGTGGCCAATTACATTTTTAACAAAACTGCTTATCTCTCTCATAAATATGTCATAATTTCTACCCTGAAAAACACAATTGGACATTGAAATACTTTTTCTGCCTTTTCTTCTGTTCACAGTATCACAGGGAGCCTGGAATTACCCACTGGAAAAGGCAAACATAATGTTGAAACCACAGGGTTTCTGGCAAGATCTTTTCAGAAGCCAAAGCTGCAAATCTGTGAACTGGCATTGCCTGTTCTGTGAACCTGAGCTTCTGCCTTTTCTCTCTTGACTATTGTAACTGGTTCTGAACAGGATTTCTTCCTCTTGCTGGCCGTTAGGGTGACAGTGTAAATACCTGATTGGTATTTCATAGTTGAATGTCTTTGTTTCTTCAGCAGTTGATTGCAAGGTGTAACATACTGTACCAATGCTGCTGAGGAGGAAATGTGGTGTATATCAGTACATATCTTAGGAGGGGTTTTAATCTCTGCTTTTTCACATGACAGGGGAAGTGACGAAAGTTATGAAGCTTGATTTGTTTGTTATTTCTACAAGTGAGCATAAGTTGAGGTTATTTGGCACTCTAGTGCATGGAGCATTGTGCAGAAATGTGTAATGGTTTCATTGCCTTTTATAAAAATCATTTAATCATTAGGCCTTTTGAGTTCTAATTTATAGTTCTAATTGGCATTTTTCTTAATTTCCTTTTGAAACCATGGCAACATAGAGTATTGAATACAATGCATAGCATACTTAAGGCTTCTTTTTGTAATGTGTGGTATTCATTACTTAACAGCATTGCCTGAGACCAGAAAAAATTGCAACCAACAAAATGGGATTAATGTATTTTCATAAAGTACAAATATGCCTATATTCAAATGTAAATATATATAGATTAAATACATAAAAAATACTTTCAAATAGATAGTTATATCTATTATATATGTTTATAGTTTCTCTGTACTATTAGTGCAGAAAGATAATGCCTCTCCCTTAATTTTCTTCAGAAAGGCTTCCAACAATGAGAAAAGGGGCATGTGGATCTGATGTGAAAAAATAACCATTCTTCAGAGAGTCAAAGTTAAAAACAGGCCATCTCCAGACTTGATTGAAAACTGTGAAAATCTTGTCCATACATCCTGCAAGATTTTAGACAGGAGAGCAGTTTATAGCAGACTGAGTGTACTTGATAAGACTTTGTCTATGTAAACTGTTCTCAATCGATGTTGCTCTCCCAAGTCTGCTAAAGTACAAAACAAGTCATCAACAAAGCATTTGTGTTCCACTTTATTTTCTGATAAGCACAGTCAAAGAAATTTTAGGAATGTTCCATTGTTGATAAAGAAAAGTTAATAAAATTATGTATTAAAAAGCATAAAATCATCTGGTACTGGGAACTCTCAGAGGGTGTATCTAGCCTTTGTTGATTTTGGTAGAGGAGACTTGGCTGGAATATGAGCTTAGAAAACTTACTCGGCATTAAAACAAGCTTGATATGAATTGTCTTTGAATTTGGAAAGTATAATTGCACTTTCTGAGCATCAGAGTGTGGGGGGGAGATGTCTCATAGTGTATGGTGGTGCTTTCTGGATTTTGTTTTTTAATCTTTATTGCTTTTGGGTTTTTTGGTTTTTTTTCTGGAATTAAGAATTTTACTTCAGCTGCAGGTAGGTTTTGTTTCAGAAAATGGCCGTAGGAAAGCAGGAATAGCTGCTATGTTTAATTCTGGTAATCAAAAGAGACTTTTGGAGGAAAATAAAGTATTTTTTTTTCCTTTCAATTCTTATATGAAAGCTTTTTGCTGTTTTGCAGTCAGTGTTTGTCTGTTAAGGCAACTCTACTTGTTAAGCTCAGGTCTGTTTCATCAGCGTAATGCTGCTTTGCTCTTAGCAATTATTTTCTTTCAGGATTTGCCAATTAAGCTAGTGCTAGTGAAAATGCACCTAATTTGTCAAGAAATGGCAGGATGAAATATAGGGGCTATTACAGAAACTGGGAAAGAAAAAAAATCAGGACAAGCACATGTGAGATTCAGTGATACTTGGTCAGTTCCTGATGTATTTTCATCTGTTCATGTCTCCATCCCCTGGAGATGTTAGAAGAAGTGTAAAGCAATTGCTCATAAGTTATGGGCCATCCATTTCCTGAGTGTTACGTATTTTAAAATACTGTGCTAGTAGTGTACAAAATTGTTTTGTTTCGTTTGTTTAGGGATGGTGTGGGCTTTTTTTTTTCCCCTTGGACTCGACTGCTTTGTGTTTGGTTATTAGTGAATGATGAAAGATGGCTTAGCTGGCTGCTCGTTTATTACCTGCAGTCTGCTTAGACTGAATTCTTCAAAGGCATATATGCTCAAAATGCAGATGCACAATGCTTGGCTTTTCTAGTCAAGTCCTTAATCTTTAGGAGGAACTGAGTAAAGAAATAAGTCAAGTTGATCTTGTAGTTCTGTGTATAAAGCAAAATGGACATAACCTGTATCTGCCTGAGAGAAATGGCAAGGAGAGGGCATTGAAGGAAGAAAGAGTAGGGATAGCCTGACTTAGAGAAACAAAAACAGTTTCAAGAACTTCTGCATTAAACTCAATTATATGCATATGTTCTATAAATATTAAAATTAGTGTAAACTGTATATTCTACCAGATTTCATTATGCATAGAAGTGGATCATGACATCACACAGACAGCTTTAATTATCTCACCAAGCTTGTGCAGGGTATCTGTAGCCCCACCAGTTTAGTCTGCGGTGGCTCCCACGCTCTGGCTCTCTGCAGTAGCTCTGATTTGCCCTCAGCACTGCTGAGATCCCTGTATGGGGAACCCAGGTTCATCTGTGCTGAGCTGTTGATCAGTGTTTCGTATTGAAATAATAGTATTCCTTATGGGATGTCCTTGTGTTACTCATTGTCCTTAAACTGGTTTTAGAGTTTGTGGAAGAGGAGCTCCTCTAGTGCATTCACCACTACGTGTTGATGAGTGGAGGAACATCTGTGTCCAGAGTGTAGCCTCGCTGAGAAGTGAGGAAATGATGAAGCAGACTGTCAATTGACAAAATAATATAGACTAGAGGTGGATAGTAATGGAAATAGTGCAGACCTGTTTAACTGGCAACTAAAAGCAATGTGCTTCTTTAAACCTAATGGCAAATGATGAGGTAATGTACAGTTATTTCCCAGAGGAAGACAAAACTATTGTGAAATCAAGAAAGCTAATTAAACTGGAGGGCAACTATTGGCACAGTAAGAAAAATGCACAAAGTATTTGATATGTACAGTGGGGTAATGGAGATGATGTCCTGGCAAAGCAGTGAGATTCTTGAACATCCTTACAGCAAAATTACTAAAGTGTCCTCCCTAGACATTCTCTAGTCATAAAATAAAGCTATTGGTCTCTAAAGAGGACTTTGTGATATAATTATCTTCGATAGCTGAGAAATAGACCTGATTATCCAGGAAAATGAGTTTCAGTCCCTCTTTCCATTTGAATTGTGTATTTGCCTATGCTGGCTATTGTTTTCATTATGGGATTTAAGGAAAATGACTTTTGTGTATTTCAAGGAGACGTGTGTGCATTGAGGATGGCTAGGAACCTCACTGTCTCTCTCTTTGGAGTCACGAGTGCTGTGCTGTTTTCCACCATCTAACAGTGAGACCAGCTAATTTAATGACTTTGATTTTAGGGAAGTTTGTCAGGTTTTGTCGGGGAATGAGATAAAATTTGGCGTATGTGTTTGAAATGCATGAGGCGGTGTTGAAGGCTGTTCTAAAGCAAACAGCTCATTCCAGGAGTGCTGATTTGTACATCTGATTAGCTTGTTAAAAGTTTGGGTTTTACTCAGTTCCTACTAAAGTTGTGTGATTGACATTTATTAGCCAGATCACTCAGCCTCATATCTTTTCATGCTGATCCTGGAAGACTTCAAATGATCATTGTGACAGATAAAAGAGCACTTTTTTTTCAAGCCTCTTCTTAAGTATTAAAACAAAGCAGACTCTCCCTATAGGCCATCTATATTTATTTTTCTGGGTAAAGCTTCTAGCTTTGCAGAAATACAACAGGCTAGAGGGAACATCATTATTACTTGGCTGAAGATGATGACAGTGACATGAGGTCATCTGACAGGGGATTAAAGTGGAAAAATATTGGTGGCAATCTGTTAGGAACAAGAGGATCCCTTTGAAAAAAGGAATCAGGTGTAAACCACAAAAAGTTGATTTGCTTCTGGGTTTTTTTTTGGTTGTTAAACTGTTCTTGAGAATCCTTGCTGTAATTTGTAAATACTGGGTTTCACATGCAGATTGGGATGAAAGCCGATGCCGTTCCATGATAGGTGTTTCAGCTGGGAGGCTGCTCCGTATCATTTAGTTGCCTCTTTTAAAAGAAAACTGGTTTTTGTATAGGATTTGGAATCTAGTTCAGTGCATTTCAGTCTGCCCTGTTGTCAAATTTGGCTGCCACTGCCACTGATGGTTGATTTCTGGCCTGCTTAAGCTGGGTCAGGGGCCTCTGTACTGTTGCGTGTGTGCAGATGCTCATGTTTTTGTAACTCCTGGGAGAAAATAGTGTCTGCTGACAGTCTCTGGTAAAGTGCCATCAGTAAATGAGTGTAAATAACCTTTTATTTGCAAAGGTCCGTGGCACGTAGGAGCAGAAAATGTAGGCAATCACACTATTTGGTTTTTCAGTGATGATGAAGAGGGGACAATGTGAGGAGGAGGAGGTGGGAAATAAAATAAGACATCAAACACTTCCATTAAAAATATTTTTGCACTTGTTTTTTAAGGTTTAGTCTTCAGTCTTTTAACAACCAATGAACTTGTAGGATTCCATGCATTTCACAGCCTTAAGGGTTTTTTTTTTCGTACTAAAGCATTTTGATACGAGAGCTGGTATGGATTATTACCCTGCTATGCTAATACACTGCAGCAAGCTTGCGTTCCAAGTGTATTTGTGTATATCTTTGGGAAGTATGGGAAAACAGTGAAAAGGAGCACACAGTCTAATGATGTAAAGACTAGGACTAGTCCTAAAGACTAGGAGACTGACAACTGAGTAGTAGTGTATTTGATCTAAAATTGTAGGATTTATTTTACTTGCCTTTTTTGTGTTTGGTGGTGGTGTTNCTTTTTTTTTTTAACAATATAATTTCTAACAAATAAAATTGTTTTATATCATAAATTTTTCTTTGTAGCCACCAAAGAGTTGAAACTTTTTTTTTTTATTATAAAACCTGAGATTTTCTTTGATTTGCTTAATGGTAGAAACCGGAATATTTAAGTAAATGTCAAATAACAGGAAGTTTATGGTTTAAGCAATGAGAATCTGGCAAAATTGAGATTATCAATACTAATAATCTTAAAATAATGCTGATAATCTACTGATAATCTTAAAATAATGCTGTAGTCCATTTGCAGTGGCTTCCAGGAGTCTGATGAGTGAGTTAGCAATAATGATTTAAACCTGTTTTGATATGTATGGATGAGGTTTATATCACATAGGGGAAATCCCAACTGACAACTCTGCTTCCAGCTCATGGAAGCTGTTCATGAGAGTGGAGAATCATGATGGGATCAGAAGGATCCTGGCATATAGATATGGCCAGTATCAGAAAGTTTTCAGTAGCAAGATGTAGTCGGGCTTTGGAATGACTTCTGCCTCTATGCTTGGCAGATTGCAGTTGATGGTGAGCTCTCAGGTGCTCATTGCTTAGGGCTTTCTAACATCCTTTCTTGCTGTTCTGTTCTTTGTTCTTTTGACAGTTCTTCTGGGTATAGTTTTTAAACTCTTGCATTAAATTAAGTGTATTCCTTCCCACAGACTTTTCTTGGAATTTGCGTGGTATGTGTTGTATGAATGTATGTGACCATCCACGCCTTCTTCCATCCCTTTCTCTTCAAGCTCTGACTGTAGTTGTTCAAGATCAGTCGTACCTTCAGCTTCTAAAATGAATATTCTGTTAAAAAGAAAGGAATTTAAGAAAAAACCTCAGCATTTCCATCCCACAGTATATGCTGAGCAGCTGGTGCTTTTAAATTCTATACAAACAGCTTATATTTCCATTAAAGTGGATCTACAAGTGACTTGGTGGGTCCCTGTATTTTCTGTTGTATTGCTGTGTGCAATACTCAAGTTTCTTTAAGGAATTAGGGGCTGAAATTTTGCCGCAAGCTCCTGTAGATTGCTAAGATCCCAACACCCCATGAAATTTTGCTCACTTGCATATCAAGAAGGTGGTTTTTGCCTAGCAACAAGCTTTGTGGTTTCTACCTGAGGATCAAAAACAGAAGTGCATTTGTTCAGCCTTTTGCGTCACTTCGGTACTGAAGGTTTTGACAGTCAAATCATCCCTGACATTTCTGTTGATGCGCAAGAAAGAGAATAATCCAGTGTGTTTTTCCATAGCAGTGCTGTCACTGCAGCACTGACAATAGTAAAAAGTACATTCATCGCTGAATAACGAGATATCCTGGAAACATATGAGAAACAGAGACATATTTCCAACAGAAAATGTCTCACTTTTAATGGCTATTTTCTGACTGATTCCTTTTTGCTATTTATACTCTCCCTGAAATATTTTATGGAAACCTGAGTCCCTCTGAAAACCCACCCAAACAACCAGAAGTGTATTTTACGTATTGTAGTATGTAAATGATTAGTCATCACTTGTAAATTGCTTAATGAAGGAGGAGGAAATCTATATTAAGGGAAGGTGAAGAGCTCGATTTGATTGCTGTATGTCTCACTTCTTCTTGCCTTCTTTTTGTTTCCCAGAAGATAATTATGAAGGATTTCTTTAAAAAATCATCTGAACGGACATTGTTATTCTGGGTTTGAGGATGGTAGCTGTACCTTGTAAGATTATTTTCCACTTGCTTATGTTTTCTTGGGAAAATTTATGGATAGCTTTTTTTGTTTTAATTTAAGATTCTGTGGTTTTCTTGTACATTGCCAGTGAAAAATGATGTTGTCTTCAGAAATCTTAAGTGTAACAATATGGGGAACTCATTTTATAAAGAAATTTGTCTTGAGTAAAGCATGATAAGATGATGTTGAGCATCTGTGCACAAGACCAGGTCTTGGCAGATCTCTTCACTTTATGCATATAATACCCTTTGATTGGTTGGTTGGTTGGTTGTCCGGTTTTTGTTTTGCTCTGTTTGTTTGTCTTATGAATAGTTAATTCACAACAAATGGTCACACTGGAGAACTCAGAAATAAATTTTGTGTGTGTTCCAATTTTGGTACAGATATCTGTGTCTCTGTTAGTTTTGGAGGGTTTTGGTTCCAGCAGTTTATTCTCTGGATGGCTGGTTTTGAGGTGAAACCTTGATGCACTGTACTTCATTGAGATTTTTGATGTGTGATCGATTTTGGTTGATTCCCTCCCCTTACCCTTCGTCCCCTCTCTTTTGGAAGTGTAAGGGAAACAGTTAATGGAAGATGGTTATGAGGAAAGGATTTTGAGTCAGAGGTTTGCTCACTCTTTGCTCGCAGAGTATTGGCTCCGCGAGATAACTTTTGCATGTGCTTGAGTACTTGGGCATAGTTTTCCATGGTGTTCCTCCGCACCCATTGTCAGCCTATGTTTGTAATGAGGTAGAATTTTCAAAAATATCCTGCAAGAAATACCAAAAATCTAGTGGGAAGACTTATTTTCTATTACTGCCTACAAATTATTAAATGGTTTGAGGAAAAGAAATAGTTACGTATACAAATTTGCAGGATGGCAGTGACAGTTTACAGAACTGCCTGCCAGTCTCCTCTGTGTGCCAGAGCTCCCAGAGAGAGCAGAACTGGAATATTGTGAAAGGCTGAACTCCACTGCTGGTGCATCAAATTCAGCTCTTTTCACATGGCAAATTCCAGCGTGCTGACACGTGCTGTATAGCAATTGCAGCCATGCACAATGTAAAACGCACTGCAGAAACTAGCAATCTAAAAACAGGAGATGATTTTCTGGTTTTTTGGTTTTATTGTTGCTTGGCTTCCTCCCCCCTCCCCAGCAGAACGATATGTGCTTTCTATTTGCTTTTTTTATGTGTCTGCACTGACTGCTTCAACCATGACTCACGTGCAAGTCTTGAGAAGAGCTGCCTGTTTTATCACGACAGTTCAGCACATGGCCATGGCCTGTAAATCAGTCCCACTCATCCTAAAATGCTCATTTTCTGTTAAATCAGCTATTCAGCTGACAAACACAATCCTGATGAACAGCAAAAATTGCATTGCTGAGGAAACTCTTTCTTTAGGTTTATTTCTCGAACCATAACCTGGAAATCTCGTTTTTCCTCCTCACACAATGCCTCAGAAGAAATTTTTTTTGGTGGCTGTTGTTCAGGGAATAGGATTTCTTTCTTCTCCTCCTCTTCCTCCTCCCATTCCGGATCATTTCAACTTTTATTCAGCTTATTAAATGAACATCTCAATTCACTACCCTGGTAAAGCAGGTCACTTTCTAAAAGCACCCACCTAACTATTTTTTTAACAGTGTTTGACTTGAAATTTTAATTGGAGCAGAAGCCATAGTTAAAAAGCAGGCAAATCTTTTCTGCTCATACCCTCATTGATTTCTGTTGAAGCAAACAGATGAGCTTATACATAAATATGTATATATGCTTTTTTTTTAATGAAAAGTGCTGGAATTCGCTAAAAAAGGTTAAAATTGAAATGAGTAATCTTCAGTGCATAATGCAATTGTTAATTTTAGCTCCTTGCGTAGGAGCTGTTATGACTTGAACAGCCGGCTCTAGCCTTCATTAGAGAAGAAGCAAGCAGTTTTGAGACAGGTGGAGCTGGATCAAGCTGTGAAAGTGACTTGCTTGAAACTGGTCATTAGTGTTAGAAACCTGGTCCTCTCCATTGCATCCTTCCCTTGCTCCGTGGTCATTGCCAGTGTTATTTACTTTTCGTCTTTTCCAGGTTGACTATGATGCGTCAAGCTCCCTGAAGGACCAGCATGGAGATTGGCACTCTGAACTGTTAATGGGGACATGGGACTCACGTCGCCGTTGGTCATTTGTGTGGACTTAACCAGCACAGCCCAACAGAAGACGCTAGGAAGGCAGTTGGAATTATAGCAGTTTTTCAGGTAAACGGCTTCTTTGGTGCTGCTGATCCCACTGTAATTGCTTTTGTGAGCATTGTATAAGCGTGTAGATGAGCTGCAGGTTGATCTGCTCATGAGGAGCTTGTGCATGCATGTGCATTTCTTGATGAAAATCCTTATCAAATTAAGGGTGATTTAACAGACCAGTTAAAGGTCTTGCCGCTCATCATGTTTTGAATTTTCATCAAAGCCGTTCAAGTTTCAGTTGTAACTGCAGAATAGCCAAAATCATCGGCCTTCTTGGGGAAAGCGGTGGGAGGAAGGAGAATCACAAATTAGCTCACAGTAAGGCAAGTCAAGCTTCAGGCTAGTTTCATATTCCGTTCAGTTTGTTTATGAACCATGTAGCTTGATTTCTTGTGAAATTCATGGTCCTTCTCAAACAGGAAGATTATATAGGAAATTTTATTTGCTTACAGTGTGAAAACAAAAGAAAAACTGGAAGAAGTAAGTGTTTATAACTCAGTATGCCTTAGATTTTTTCACTTAAGACATGGCTTAAAAAAAAGAAAGGTAAGTTATAATAGTTCTGTTGAACATTTAATTTCAAACTGAAAAAAGAAAGATGGCAAAGTGTGGTTTTGCTTCATAGCTGCTGTTTCACTGTTGAGAAGTGGCAGTATGTTGCAAAAGACCCTTCCTGAAATAACTTCATATTTCAAATACAGTTGTTTTTCTTGAAGATGCTTCTTAAGCAAAATGGATGGGGAAAGAAAAGTTAAATTATTCATGAGTCTCATTTGACAATTGATCAGTGGGAGTCTTCAGGAGGGAGCTGGGGGCAGAGAAGGAGAGAGAAAATAATAATAGGCTTTAACTCTGAAAAGCCTTTAAGGCTTTTGTACAACAACCCCATTGTAAGCTGAGAGTAAATGCAGTTCAGTTAAGATTTCTTCATTAGAAGTACCTGCCAAGGGCTTTCTGTACGATTTTCCTAGTACTGAAGAATGACATAGGGTTTGGGAAGAAGCTTAGAGTTTTAATAATGGGGTTGTTGGTTTGATCCCTGAAAATGTTGACCCTGACAGCTTTATCGCCAAAATTAGAGTTCCTACTTATCTTGAATTATTACCTCTTAAAAAAAAGGTAAATATATATTTATAGTGGTAGTGAGCACCATGGCTTCTGCTATGCATAAAACCCATGGCTGAATACTGAAAACAGTGTTGTTGCTCATGCTTGGTTTTTATTTCTGTTTGTTTGGTTATTATCTTTTATTAAAAGAAAAAAAAAAGGAAAAGAAAAAAAAAGGAAAAAAGAAAATTAGAGGAGGGGAGCACTGAGATGTCAGAGACCTAGAATGGGTCCTTTTTGCCTGGTGCCGCTGAGTTTTATGGTAGAGAGCCCCTCACTGTCCCTGCCTGCACCTTGGCAGTCCTGGGGCTGGGCTGGGGAGTCACAGCACCTTACCTTGAATCTGCTCTCCACAAAGACTGCCCAGATTGGAGCTCTGCTTGTTCAACCTGACACAATTCTGCTGTTACCCAATATCCTTGATTCAGTACATCTCTTCAGCTGGGACATACATAGTTTCCCACTCCTGAGCTGCCCATTTTGGTTTGTTTATCAAAGGAACTGAAACCAGGAATTAAAAGAAAAAGATAAATTTCACCCCCAATGTTTTTTTTTGTGTGTGTTCGTGTTGTGATATCTTGACCTTTCAGGTCACCAAATCTTGTTATTTTAATTTCTGTCTGGAAGAATGTCTGAGCAAGGTAAATTGAACCAGGAGACAGCAGAGGAAGCTGCAAAAGAGCAGGAGACTGCCATCTCTGAAGCCAACCCGGACAACTGTGTTCTTAATAAATCTGAAAGCTCAGAAGTAGAGGAGGAGAAGCTCAGTGATTCCAAGACAGATCTGCAGGTAAGACAGGAATAGTGAATGGGCATATTAAATATCAATGTGTTACCATTGCTTTTCCGTTTCTTTGAGTTCTTTCATTGTCTACACGTCCCATGTTTTTTCTTATGATTTTGAGACTGTTTCTATTTTTTCCTTTTTAAAATTTTTATTTATTAATGTATTTTGGGTTCTTTTATTTCACTATAAGATAAATGCTGTTATTTGTTATACCTTTCAAGCTCTTTAGGCTGCTGTCCATGTTATTACTTTTTCTGAGAAGTTAATTTCTAGACATCTGTGTTAAAGCTTGGTGAGATATTTGACTGTTTTCCCTCTTTGGGGATTTAGAAAACTGCCTTGATCTCATGAATTTACAGGTAATACTAATGAATAATTACTTAATGTGTGGTTTGGTTTGTAGGTGTTACTGCCAACAAAAAGTTGTTATGCAAAGCCTAAGAAGGTAATTTGATAAGAAGACTTTATCGGATGAGGGGGTTTTAATCCTTTTTGCTCAATCGAAAATAAAAATAAAGGGGGAGACCACAATTTAAGAGGAATTTGGAGAGGGGGAGCATTTACTTAAGTATACCTTTTCTTACATTTTTATTATATGCAAAATTACAGAACACTGTGTAGTGTTTTTTCTTGTTTATACCTATTTGTAAAATGAATGAAAATGAGCAGAGATGATTCTTGGTTTTCCCTGCTTTCCAGTCTGGGTTTGGGGAAGTTGCTTTCACAGTCAGCAACTGATTCAAAACATAAGTTAGAAACGATTTAGTCTATTTATTGGTAGTTCTCTTGTCATGCCCACTGTCCACTGAAGTGATAACTGCTTCTCTTTTTTTGCTATACCCAGAAACGAGGTGCAAATCAGCAGAAAAAGAGATCCAAGGTAAAGGTCAATCTCTGTTTGGAATTGCATACCACAATAGGATGAAGAATTTCAGTTAAATGTCTGTCTACAATTGAAATGGCATTCTTTCATCACTTGTGTGCATGAGTTTTTTTTGTTTGTGTTGTGTGTTTTTTCCTGCCCCCTACCCCATAGCCCTTTTACACAAAGGCAGAGAACTGCCTCCAGATAATGTGTCAGGCTTCCCTTTATCCATCATCATTTTATGCTGCTGGGCTTGCTGTGTCCTTGTGTTAGACAGCATGTGTGCTTCTATGCACCGCTGGAGAAGGAAAAGGTTCACTCCTTTTGCTTTAGTAATTAATGTTTCTGTTGGAATATTATTTTAATGGAATAATCTTGACATAAAGAAGCAGAGCTTGACTAGCTCCCTAAGGGGAAAATGGGTGGGGGCAGATGTGGGATGGAGCTTCTAGAAACAAATAAAACCCTAAAACCTTCTTTTAATTTTTCAAGTTCAGATCCATAATACATGCACATTTTATTGTCCATGTTTCTTGTATATAATACTACTAGAAGAAGGGGAGGGACTCCCAAAACAAAAAACCCCACAAACCAAATGACAAAAGGAACCTTTGCAGTTACAATTTTTGGTGGAAGTGAATGAACTGTAGCTGAAATTATAAAAGCAAAAAGAAACCTACCACCCTCCCTGTATGGCAGATGGCCTGCTGCTTAGAATCCTTTTTTATCCACGTCCAAGGGAGATGCATTTTTGCGGACTGGGTGGGTGATAGTTATTTGGGATGTTTAGGAACAGCTGATGTGGGCAGCTTATGTGACGTGGGGTCAGTAGTAGTGTTTCCTGTTTCGTTTTCTCTCTCTCTCATTCAGTCAGGAGCTAAGGGAAAACTCGTGCGGAGTCTTGCTGTGTGTGAAGAGTCATCCCCTCGCCCGGGAGCGGAAAACCTTCATGACAACCAGGTACACTTGCAATCATTGCTGTTAGCTGCATGGTTGACCTCCATCTTCAGTTGCATGATTGTGTTACTTAATCGGGCATTTAACAATGTCTTTCTTGGGGGAAAAATTACATCCGACAATGAACGTGTTTTTATGGAGTTATCTGGTTTAGCGTGAACTTTAATTTGAAATACTAGTTTTGTACTATATCACAGGGTGTTGTTTGCTTTTTTTTCCAGACCCCCTGAAAATTTCAGCAAATGGAAAAGAATTCAAAAGAATTCAGATTTTAAAATTTAAAAAATAGTAACAATCAAAAAGAATATTAATATGTTCTTTTCTCTAAGGCTATCTCTTTCGAGGCTGCACCAAATACAGTTACGAATATGCTCTGATTTGTGGTTCCTCTAAGACTTCAGTTCATATCAGTGTCCCCCTTCACATAAAATTCAAAGGTCCTTTACTCTCTGAAAGTACCTTGGTAGAGCCAAGGATGCCTCCTACAGAGTGGCATTCATTTTTTAAACTCTTGGTGTAAATTATCCTATATTAAAAAGCGTGTATTTGAGTTTATCTGTACTGGTAGTGTTGTATTCCCATCAGCTGGTAGAGTTCTGTCCTCTGCACTTCTCACCTTGGACCATGACACTGGTGGCAGTCTTTGTAGACTAACTTCAAACAGTACTCCAAAAAGCAAAAGTTAAGCCTCACTTACTCCTCTTTGCTTGCCCAGTGAGAGCAAGGCTTAAAAAAACCCAACTAACTAAACCCAAAATATGATGAACGCTGCCTATAATTTATGAGATGTTTATGTGCAATTGAAATCAGCCATCGAGAGAGCTTGAGCAAGTGGCTTCTTGTGAGCTTAGCACAAAAATAAAAAATGACATTTAAGTGTACTTTCTCACTGTTTCCTCTATTGACTTGAAATGAAACAAATCTGTCTCTCCTCTTAGCTCATAAGTAAGGAGAGGTTTTTCTATTTTTTTAATTTTATTGAAAGACCAAAAACCAAGTTGTTTAGCAGCAGGACATTTACATGTTCTACTGCTCTACAATGATGCTTATGCAGTAGATGGGCAGGTTATTTTATCAGTTGTTCTGTTGTAGGTAGACGCTTTCCGCTTGACTTGCATTACTCAAAATGCGTGGCTTTTGTTCCAGTTTTGTTTGTATTTTCTATTGTTTAACGGAGAATGAAAAGGAGATCAATATAAAGAGATTGTATGAAGCATCGCTGGTAGTTTATGATGTACTGCACAGGACCTGTACTAAACTACAGACACTGGCAGGTGTTGAGGCAAAATCCCTATCCTTACACCAGGGAAGGGAGGGGTTCCTGTTACACACAGCCTTTGGTCTTGCCTGACTGACCAGCCTCAGCAAAGATTTCTTTGACCATCTTAAATATTTATGGGAGGTGAAATGTCTCCCTTGACCCCAGCATCTGTTTTCTAAAGAAACAATTGGCTTGGTGTAAATAATCTGATAGGAATTGCCCTTTTGCTCTTGCTGACCTTTAACTAATGAACGTGGCTCAGCTTTGCCGTGGAAAGCTGGACCTGCAGGCTCCTCCTTGAGCTGGCTGAAGGATACCGGAAGTTTTGTGCCAACCAAATTGTTTTGCTTTCACTTTAGAGGAGAAGTAGCTTATTTTTCCTTTGGAATTATTTTTTATTAATTTTTATTTTATCTTTGTGGTTTACAAACCACAGGGAATTAATTATCAGAGAATGTACGGTACCTTGCCAGAACTACTGAGTATGGATTGTACTGCAGACTTGATGTTTGTATTTATATTGGAATACTTGCCTTCATTTTCCTGTATAAGGAAAAAACTTGTTTACCTGTATTACTTGATCTTGAGTGCTTATCCAATGGTTCACTATGTCCTTACTTAAAAGAAATGTTGCCTTTAATGTTATACTATAGACCAAGAAGTGTATTACTGCAATTTGAAAACCTATTTTGTTGTTCACTCTACTTGTATCAATGTATTTATTAACATTGTATTTTATTATTGAGAAAAATCAATAAAAATCTAAGAAAATATACAGTAGCTTGCTTTCACGACTCTACAGCCCTTTTGTGTGTTTTTTCTAGTGCAAATACATTAGTATTACGTTACATGTAAAACAGTATTTACTGTATGTTCATATATGTGCTTTTCTGTAAAGTCTGTCATTTTCATAAGTGCATTTTTAAGAACCACTGTGCAGTTTAGGATTAATATCCTGGGAACAATGTGGCCAGTTACATTTTTCTCCTGTTGAAAAGCTACCAGCACAGTCTCTCTGCTCTGGGCAGTGCAGGGAATCAAGTTACCCTTTGGGGTCATTTGGCAATGGTTGATCCAAAGTTTGCTGTTTGAATGAGAAATCAAACTGCCATTTGAAGTGAAAGGAAGCAGGCACAGCATTAGTTCTCCAAGCACAAATGAGCAGGTTAGGAAACATCTTTCAATGTATCCTTACCTCAAATGACCAGGAATTCCCACTCTTTCCCTCTGTAGGCTCAGATTTTGGGTAACACTGTCAGACAAAACTAACAGAAGTAGGGACTAAGGGTGGTAGGTCAGGTTAAATTTTGGGTCTGGGTCTCTGTTTCTCTTTTGCAATGCTTTTCATCTCAAGTCTTTTGTGCCACATTCAAACTTCACAAAAAGTCAATAACGATTAAACTGAAAAGTTACCAATTTCTGTCTTACTGTGGCATGTTTATGCTGATACCTTGTTTTGTTAGGATCTTGTCTTACATGTCTTGTGGTGGCTGATTCGTAGTTCTTTAAAGAATTCAGAAACCTAAAATTTGTAATAATTACTGGAAGCATCTTTTGAATTCCTAATGGTTGCTTACACACCCCTTACTTTAAAGTTTTCTATTGATCTTTTGGTATGCTAGTATTCTTTGAAAAATAGCGAAGGAAGGGAATTTACTAGCATTCAAGAAACTCCCGTTTTCTCCAGTATTGGTGAATTAGGTTTTCATTAACATGATGTCAAAAAATTATCAAGCGTGCAGGACTCTCTTCTATTAAAGAAACCTGCTTTACCAGGGAGTTATGTGACAGCTTTCTTCAAATGTGCTTTTTTACACTGCTTAAGCATACAGTATTTTCTGGGCCATTTTTTTTTTCTTTAAAAGAATAAAACACAGAAGTATGCTTCCTTTCATTTTGTCCGGCCAGATTAGGATTTCTTGAAATATGTAAATTATGCCATGGTAACTTAAAAATAAAACAATTTGGGTTTTGTTAAAACAAAGCCAGTATAAAATAATGTTGTGAGCAGGGAAAAACAAGTTCTTCAAAGAAAATTAAAAAATGGAAACCAGCTTGAATTCTCAGTTTTTATTAGTTTTTACAGCTGAAGCATGTTTCAAAGGGACTCATAGTCTCTGAAATACTGAATTTTTGAGGGTAAAATTTGTGATGCCTTAGAGAAGTTCACTTACTACTACATCCTTGAAAAATTGCAGGGCACATTTCCCGCCTTTTGTGAAAGGCACATCTGCATATGTCTTTAAATATGAATTACCTGATAAGTTAGTAAGCCCTTTTGTCTACAATGGAGTATAAAATTTGCTGGCACTCTTGTACTATTAGAGCCAGAAAACTCCATCTAGCTGATAACTGCACTTACACATGCAAAAGAATGCATATCAGCCTGCAGATTTTCTACTGAAGGGAAAAAAGTTTTATTTTTCAGATGTCTATCCATTGATCATCACTTAACATATGTAGTACTAAATTATAGAATTAATTAGGAAAGGCCATATGAAAAGCATTTCATTATTCTGAAAAGTCTTAAGGGAGAATTACTGAAGTGAAGAATAATATAGTCCCCTCAATAGAGGTAGCCTAAATTTTATAACATTCAAAATATTAGAGAAGAAATACCTACTTACCACTAGAATTTGGCCTCTAAGATGTCATTATTCTCCTGGCTATAAAATACCGTTTTTCAAATAGGAAAGAAATGTATCTGGCTTCAACTTTTCTAGCTGCACATGGTTTAATGCCAATATCTGCAGGTTGGAAGCCATGGGAAGCTTACTGAATCTGGCCCATAATTTATCTATCTTTTTTCCCCAACAGGAATCAATCCAACTACAGCTTTCAAGTTTTCCTAGCTTGCAAGAAGAAGATAAATCTAGTAAAGATGACTCCGAGAAAGAAAAAGAGAAGGATAAAAATAAAGATAAAAACAGTGAAAAAAGCAAGATCAGAATGTTATCAAAAGGTGAACTTAAAAATATTTAAATTATTATATTTACCATTGTAGAAAGGATTGTATGTTTTTACAAGGATTTATTTCTTTATTTGTGTGTATATACACAGCAGAAGTGTTTTCATGCACTGAGAAGATTCAGAACCTGAAATGTGTATGCATAAGAGTGTTTTTCATATGAACATCAGGCTTTAAAAGTGAAGAAACCTTCCAAACTGAGGTCTTTTATTAGATGTTATTAGTTTTCTTTAACGTAAAATCGATCTTTTGAATGCTTAACGATGTTGCTATGAACATATAAAGATATAAATATATGTGTGATTATATAATAAGTGTATATATAGTGTGGAAGACACTAATACGCTTTTATCCAGATTAATGATAATATATTGGCATGTAACTTGTGCAGTGTAGGCACTAGAGAGTAATCCTCTTCACTGTTGCTCCTCTCTCATGGAGAATTTATCTTAAATGCCGTAAGGAAATTCATCCATGACATTTAACCAGCATTGCAATCTACTATTATCACCTACCAAGACTTCTTCAGGAAAGATGTTTTATCTAAATTTAGTATTGCTTTTTAAAATCTTTTTATTAATCCATGGTATAAAGTTGCAGTGTAATCACTCAAAAATAATCATTGCCTACCTGGGTGTGGATTTGCAGCTGGTGTGAATTGTCATTTAGCTTCAATGGAGCTCTCAGAGTTCACGCCAACTTGAGGATCTGTGGGTACATTTGAGTCAGGAGATAATGCTCAAAAATTAATTCTGGCTACTGTCACGCGTCCCTATTACCTGCCTACTCCCAGGTGTCATTGGATTTCAGTCTTTTAATGCAAATAGGGTTCCCACTGGCATGATTCCTCATTTGCTGAGTGTACAGCATTTATTAAGTGACGCAAAGAGACATTGATAAATAAAACTTTTTTTTCCTCATTTTTGATTTTTTTTTAATGGTTTAAAGGAAGAACTTGGCAGGGTCTTGAACAGCCTTGAAGGTTTCCTATGTTTTTCAAATGACCAGCAGCTTCCGTCAATGTTTAGTTTTTATGCTGTGTTCTCAGTGGAGTGGTACAGAGGAACCATGAATGTCCACCTGATGCTTCAGAACGTAGATCTTCCTTGGCTGAACTCCAAATGTACATTTTCTTTCAGAGCATATGCTTTCAGATGGTTGCTGGAAAATGGGTTTTGATTTATAGCATAGTTAATTGGAACTGTTGAAATGAAATAAATGAGTGGAGGCTGTTTGTTTTTATTTTTCAGATTGCAGTCAAGAGTATACGGACTCAACAGGCATAGATTTGCATGAGTTTCTCATTAACACATTAAAGAATAACCCCAGGTAGGTATTTCCTGCATTAGAGCTGACATTCCTGAAATTACAGCTGGCAGTCTTCGACTTCCCATAACTGTACACTGTTTTTTATTTGTTCTGGAGATGGTTATGAGGCAAAATGTAAAGGAGGTAGGCTGTTAACTAAGAAAAATGCTATAAAAAGTCATCAACTTCTACTCCCCCATCCAGTCACCCATTGCTTAATTTCACTTTCAGTAACATCTGGTCTTTGTCCTTACCTTCTTGTATACAGCTCTGCATGGTGATTGCAATAATTTATTATAACTATTGCAGTTGGAGATTTGTATATGAATATAAAGTAGCTTTCTTCTAGCAATGCTGCACACAATTAAAATCCTGTGCTCAGTGCCAGACTCTGCTCTCAGTATTCCCATAGTTTTCATTTGGAGCTGCAAGTCCATCTCATCATTAAATTTGCCTCTAAACATCCAAAGAAAAATCTGTAACATTTTTATACATTATGATTTTCAATGTTCATTTCAGTTGGATCTGGTAAATAGGTACCATGTAATTCTGCAATTTTTCCCAGGAGAACTTGGAATAATTGGGTACCTAACAGCTTGCATAACCTCTTGCATAGATGATGAAAGGTCCTTCAGTTGCTTTATCTGTGCAAAATGAGGAAGTTCAAAAGAACTAAGGAATGATGGGACTCTGTCAAGCTTAGAAATGTGTGGAAATATGCTGGGGCAACTTTTGAATGTTTTTGACAAGGGAGGAGGGGAAAAAGGAACATCTGAGACCTTCCAATCAAAAACTGAGCATTTTGCCTGAGAAATACTCTGGCATTGACTCTTGGGAGCCATAGTTCAAAGGTAGTGTTCTCCATTGTGCTCTCTAACTAGATTAGATGTGTCCAGCTTTCTTGCAGCAAATCAATGCCTTGTGGAAGATATGTCTCAGGAAAAATGTTGAAAATTTCTGTGGGTAGCAGCTCTTCTTGTGAAAGATCTAGCTTAGCTGGAAATCTCATTTTCCATCAGAAGAGGGTGAAAAAAGACCAAAGCTATCCATAGCAGTGAGAGCCTTTCTATGCAACGCATTGATTGCAGCCTGTTTTGGCTGGAAGCGCTTTCAGACCATAGAAGAGCTCACAGAAGAGTGGAATCCATATGTCAGTGAAGGTACAGAAAAGCAGGATATAGTCTTTTGCAGATGATCCAGGATAAAAAAAGCATGTTTCATTTTTAATCAAGATGACTGACAACATTTGCAAAATAGCCTTACAAACATTGATATACGAATATTTTCCTCTAAAATGTGTATTCATAGTTGATGGTACAAATCCTTGCATTTCTTTTTGACAGGGACAGAATGATACTCTTGAAAATGGAACAGGAAATTATTGATTTTATTAGTGACAACAAGTAAGTTGAGTTCCACGCTTGGTTTATTAAGTCACGTGCGTGTGTTGCAATGTGAGTTGTGTGAGGGATACACTCATATGGAACACAGTGCTCCTGAAGGCTGTTACTGGCACGCTGCAAGAGCAGGCTTCTATTTCCTGCCACGTGGTGGGACTGCTTAAAATACAGTAGATGTAAATGAAAACCTTTTGCTTTTCATTGTGTTGTAATTGCACCGGCTCTGCTCATTTAGATCCAAAAACATAATTAAAGCTTTTAGTGTAGAGGGTAATCAAATATGTTATCTCATGGCTTTTCCCTTGTGCTATGTTATTCTAGTGCACTGGAAAATAAAACTGAACTTAGGTGGAGGGATTCTTGCTACTGTGTGGTCTTTATAAAAAAATATTCCTTCAGCTTTAAAAATAGAGAGTCAGAATAGCAGCAGAGGAAAAAAGTTATGCTGATGGGAAATATGCATTTTGTCAGTAATAGAGGAAAAAAAGAGTGTTTGCCGAACTAGATCTTTCCAGAATTGCCCTGCATCTGACCTTTGGGAGAAAGGCAGAAAGCTGTTTCCAGTGTCTCAGCAAATCTGTAGGATTGGTTATGCAGGGAGCGTGAGTGCGTGTGGGGGATTGGGGGATGAGTTCTTCCCAACACACAGAATACTGACTAGGTACCGTGAAGTGTGAGCGTTGTTTGTCCCAGTGTTGCACATGGAAATGTGCTTAATTAGAAATTCTAAAATTAATTCCTTTTTTTTTTCCTTCAGCCTTTCTGTAGCAAACATCTATTTGTAAATGCATAACAGAGAAGTTTTCAGTGAGATTTCTGTCCATTGAATTATCAAATTTATTGGTGTTTTCATTTATTTATAGCTTAGAGGGAAATGTAATTATCAATGCTACTTGTCTCCTTTGTTTTTAGTAATCACTATAAAAAGTTCCCTCAGATGTCGTCGTATCAGAGGATGCTAGTGCACAGAGTGGCAGCTTATTTTGGAATGGATCACAATGTGGATCAGACTGGAAAATCTGTAATTATCAACAAGACCAGCAATACAAGAATGTAAGTAACAACACCACTGTGTTTTTTCTTGTTCCCTTTCTCAAGACAAGAGCTGGTTTGTACCATGACTGCGTGGTGTAATTTTTTATATGGTTTTTTTTTTTTATTTGTTTTTGCAGCAGGAGTGAGTGCTGTTAATTGTTTTCTAGGTTGGGATGGGAGGACAGGGCTCTCATGGTGAGGTTATCTAAGGCTATAAAGATACATAAGGAGAGATCAACCTAATTGGTCTCTTGCAAAAAGTTAACACAGTATCTTGGAATGTTACTTTTCCTGATTCCTTAGTGCCACCAGGTTGCTACAGAAATGAGCTCGTTGCTTTGCAAGTCACCTGTTACCCTACAGCTATATCCTAAATAACCCAAACATGTTTGGAAGATTGCCTCTTTCCTTGTTCTGGCTCTGCCTGCTTCAAGAGTCATTTTTTGCCCAGCCTGATTATTTAGGAGTTGGTTCCCTTCCACCGCCTGCCACCATTCATTCCCTTTTCTTCTCCTCCCATCCCAGTTCCACTTTATTTTCCCTTCAAATCTCACTGTTTGACAACAGTGTTTCTGTGAAATACGAATTCCTTCTGATGGTTCAAATGCATTGCAAAATTCCTGGCAGGTTAAACCTGTGCTGGCATAAGTTCTGTGCTCCTCCATGAACCTGTATAAAGCTAATCAAAACTCGATATGAGCTGCAGTAATGTGTCCACGCCTAATCACCATCACTTTTTCTGCCAAGTGCCACATGTGTATTAAACATAGCCTTCCTCTCCCTCTCTACCTATAAACTACATAACGAAGAGGAAGTAATTACAACTGGGTAATGAAATTTTGGTATCTGGTATTGGAACAGGAAAGCCCCGATTGAAAATTGTGTACTTCCTGTATTCAATTAGGAGGAGAAATATAAACATTTATTTCATTTATATATCCAATAGTTAGGTGATTTATTTATATCCAGTTGCAGAGAGTATTTTTTTAATGTTATTAGCTTCTCCTGTAGAAGGGTGAAAGGACTTGAGAATGGTGCTTGGCAGGGCTGGGAGTTGAACTCAATGATCCTCACGAGTCCCTTCCAACTCAGTTTATTCTGTGATTCTGTGACTACCTAATTTTGCAAGATCAATACACGTTGGTATTTGCTATTTCACTGAGCCCTAAAAATCTTCCATGTGGATGTAGTAAATTTAAGATCATGGACAATTTATTTTAGGTCCTTTTCCAGGGCTGTCCCTGAGATACTTGGACATCTGTGAAACAGCACTTGGGCAGTAATGTTTTTAAAGGTTTGAATAAAGTGTGCACTAACAGTTTGATTTTCAGAAGTCAAGAGAATTACAGTAGCTCGATAAAACACTCAGGCTGCAAAGCCTCAGGGTCTGATAATACCTGCCCCCTGCAAGGGTTATCTTTGGTTAAGAATAAGAAAAAGCTGGGTATGCAGCAATCTGGTGTTCAGTCTTGAGCTGAAAGTGAGTCCCCTCTTAAGCAAAACACGGTCATGTTTGAATGCATTTCAAGCATTCCTCTCTCTTATATAGTCCTCCCTTTTCCCTTCACATCTGTGTCACTGTTGTAGTGCACCAACAGCTCCAGACCTTTCATCACAGCATTGCCTTCTCTTGGTTGACTTGATATTAGAATAATGCTAATACATTAATGTCTGTAAATGCCTTGCTCTGTTGTGTGGCTTTCATCTCAGAGATGGGTAGCACTGGAAGCACTGTTGGAAATGCTTACACGGTGCTTCTGGAGAGGACACTGAAGCCTTCTTCAACAGTCAAAGCTTTTTCTGAATGCTCTGGTGAAGCTCTGGTGAATGCATGGTGGGAGTAAGCAAGAAAGGCTATTTGCTAGGTATGAACTGCCATCCTTGCAAGCTCAGCAGGCAGGATGTTGTAGGGATTTTACAGATCAAATAGCCCTTTCAGCTGTGGTCTTGCAGACTGGAGGTGAGGCCATTAAAAATTGGTGCTGACACCATTCCTGCCTAGATATTCCAGAAGTAAACACAGGGCTTTGCCCCTCTGTTGACTGTAAGTACAGCTGTTTTGTAGGCACCACACAAGCTGCAGATTTCTTCCCTCTTCAGTGATTTGGTGGTAGGTAACTGGATTATATGAAGCTCATATTGCCTTGTGGTACTTCCAGTGTGCTATTTACATTATTTTGTTATTACTATAAAATAAAGCTTTTGTGAAGTGGCTGTTTCTTTTCATAACTGGAGGATATGGCATGTTTTTTTTAAAATGTCCCTGTCGCTGACAGAAAATAGTTTATTATTATCTAGCGTGAATAAGGGTTGATGAGATTTTATTATCCGCAGCAAATGTTGTGTAAGTTCCACATAGAAAGCGTCCAATGTGATTTCATATGTTCTGCATTTCACTACTCTCAGAGGAGACAGTTTTGTGCAGTTCCAAATCAACACCAAATACTGGGAATGTGTTGACTCTATTAATTACTACTTGGATTGTATCCAGAATACCGGAGAATCTGAAGAGCGTCTGAAACGCTGTTCAACGTGGTTATGCTGTGCTATAAGACTAAGCCTTGATAGCTTTATGTGAATTTATGGAGAGGCCCCACAGACAGATGTTCTCAATATTTGCATTTTGGCAATAAATTATCTCTTTATGGCATGTGGTTTCCAAACTACTTTAGCTACTACTGTGGAGACAGAAGAATATTCTTGCATACTCAAGAATTTGTAAATTCTGCACTGGCTGTGCCTTCTGTGTACATGTGCCTGTTTGAGAAGAGCGTATGACTCTGCAGTGTTGCCCTGTGGGCTTGAATAAGCACCCTGTGCTTATTTCTTTGGCTGAGTGAGGGTTCGTGTCACATCTCTGCTCCCGCTTGCAGGCGATGAGTTCTTCCCTGGCTCCAGGCGGTGAGGTGCATTTATCCTGTTCAGCAGAGACCTCCTGTGCTCGCTGCCTGCAGGTGCTTGGAGGTACAAGTGTCAAAAGAGTTAATGGTTTTGAGATGAAAGAGCTGGTTGGAAAACTCTATTATCAACATTCCCATACGGGTGCCGCGGAAAGGACTAGTGTGTGTCAATCAGGGGATGAGAATGTGATCGGGGTGTTTCCGTGCTTTCATCAGTTGGCTGTCTTAGGGCAATGTGTATCCACTTTTATGTACCTATGTCTGTAAGGTACCCACTTTACGGAGGTTTGGAATGTGAGAAAATGTTTATTGAAGAAGTTGTAGCTGGAAGGAGGGCTGTGACTTCTCTCTTCATCCGTGCTGCTTTACATAGAGGGGAAAAACAATGGTAAAAAATTCATTAGGATTTGAATCTCTGGCAGTGCAATCCTGCTGCTTTCGTGAACTCTCAGTGAAGTCTCTCTTAAAAATACAGTCAGACAATAATGGCAGTTTTCCAATCTGAAGAGTATTTATAATGAAGAGCTTAATCTAAGATGCTTTTTTTTTTTCTTTAATTTTATTGGAATATGAATGAGTCATGCTGTTTTCAAAGCTTTTTTTTAAGAAATTAAATTTTAAAGGACATTGAGGACCTCTACTACCTAAGTGTTTACCTTAATATAGTTAAGCCTCTAGCTCTCATTACAGAATAGTGGATTTTAAAAACAAATTTTCTTTTCATATGATTTTTGAAATTTAAAGTAGGTAAAAAAAGGAGAACAACTTAAAAAAATTATGATCACGTCTTACTAAGTCCTGCCTAACTAAATCATACAAATTTCGAAATATTATTTTCAGCAGTATACATGAGAAAAATTTATAAATAAAGAATATAAAAAATAAAGAATGAAGGAGGATTTTGTTGTTTTTATTTTGTTTTTATAGTCAAAGAACTCAAAATGGGAAGTCTGCCTTGGTCAGTATGAAACTGCTCTTTCGTTACTGTTCTAATGTATATTTGTCTGTCATCTGTGTCTGCCTGTCATCTATCTAAAGATACACTGAAATGTATGGGGAACTTAAGACAGTGAAATACGATACAAAGAGAAGTTTGGAATTGAGGCAATATGTTAGACAGGGCACCCCTATTTGGAGCCAAAAAAATGTGTACGTGCCACCTTCTGTTCTGCGTATTCCTCACAATTCCTATCAAACAACTGGAAGTACTTCAGAGTTTTTTGCAGAACTGTTCATACTGTTAGATGTATCAGTTCAATCAGATTCATTCATTGGATTATCTGTAGATAGGTGGAGAAATGTAGGGGATACGTGTTTGGTGTGCTTGGTAAATTGAAAGGGTTTTCATTTGGTTGAGATCATCAGCCATGTGACAAGCATGTCTGTACCACAGCCCACACATGCATTCATGTACTTTTTTTATATAAGTGTGAGTGGCAGGGCTCATCAGAACCGAGAAGGTAGGATGCTTATGATATATAATGCTGTGTTTAGACATTTTCATACATTCTGAGGGTGTAGCATAGCTATTATGAACTTCATACCAATTCTCACATCCTTGGTTCTGACTATTTTGTTTTTCAAGAGCATTGTGAGTTATGATCCTTGTGATGCATGGGTTTTTTCCTACTTTGTTAATATTATGCTGGCTCAGTTGGAAGGTGTTTTGGTGCCTTTGAGATGCTTCAAAAACTTGAGGCAATATTAAGCTGTTACGTGCATTACAGGGGTTCCTTGTAATCTAGAAGTGAACTGTATCAGCAAAAGGAGACATAATGTTCAAGTTGTACTTTGAATAACCTGCAAGGCTTTTGTAGTTTGGCATACAGTCTGTGTTATTCTGCCTCCTCTGTGTACGAGTGGTTTGAATCGAAAGCAAAGAAGAAAAGTTCTCTTTGTGTTTCTATTGTGTATTCACTGAGTGATCTTGCTGTAGATAACATCTGTACTAGTAGAGGTGCTCTGTGACAATTTCACCATCTTCAGAGTCTGAACTTTTGTACAGGATCCTGCAGGCATGTCAGTAAAATGGCATTCACTGAACATGGCAATTTCAATGAAGAATAGTTTCTAGAATTTTTTTTACCCTAGGCTGAAGTGCCAAGAAGACTTCCTTGAGATATCAAATGTTACAGCCTTTGGAGCATGCAGAAAAGTATGCCTTTCGCCTTGACTGAATAAGGTATTCAGTGTAAATGACTTTAATTTCTTTAAGCAGTTGTTTCCTTATGGGAAAGATGGGACATTTTAGCAATACGGGAGTAGTGATAAATGTATACCTGAACATGAATACCTTTTTAGTACAATCTCAGTCAAAGCAATTCAATGTTTGCCAGAGCATTTGAAGAACAGTTTTGTTACCCTCCCTGTTGTAAACCAGAATAGTTATCTTGCAATTAGTTTGCTGCATGGTGTTAATCCATCTGCGTTTAAGCACCTTATGCTAGTCTTAATTATCATATATGTACAGAGATACATATATGATAATTATATGTATCTCTGTACATATGATCTCATACAATGATCTCATGAGAGCAGAATTGCCTTTATGAGACACATGATGCATGAAAATGCACACGAACACCCTTATTTCTGGCTTTATTATTTTCATTGGAGTCTGGCATTATATTTTTTTCTTCAAGGGGCTATGGAGTGAGAGGGCCTCTGTTTCCTGTTGGAGCTACCTCTTTTCTATCTTTGCTAGAGAACAGTTGCTCCTTGGCTACTAAGAAATAAACAGAAACTGGAGATATCCAGACTTTCCCTCTGGTTTACAATTGCTGTTGCTCAGTCGGTATTACAACATTTTCTGTTATAAATGTGTAGAGAAATAAAAGGAGGCATAGTAGATGTATGCAACTAAAATGAAGAAACTGTGTAACTGAGAAATAGCACTGTAGTTGGCTGAGACGTTTTGGCTTCAGATGAACTAATACATTATGCAACTAATAATTTTGTAAGAACATCAATAAAAGAATAATGTATAATAAAAACTATAAGGTTATGTAGCTTTTCATAGATTTTAAGTTTTTTTCATACAAAAATCTGTTTATTTCAGTCTGGGATTAAATTAGGAACATGATTAGAAAAAAACTTAATGTTTATTTTGTTAATGATAGTTGAATTAGGACAGGCTTTTATTTTCAGCAAGCATTCTTTAATTTTAATCATATGTCTTTTTTACATGAAAGATACAGATAAAAAACATAAATACTTAGTACACTTGAAGTTGAGTTGAATTTGACCCTTAAATACTGGCTTCATTCTTACTTCAGTGTAAGCTGTATACTGGACCCATAGAAATTACTTATTCTGTAAATGAGATGTTAGGGTTAATGAACCAGTTCTAATAGCTCCCATATTAAATTTTCATCTAATGTAATTTATTAAAAATAAATTGTTTATAATGAAGGTGGACGTGTGCTTTTTACAGCTGTTCTATGCTGTGATGAAATACTAGTTAAGTGTTATTTAGAGGTTATCTATGGTATTTCTTCTTCTATTTTTTTTTCTTTTTAATTTTTTTAATCACACCACTTAATAGTGTAAGTTTTATTAAACCTAGAAGGTTACTGTCACCTACTCTGTGTGGGTAGATGGAAGGTTGCCCAGGAAGAGAGTGTTGTGGAATAGCAAGTAGGTAATTTGGTTGAAGGGAGCTCTTTCTTGCATGAGTAATTAGTCCTTGTGCTCGTTCAAGCTGTAGTAAGAAAGTGCTCATTAATCAAGATGCTGTTTGGTCACTTATACTTTCAAATCACTGGAGAGAGATCTGGAAATCTGAGATGGCCCCTGTGCTTTCCTCAGAGTTAACAGTGCATCAGTAGTAGGTGAAGTAATGTATTTATATCTGAGCCTTTCAGAAATAAGGTGTTGATATTTGAGCAAGTAAATTTTAGAGGTGGTACAGAGTGGTTATATAATTGCCTTTTGCTCTTCTGTAGCCTGCCTCATTTTTAACACAGGAAATAGAGCTCACAAAATTGTAAAAAGTATTATGGGTTTCGAGAAATCTTTGTCCATTGTTTCGGCTTGCTGCTTGCAGAGTAGCCTTGTGAGGCTGTCTCTGACATTTTATTAAAAGCAGGCCCTCTTCTTCGGGCCAGTGATTGTTCAGAGTATGACTTGTGATCCATGAGTCCTCCTGTTAAAGATGACAAAAATGCTCGTGGCTGAAGCAGAAGTCAGAACACGAATTTGTTATGGTATTAATGTGTATATGTGAGGCATTTCAAGGGACTGATAGTTTCTTTGTTAGCCTGCTGGTTTTTGGTGAACTATCTTCAAATCTTCAGTAATCTTCAAATCTTGAATTTGCTTCCTTTTTCTCTCTCTCTTCCTTGTTAATTTTTCAGCTTCTGAAATAGAAAAGTGTAATTTTAAATAGATCATAGCAGTTATGCAACACTGTAATTTTCAGCCACTTACAGAATATGCCATATCCTTAAAATCAGATATTAATGAATTCCATAATAAACTATGCTACCACTTTTGAGCCTCTATTAGCTGGAAATAAATTGGCACTGTGCAAGATGTTCAGTCTCAATAGACACCCTGAATGTCAAGAATTTAATCCAGTTGGGGAGAGAGCAGCAGCAGAAGGTCCCTCAGTAAAGAAATAATCTTAGTTTGATCACAGGAGGACAGCAGAGCATTTTGAAGCTGCTGAAACAGTCCCTGCCTGAGAGAGGACGTTGTGCTTCTGCTCTGTCTATCAGAAGAGCTGGTATTTGCATGTGCCCTTGGCCTGCAGGCTTCTCTTCTGTGTTCAAAGCCCGTGTTCTGGCCCGAAAATACTGGGCAAAATATTGAAGTTTTTACTCAAGCAGATGTTCAGGGAGCCAAGAGGTACTTTTTTTGCATCCGTATCTTAAAACAGGATGATTTTCTGGAAATAAGTTTTAGGAAAGCTGGTGGGGGTCATGAGTTGTGCAATGGTACCTCAGCATTAGATTGAAGTTTTTAAGTACTGTATCTTTGAAATCCCTCAGGATCTGGCCCTCTGCTTGGTCCACACACAGGATAATTTGGCACGAAAGAGATCCCTGCAGCATCTTGATGGATGGGCAAAGGTGACATAATAAAACCTCATAGTCACTGAAGGAAAAATGCTTCCATGAAGCATTCCTGCCTCTTTTTTTCCTTCCTGCCAGACTTATTTGCAACCCCAGTTAGAGGGGAAGAATGTCTGTGAAAATAACTTGTGGCTTTCCACATCCCTGTTTAATAATAACTGCTGAACATGCTTAGAGGCTGGCTGCTGCTGAAAAAAAAAAAATAAAGAATATGTGGTCTTATACCAGGGAAAATGTAGCATTTGATTTTTGCAGATTTTTTCCCCCTGTGCTACAGAGAAGGCAGCACCTTGAAGAACTGTCTTGTACAGGACTGATTTTTTTAATAGCTTTTAATGTGCTTTTACCATCATAACAGAAGTTCTTAGTGACTCATATGATAAAAGCAGCAATCTGTTAATGAGGCATTTACCTTCAAATGCTTGCAATGCCATCTTGAGTGGTTTTAAGTTGTGATAATATAACTGCACTGTACTTTAACAATTATCTATATTTAAATTCCCATTCTGGCTTTCTGAAACCATGTTTTAGCATCCATCAGCCCCTAAATACATGAAACCTATTTGAAGGGTGTAATTTCAGGCCCTCATTCTTGAAAAACGTTGTTCTGATAGAATTTAATCCACTAATTTAAACTGTAGGGCTGGAATTCTGCCTTTTTCATTAAGTTGGGTGATGAACCTTTTGACAGTGATGATATTTGCTTCTAAGGTCTGTAAATTCTCTAACTCTTGGAATATGTTCCTGTGCCTCCATGATCAAAACAGGCATTTGTACTGCAGATAAATGAGTTTTGCTCCTCAAGGTGTAAAGCAAAGAGGCAGTAATGCTTACATAATTTTGCTAGGGTAGTAATGCAGAACCCCAGGAGAGCCTTCAGCCTAAAACCAAAAAAACACACAGCAGGCAGATATGGTGGATACTCACAAACTAGCGCAGCAGGAAAGGCCACTGTACTGTGTCACAGCACGCCTTCAAAATAGAGGCCAACGTGATGATGGACTGAGCAATCAGTTTAATTAAAGCCAAGTGTAAATAACAAGAAAACACTGTTAAACCGTCAGAGCACCTGCATAAGAGTGCCCCAAATCTTCACAACTTCTCAGAATCCTGTCAGCAGCAGCGGTTCTCTCCAGCTCTCGCTACTCCATTGCTCTCCTCATGGCATCCTTGCGTAAGATCCTTTCTGTCAGTTATTAATTTTGTTTGCCAGATGATGATTCTGAGAGTACCCTGGGTGGTATTTTTCCCATTCCTAGCCCCATTACCCTACTTATTTTTTGCTTCTTGTTGCCATTCATTCAGGAGAGGAATATTAATGTGCTGTCCCATATAATATGCATTAAATGAAGATTGCACTGCAAATGCAAAGTTCAATTTTTTTGGGCTCCTGGCCACCCCAGTGATCTCCCCTTTTGAACTTGCATTCCTGTGTGGGGTTCTTCCAGACAGCTGCTTGGCTGTTACCTGTGAGGCTTTTGCAGATGACATACACCAAGTGCTTGCTAGATTTTTTAACTGCATCAGGCACTGTAATGGCAAACCCATCTTTTCCACACATGGTGAGGCTGTTGCTTCTTTTGAAAGGCATCTTGCAACAGCCTGTGTGCTGTGGGGCTGTCAGAAACATGTGCCTCATAATAAAGATTTATGTGCTGTATAGAAGTCAGCCCTGACAATACCAGACTGTTTGTGTGCTCTGCTAATGCAGTGACTAAGTCTTCAGAACTGTAACATTCAAAGCTCATGCTTGTCTCTTTCCATTTGTCCTTTTGGTGTGGAGTCTGTGCTTCCTGACTCTTAGACAGTTATTTCAGAGCTAATTAACTTATTTTAAATGAGTGCAGGTTTTCTTTCCCCCTAGTATTTCATTTCTTATCTCCTGTGCAAATAGAGGTCTATGAAACTGCATTAGTTTGCTTGGCAGATTCAAGGAAATGCCCTGTTCCTTCCTTTGTCTGTGTATCCTAATAGCTATTACCATTCTGCAATATGTTCTTAAAATCTGTAATTTGATTAAATAGTGAATACCTGGTTAAGGTAGTTAGGGCTTGGGTTTTTTCATTACCACTTACAAGGGTTGACTCAGAATCAAAAGCATTAAATGAGCATGTAATGGGGAATTCTCCTTAAAGAGTCCATGTAAAAAATAGGCCTGAGGGATGAACTCTGTTTTCTGTCATCCAGAGATAAATTGAGAGGAACTCAAGTGAATGGAAGTAGCTCACATTAAAATCTCCATAATAATAGAAGAAAAAAAAATCATCTAATGCTATCAAAAAACTTCTTTTTCTTTCCTTCCTGACACACAGAAATATTTTGCTGCTTACTCCAGCTTTACCATTTACAAAATACAAGCCTCCTTGTAAGAAATGAGTCCATAAAAGTGCCTTTGGGGCCTTGCTTAAGTGAGGACTGCAGATAGCTTTTAAGGAACTATAACATCAGAAAGGAAAATGGCCAACTTGTAAAAGAAAGAACAGACACAAAAACCATCTAAAAGGTAGTGATTGAGGTTTGTTCCACCATGGGTTTCTTACTATATAAGTGACTCAGTGTTTCACAGAATGACAGCATGGTTAAGGATGGAAGGGTTCTGGAAGACATCTTGTTCAATTCCTGCTCAAGCAGCACCACCTGGACCCAGTTGCCCAAGACCATGTCCAGGACCATCCCTAGGATGGAGACTCCACCACCTGTCTGGGCAACCTGTGCCAGTGCCTGATCACCATCACAATGAAATCATTCCAAGCACAGAAAGAAGAAACTTCACCCACATCTTGAAGTGACCATTACAGTATTCTGCCAACACAAAAATTAGGCTGAAAGAGTTGAAATGATCCTTGGCTGCCTGGGAACGAGCACAGCCGCAAGAAATGGGGTCACAGTATTGCCCTGAGATTTTACCTGGGTGCTCTCCCCAAGTCTGGACCTGATATTGCACAGAAGTACGTAGAAGTGCTCCTGAGCCAGGGAAAAACACTGGATAGTAGAGTTAATGATGCCTGTTTCATATTGTGTCCGGCCTTTGGTTAAACTGATCACTTGACAAAAAGTGATCTCTTTTTACTGTGGGGAATAAAACAGATTAGGAAACTGTTTAAAGTGATGGAAGCAGACTTTGCGGAAGTTCGCAGATGCTCAGAGAATTTTGGGAAGCCTTTAATGGTGAAATGTTTGGGTGCTGCAGGATACCTATTGAAGCTGGCTACCCAGAGATATCCTGCTGGCACCTACCTGAATATCCTGGTGCTACCTCTCTGAGCAGGATGGAGAGGAGAGGCTGCCTTGGCTGCTCAAAGGGCCTGTGCTTTCTGGCAGATCTGGGAGTGAGAAGGGGACTGCGCACTGCCTGAGGATGCACTAACTTACTCTCAGGTCTAATCTCTGTTCATAGTGCCTAATCAAAAGTTTTACAGGGAAGGAGGAAGTGTGCTCTGTGTTTTGTTCAGAACCACGTTGCCAGAAAGGTGGCTAACTGAGCTACCTGACAACTGTTAGGAAATATGAAATGAGTTCATATGCAATTGTGGTTTTGTGAAGTTGCATTTTCAGGGCACAGATGTTTTGCTTCTACCTATACTTTCAAGCAATACAAATTTGGATGATCAAAAGGTTATATTAGATAAAATCAAAACAAAGAAAAAAACATGCCAGACTTTACATCTTTTTAGCCTGTATGCTTCCCCCCTCTCTTTGTGTTGGTTTCTGAGCCTTTAAGTTAAGACTGGGTCATACTTTTCGGTTTTCTCAGTAGAGTCCCCAAATTACAAAAATCCTATTGACTTAAAAGGTATTTCCTCCTTAAGCTTCTTTTTCTGGAGTAGTAGGGTTTGAGATTCTCCAATAATGCACTAATTCCTTGGGGGGTAAATGAAATACTGAATGGGCTAAATGAAATCTGTCATACAAGTAGATAGCATTGCTTGTAGGCAAATATTTGCGCATCTTTTTCCTTGCAGATGGCTCTTACCAAGTAGATGGGTGTAGTGTCACCCAGGGTCAACCCACCAATATAGTACAGGGATTGTAGGTTGTTTTGTATGTGATTTCTAATTCTTTTTGGAAGATCCCTAAATAGTGAAGAGTACTTGAGTTAGTGATAGGGCCTTCAGAAGTTCTCGATGTCTCTTCAAATAGGCTGTGCAAGTCCCATTTTTAAAATTAAACTAAATTATTTTTAGGATTTGAAGATGTAATTTAAGTATCCAGTGTGGTAATAGTGAAGAAGTTCCTGATTTTTTTTATGGGTTTGTAGTAATAATAATAATTGTAAACCTTGCTTTGACTTTAGTAAGAATTTAATTCATGCCATACTAAAAATAATCTTGATAAATTCGCTCCCTTACATGCATGAACACAATCTCATATATTGTGCTGACTTCTAGTGGCAGTGTCAGCTAAAAAAGCTTAGAAGAGTAAATGTGATTGTTATTAATTTTGGACTCAGATGAGATTAATTCACTGTATCTGCTGTATTAATGTAATTATATACTGTGTTAGTATACTGACACTACACTGTGACTTACACAAAATTGTGCATTATTTTCTTCTTTTTAACCAGTAGATTCACCTGCAAATTCATAAACTAATGTAACAGATTTCCCCAGAGTAACCACGATGTTTCTGCTTCCCTACAGCAAGTGCATTATACAGTTACAGGGAACTTCAAAGCTGGGAATATGGAGTTTACACTGGCTTTCATAGGTGGAACAAACCCAAACATTTGCAGAGTCAACCTATTCTCTACCCAAGTGATTCAGAACATTTGGTTTCATTTACTGGTTTTAAACATTGTTTGCCATCTGTATCCTACTAATAATTTATTTGTGCAATAGATGTTAAAAAAGAAAATGCAGTAGACAGTATTGAAGAGAAAAACCCATGCGCATGTGTGAATATGTTCTTTGAAATAGTTAGTCTACATTTCTTTCAACTGATGTTTTTCAGTGTTTGAGGGAGGCCTGCAGGTTGGTGTGCCTGAAGATCCTTGTTGCTGTGGTATCCTAAATCTCACTTGGCAGTCTTCCCTCAGGCTTTGCATCCCTATTAACTGAGCTGGTCGTGCTCTTTGGGACCTTGCTGATGACAGTGGCCCAGAGCTGCAGAGATGACTGAGAGGGGTGGGCCTTCTCCTTGCGGTGCTGAAGGTACCCGGGCGCTCTGGAGTGCTCTGCACATTTGCAGAGTCTCTCTGCCCGAGCAAATTTCTTCTCACAACTGGAGACTGATCACCTACTGGGCTTGTAGATTAATTTGATTAACAGGCACATACTGAATCATTAATTTTGACTCGTGGCTTGATCTTATACTTTTCCTATTCTCTTATGAAAAATAGAAAGATTTTATAAATAGTAAATGAAGTGAAAATGGGATTTAAAATTTAAAATAATGCTATGGAGTATGAAAATCATGTTAATGTTTAAATAAGGTAATAATTGGAGGAGACATTTTTTCAAATGTTTTTTTCCCAAGCTTTTTTCTCTCCAATTTTTGATTACTTTTTTTCCCCTTCACTTTAAAATCTAAGTAATTTATTTTGCTTTGTATATGGTTTAGTAGATGCTCAGCATATCATTTACAGCTCTAAATTTTACACTGATGGTACAACTGCAGAAATTTTGTTTGTGCTTTAGGATGTAAAACAGAAAAATAACACTTCTCAGATAGTCCTGTCAAAGCACAATATTTGAGTGAATGTATCCTCATTTCTGGCTGTGCAGACATAGTGCTCATAAATGGAAGCAAAGGGAGAACAACCCACCTAGCAATCCATTAATGGCGCTTTGTAGCCTTTCTGTTCATGAGGAAACATAATGAATGACCCATTAGGATATGAAACTACTATGCAGAGAGCCATGGTCCTCTGGGAGTTCTCTAAAGGAGGCTAGTAGGGCATCCAGAGAATCTAGTGGCTTGGGCCCTATATCTACAAGCAATGCTACATCTGTTGGTGCTAGCAGCTGTGGATGGTGGACAGAGATTTCTTGAATTGTCAAAATCTGTGGAAATCAGGACAGTGTGTTTTGTTGATTTGTCACAGAAATGCAAATTGCGAGCAGAAGTGGAAGTACTCAAAATTCATACAGAAAGAGAGGCAGGATAGCTGGTGTGCCTTGCTATGGAATTTCTTAAAGTTTGTTACAAATGTTTCCTGTATGTCTGACAATGAATTGTTATGGACTGCAATTATGGCGTGAATATGTGCTGTGTTTTGATTTGAAATCCATAATGCTGTAACAACAAAATGGTTGCTGATTTATGCATCTGGCTTAATTTTCTGTTGTGAAATAGGATGAAGCCGAGATGGTTTTTTAAAGTTTGTAGAGGACTTTTATTTGCAAAAGCACTGACTTCTTTAAATTGTGCCTTTTGATTTCTTTACCATTGCTTCTGTTGATGTCAGTGGAAGCTTCATGTCTTGTTTGTGTTGGTATCTAGACATGAGCATCTCCTACCACCACTGCTGTTGGCAGCTCTTTCAGCACTGAGCGCAAGGCTTGCGTTCCCTGACAGAAATCTCACAGTGTATTACTGCTTTTAAAACACAGTTTGTGCAGTAATTATCACCCTCAGTCGGGTGATAGCGTATGAATGTGAGCTCAGTTCTTGAGGCCATTGGTGACCCTATTGATGTGGTTGGGCTTAAGACACTGCAGGTTTAAACACTGCAGGCTTAAAACATTACCACTCTGGGAGTGATGCAGGCTGGAGTGTTATTTATTGACAGCTTTGAGACATTGACAGTGACCAACTTGGCCACAAAAGTTGCTTCTTAAAATTCTCTTTTTGCACAAGATGAGGTGACATAAGATACTGCTTTTTGCTCAAGGTGAGAATGTGAAACGGCATCATAACAGCTTATAAACCTGAAAATGTGGAGCCAAAACCAGTGGGGTTTGGCCTTTAGAATAAGTAAATAAATCTATGAGTTTAAAGTGGTGAACTAATTGATACTCTATGATTGTTCTGGGGTATTTTTCCCACGTAATGGTGATGAGATCAAATTTTGTTTAAGCAAAACATCATCAGTCGCTCCCTTTACTGGTTTCGTTTACTAGGAATAAGGAAACTCTTGGGTGTCTGGTTTTGGTTTTGTGTTGTGTTTTTTAAGATTTCTACCAGTTTTTCCTTGCTTTTCAAGATGGATAGGCTTCACTAAGCGGCAGTGTTGCCGGAGATCCCAGCTACTGAAGGAAGCAAATTAACATACAGTATGGTAATTTGTTTTCCCTGTCCTTCAGTCACAGTGAGGAGAGTCTAAATATTTCAGTGACTGAGACTTTGGATTCCCATTCCTTGCTACACAACAACAACAAAAGCTATTTATAGCAATAACAGTTAGCAGCAGTACAGCAGCCTCAGACAGCTATAGGCAGCATCTCACAAATGTTAACTGCTTTTGCACTGAATGCCTCTGTGAAAACAAAGAGCACTGAGAAATAAAGATCAAAGCAAAACCAAAAGAAAGATTTTTTTATTGCTATGTTTTACTTTGCTGGCAGACCAGAGCAAAGGTTTTCTGAACATTTAAAAGATGAAAAAGGTGAAGAATCCCAGAAGCGATTTATCTTGAAGCGAGATAACTCTAGTATTGATAAAGAAGACAATCAGGTTGGTTCTCGGTTCGAGAGTTGCTGAAATTTGTTCTGTTTTTGAAGGTGGGCTGACTGATGTTATTGTTGTTCTTTTGTTGTTGCTCTCCTCCTCCCCTGCCCTCCTGCCCCTCCCCGCCTCCTCTGGCGTACGTACCACCGTGGGTGGCATCGAGCCCCAGCGTGGCTGCTTCAGCCGTGGCAGTGTGTGGGTTTGCATGGGTGGTTTGCTTGGCGCAGGACTTGCTGCATGCCCACGGGAGGGGGAATGCCGGTGGCTCCGGGCTGCGTGGAAGGCTGTGTCAGTCGCATTCCTCAATGTCTTGCCTAACTACGGCAGTTGTTACGCTCCCTGTAGCTTCCTTCTTCTGTTGTACCCATTCAGAGTTGGATTTCAGTATGGACCAGTGATGAACTGATGTAGCCCAAAAAGGAGAGAGGGAAAAAAAACAAAAGTAAAAAAAAAGCCCCAAATATGTGATGGTGAGGCCAGGTTGATTTTTTTTTTTTTTTAAAACCATCCTAAATTAAGTTTTGACCAAAAATAAATGAGGTTCATCTTTTAGTTCCCTTCCTCCTCCTGTGCCCTCACCACCTTTTACTGTCTGTGTAACTTACTTGCTTGTGCATGTACTGTGGCAGACGTTCCCCCCTGTGTTGCCTGTGCCATAACACTACCTTACTTTAGGTGAGCTTGATGAGTAGGGGAGCGCCAGGGAAATGTGTGTGTTTGTGCTGCCTTTAAAAGCGGGTGTTGTGCTGTTGCAATCCAGTGCAAGCTGTGTATTTGGAATAGATTAACAAAACAAAAAAAAAAAAATCTGGAACAGTTCTGATGTGATTTGCTTTTATGAGAAAATTCTCACAGGTAAGAAGACAGCATATGCTTTCTTTGCTAGGGTTATATTTGTGGAGGAACCAACCAGTGACTCTCTTGTTGCCACTTCCCTTCATGTTTTCAGTAAAGGACTGATTTTTTTCCTTTCCTTTTTTCACCGTTTTTTTCTTTGACTTTCAGTAGTACATGGCAGCCTTGCCAGTTGTGCTGCATCCAAGTT
This sequence comes from Pachycephala philippinensis, assembly GCA_013397055.1. Taxonomy (NCBI): domain Eukaryota; kingdom Metazoa; phylum Chordata; class Aves; order Passeriformes; genus Pachycephala; species Pachycephala philippinensis. Next base: position 339,866 of record VWZT01002506.1, on the reverse strand, counting down.
GGCTTTGAAAAGAAACCCCAAGCAATTTCAGGGTGTGGTGACCGTGGGGATCAGTCAGAGGAAAGCAGCATGACCTATCTCACCCTGTGCTGGGGTGCAGGGGGAGAAGGAGCAGTCCTTGAAACCCACTTGCCAATGAAGCATTTCCCAGTGGGGGTCGTCTTCTCCACTCCTCCTTCCCATGGCACAGCCATTTCCCACACTGTGGTTTACCAAGAGGCAAAAATGGCCCTTCTTTTCCCAGCAAAACTTCAGTGGAGGGTTCCATAAGGCGTGAAAATGGTTAAAACTGTTGTGCCGAATATCTGGGACTTCTCCTTGCACACATAGACTCCATGGGTTTCTTCTAGGGTTTACAGTTTAGCTCTTGCAGCCTAGTTACCCTCTTTCTTCCTTGATTTCTTAGGTAGCACACCACTGCCTGCCCTCCTGCTCCTCACAGCTGGTAGAACAACCGAGAAATGTTAGTAGTTGAGAACAATGGCACTTAGACCTGGGGTGAGAACACCCAATTTTAGGATGGCAGGTCGGCAAAAGGTGTGCAGAAAGCCTCCTTTTGGCCATCTGCTCTATGAACCCATGTGCAGTATCTAACTGGAAATCCTCGAGTGCCCAGTCTCGCAGGGTGCTTTGTGCAGGAACGACAGCTATCATTTTTGTGCTTCATTTGTTTAAGTGAACATTTATTATTCTCAGCTGACAGTTACTTAATGGCAGTTTTTAACAGCTCAACTTATATAACCCTCCTGGTTTTCTTTCTGCTCAGCAAAACAGAATTCTTCCATTTAGAGATGACAGACGAAGTAAATCAATTGAAGAGAGAGAAGAGGAGTATCAGAGAGTGAGGGAGAGAATATTTGCACAAGATGTGAGTAGTTATTTTAATTGCCTCTTTAGTGCCATACCTTCGCCGGTAGTCAGACAGTCTTGCCCCCTCCTACAACAACACTGCAGCTGGACTTGCCCTGTGGAGCTGGAGATGACAGGGAAAGCAGAGGGTCCCAGAGGAGCTTTAGAGGTGCGGAGGTTGGCTTCTGGAGAGTCAGGTGATGAGAGTTGCAGGGAGAAGGGTAGAGGAGAGATCAGGCCCAGCATGTTCTCAGGGGAGTGCTTGTCCTGTTTCTTTGAATGTTCATGTTCACTTGGCCTAGGTTTACATCTTTTATCCTTCTCTTTTCCTAGACAAAGAACAGTGATTTAAGTGGACACTCTCAATAATTTCAAATAGCTGTGTTATTTTATATTTTTTTCAAGGTGGATCAAATCTTTTTAAGTGTCCTTCTGCAGAGACTCCTCATGGCTTTTGTTTTTTGGGCCAGTGCTATAGCATCAAGACACTGAGAACAAAGAAAGGGCAGAAGTTAAACATGGAGTTGGATCAATTTTTGAAATGACTGATTACAGAACTGTATTTCTGCCATCAGAAAGAGTCAGTCATGCTGTTGATGATTATATTCTGAAAGGAATTCAGTGAAGCAGACATTATAATTCTTGCCCTTACCAAAAAATCAGAACTTGCACAACAAGGTATATTGCTAAGGAAAACATTTAAATCTGAAACATCTGTGAGCAATACCTGATGTTCCTGAAAAAAAGAAGAAAATCATAATTTGCTATAATACTCTAATGATGAGGTAATAGAAGGGAAAAAAAGGAAAAAAAGTCAGCACTTTAATTTTTATCTCACATCTCAGAGGGAGTTCTGCCATTAGAGGAATATGTGAATAAATCCAATTAAAACTGTTTTTGAAAATCATACTGGGCAGAGTCCTTTTAAATTAAAACTGTTCATATGTTGCAGGGCTAATAGTATTATTATCTGGTTTTGGAGTTGCACACGTCCAAGTTGGGGTTTTTTTGGCAGAATACACTGTATAGTTTTAAGGTGTGTGTTGTCTCACTTGTCTCTTAGTAAATAGCTAGCTACATCTAAATGCTTTTAGCCTCACTTCTTTCTTGGCTGAGATGATTTCAGGAACAGCAGAGGTCCTTCAGTTTATGTTTTGCTTTCAGAATGTGGGTCTGATGTAAATACTATCACAGTCTGTACATGGTAGAGTTACCAAATTGTTCAAGAGCTGCAAAAGCCTCTTTGCAACAAGTCTCTTATACAAAATATGCAGGTTTTGACATATTACAAAAGAGCTTGTGCAAAACCAAAAACTCTTTGGGTTTTGAAGCAGACTTCAGATGAGGCAAAATGTTAAAAATTCCCAAATGGAAAGTCATAACCAAAAAGTCCAGTTTCTATCACAAGCTGCAGCTAGAAATGCCAGGCTGGGAAACAGAGGTAGCTGGAAAAGTGTGCTGAAAGTGGCTCCGTGTTGCTGCTGTTACCTTTAGATATTTGAGTTCTAAAATCAGGCAAGTGGTGAGCATTTGAATTGCCCACAGCAGGAGGTTGTTGTGGTCCATTGTGTTAGCATCTTCGAGTGGCAGGACCTAAGTAAGAGTGTGCTTTGTGGCAGGCATTTTAAATGGAATCAGGAGGGAGCATTTTTAAAGATCAGAAATATTAGATATCTCTCCCTCTCTCTCTCATATCCACTCCTTTGCTCTCTCTCTCTGTGCTGTTGCAGGTGTTAGTGAGCATCATAGTGCAGTGAATTTCAGCAAGCTGTATGTTTAATGTTAACAGCAATCTATGTTTTAGCTGAGCCTTTTTCGGTGGTGCACTCGTTGCCAGATACAAAGTGTTTTTAGGATGATGCCAGTGGTTGTGGTGGTGGACGACGTGTTTTTTCAATTTTAGGAAAGAGAGAAATGTCTTCCTATTATAGATAGTCACTTACTGCATGTAAGACTTTGAAGTTTTAAGGCCCTCTGCAATCATTAATTAATTCAATTTTCCCCAGGTTTATGTGAGGTAGGTACCTAAGCCTTTTTACTCTGCAAATTACAGATGTAGAAAGAGAGTCACTAATGGAATCATCATGTGGTATTTTTATTACCTCTATACTGTTTACACTGCTGTAGTCAAGCCTTTATCAGTGCCTTGTTTATGAATCTTAGCAAATGGATCTTAGATATACCACTTCTAATTAGACTATGCATGAAGAGAGCTCGCATGAGAAGTCTTCAAAAGGCAGCCATGAAGGTCAAGAGTACTGCCATAACTTGTTCCATCCAGCAACACCCCCAACTCTAAACATGTCTGAGGTACCCAAAGCCCTGTAGATAACAGCCCAAGAGTCAGAACTTTAAACAAAATTTATGAGGAAAAGGCAGTCTGGTTACAGGGGCAAAAAATTCCACGCATGTTTCGAGTGCTGTGAAGAGTGTCTTAACCTGGACCCCACGTACCAACAGAAAGCTTTCCTGGCCTTCGTTTGATTTTGCAGTACTCTAGTGCACCAGATCTCTTCGTTTCCAAGTGGGAAGGTTGTAACGAAATAAGTATATTCATGAGTAATGCCATCATTATGATAGTCCTTATGATGATTAGTCTGGTATTAGTCAGTTTAAATTATACTTTCTGGCAAGTTTTCCATCTGCTGTGTTGGCTATCACCAATTTTGACAAGGAGAGCTGGAAGTTTTAATGACTCCTGTCTCAGCAAGTGGCAGGGATTGAGAAGCATGTTAGTTTGATATCTTAATAAAAGGATTGGTGAAGAAATAAATAATTAATAAACATGATCATTCCAGCTCACTGAAATAAGAATTGAAAAGTGCACCTCAAATTTTTCAGGCTGCTGACAGTAAAAAAGTGCAGACTGAGCTCTGTTGTGCTCAAAACTATTTTCAAGGTTATTTTTTAACTGCAAAATTTAACAACCTTCCTTTTAAAAACATGTTTTTATTGGAAAAGTAGTTTTAAAACAATTTGTGAATTTTACAGCCAAGTGCACTGGAGCAGGGGACCTGGACGGTCTGGGTCTTGCAGAGAAGTTCCTTGTCTGAGCTGCTTTATTTGCCTTTGGGAAGTTGAAAAGTAATTGTCCAAGAAAGACAGAGAACAACATACAGGAATAAAAAAAGTTGTTATTTCCCTGTGTGTAGATTTAACAGAGGATCCCAAATGCGTGCATAAATGATACATGATGTTTGGCTTTTAAGCATGCAGAAAATTGATTCTAAAGACTAGCAATCAAATTACATGGGCGAAATTTCATTCTTCAAGGTTAGCGCAGTGTATAACCTCATGAGCCAGAGTCACGCTAGGACCATTCAGGGTTCATAAATGTATTTTCTGGCAAGCATTCTGTATTCACTGAAAAATGTAGATGTTTCCTTACTTACATGAATGCTAGAATTGCCCATGATACACATGGAACTTATTAAAGGAAATACACCATGCTGTTTATTTTCTTTTGTCAACTGTAGTAGCTATTTTTAACTAAGGAGTGTATTCTGAAGAACCAGACCCTTTAGGTACAGTAAGTCATGATTCCTCTAGTTAAGAAAACTCAGAGAATCTTTATCACTCTCTGATTAAAGAGAGAAACAAAAGAAATACTTGTAGACGTGGCTTCAGCCTGTTCTGTCCCTCTAGTGTGAAAAGATTAGGAAGAAGAGTGCTTAAAATTAGTAAAAACAAATCAAAGGCATGCCTTGTGCTGACCACCATAAAGTTGTAGATACTAAAACTCCTGTACTGGTGTACAGAGACTTTGTTTGTGGCTGCAGATCAAATAATAAGCATTAGTTGGAAGCCTGAGATCTATCACATCTTGTTAACTGACATGAAAATTACTACCTGATGGTATCCACTGCAGGATATTGCTGTATGTTAATGGTTATCTGTGTTGGCTAATGTAATTAAAAACAGGAGCAGCAACTCCCAGTTTACCTACTGCACTGGCAGAACTGATGCACGTTTTCCAGTTGAGACTTTAAAAGGTTCTTGGAAATTGGAAAAGTGAAACACTCATTTAATAAATAACAATTAGTCATACAGAGTGCCCTAATAGAAATCTTGCATGCAGAGATCTCCAAGAACACTATCTTGTAGGTAATCTTACATGATTTTTTGATCTGGTAGGTTTGTTGTCAGTATGTTTGAAGGTTATATGAGAGCCAAGTGTTCTAAGAATTTTTTTGACAACAGCTGTGCTTGGTGTTTAAGCTTTCCTGGTGCTTTAAATTGAGCACTGTTGATGCTATACATCAGGAAAGTGAATCCTGACCTTGTAGTAGCTAAATTTCTATCCAGAGCTGCTTAGCCATCTGATTTTTAACAGTAAGAATAACATAATAAAAAAGTGCCTGTCTTCTCTGCCTCTTAGCCTCACACCTGTACTGAAGAATAATTTCCAGGGATTGTGTGGCACTGTGCCAACATCAGCAGCCAAGAAGACAAATGGAGTTATTATGGACTCCATTTAAAGTCTATAATACACTTGATAGTGGTTCCCATCAAGACACTGAAAATGAAGCAGACTTTTCCGCTTGCTTGATAAAATATAAATCCTAGATTTTTATTCTGCTTTATGCCCCAGTCTCTTTTAAAACTTTAATGAAATAAATATAGACCAGTACATTACATGCTCCTTTGCTTTTGTAACTTTTTGGGTACACAGACCAGTACTCTGGTCTAAGCAAAGGTTTTTCTGTAAGAGTAGCTGTAATCCTGTGCTTTGGAATGTGACTGCACAGAAGTCAAAGCACAGATGTCTGTCATGAAGCTTGAGATGAAGACACAGCCCCACAGCTGAGGTTGTTACAAGCCTGTGGGGTGATTTCACTATGCTTTTTTGGGGCTTTTTGCTTCAGCATAGTTAGACTATGCTGAAGTCTGTACAGCCACATTTGTTAATGAAACCTGGTACCTGAGTCAGGTACATAAAATGAGAGAAGGCACAGTGTTGTAGTTGTACAAAGGATCCCAGTGATTTTAGGTGAAACCATTTGTATCTTCTCTCAGCCTGGGGTGAAATCCAAGATCTGCTGTAGTTGGTGGGAATTTGGTTCCCGGCAATAGAAAGCTTGCTCCTGATGTCCTGAGGCTTTGTGCTAAGGAGAAACGTACTTGCACTTGATGCAGCCCAGAGCCTTGCAAATTTAGCAGGAGTGCAGGGTGGGAGCTCACCTGGGAAGCCCACAGAACTGTCAAATGTTCCCTAATGTGGATTCTGAGTGGGTGAATTACACTCTAATGAGAAATTGCTTTGCCATCTCAGGGATAAATTTCTTCCTTTTGTAAATTGATGGGATAGCACTGGCTGTGGTGCCAAGGGAGAACTTTGTTCAGGTATCAGCTGGAGCATTACGAATGAGCAGGGTGTAGTTTCTGGTGCACTCTTTTGAGTGGGTCATTAGCTCACCCTTTTCTAAACGGACACATCCAAAATCTGTGCCTATCCCGTACTGTTAAATTTTGACACAGTTAATGATGGCATTTTATTATTCTTTGGGCTGAGTCCTATTGTTACAGAAGTAATGGGCATGATCTCTGGTGCCCTCCTCCCTTTGCCTGCCTTTTGTTTAAATTCAGTGCAAGTAGTGACTATTCTTTCTTCTGTATCTCATCGAGATATAATCCAGTGACAGCTACGAGGCATTTTGTGTAGCGAACATGAAATAGGAGGGAAATGAAAAAATCAAAGAGGGAGAATTATTCATGGGAAATTGAGCACAGCTTCATTTCTCTGAATAAAAAATTTAGTAATTCTGAAAGAATTATACACTTGCCCATAGGATTTATTTCTTCTGAGCCCTTCACCTTTTTTGGGATCTAAGTCCTCCAGCAGAGAGCCTTCTTGCTGTGATTGTTGTTAATATTATTATTAAGAAGGTTATTATCATTTTATATCTCAATGTTCCCTCTCCAACTGTAAAATATGAAGTCACATACTATTTCTAAGTACTGCAGTATCTTCTGTCCCTCTGAGGAACTTTATCAATTCTGCATGCTTTCCTTCTGTTTGTCCTTCCTACCTACAGCTCGGTGCTATCCTGCAGTTTTATTTTGAGGTGGTAGGCCAGACCAGTGGAACCTTATATTATGCAGCAAAAATGTTTTTTCCCTTCAGATTGCCAGTATTTTGCACATACTGCCTTCTTCAGATCTTTCGACTGAGAAGTTTCAGTTTGTTCCCAAACTGAGACACCTCATTGGCAATGTGTTGTAATGCATGGAATTTATTTTACTGGCCTGACCTTATTCTTGACCTTTTTCCCCCTCTTGTCCTCTGCAAATGCAAATGATGCATGAATTGAAATCCCCTTAAGCCTGAGCAGGGGAGGTAATTCTAAAATCAAGGAAGAAATTGGAACAGCAGAGCATATTTAGAACGTCTGATACAATGCCTTTTTTATTTTTCAGTCAGTTTGCTCCCAGGAAAACCTTTTTGTGGAAAACAGGTAAAAAATAGCTTTATTTTGTGTGTGTGTGTTAAACTTAGCTGTTTCTCTTATTTTTTTGTCTATAGTTCTATAGTAATTTATCCTACTGTGAAGACTGTTGAGCAAATTTGTAATCCATATTATCTGCAGTGGTTTTGTGCTTTAAGAGGGGGTAATAGAGCTTGCCTTGCAGTATGGTGTCTGAGCAGAGAATGTATTACTGCTGCTTTCCTGAGGCTTTTGCATTTCAGTTTAAAAAGCAGATCCTGGGAGAAATGGGGGAGCCACCTAAGCTTTCATTTCAAATGACCATTCTGTCTCTGGAGTGCCTTTAGAATTTAACTTATTGATCTTTAAAAAGCACTCTAGCAGTGGCTGGAGGACGGTATTTATGAAGTACCAGACTTGGGTTTCTGTTGTTTAACCTGCTCCCCTGTGGGACTGAGCAGCAGCGTTGACATCACTTGTTGCTTTTGAAGGCTCACAAGTTCCACACAAGTTCCTGCCTTACTGCTGCAGTGTAGTAGTGAGATGGTGATATTTGAGCTCACTGTTACTTTGCATTACTGCGTGATAGTTCTCGTGAATGCAATTTTTGTTGTGTTAAATCCACTCAAAGCAAAGGGAAGAGGAAAATGTGTTTCAGATCTACAACATAGAAACAGCTGTAAATTAGCTTAACTGTGTTGAAAATCTTAAAAAAAAAAATTGTGCACCTTGATGGCAGATAAGGATTTTAACCAAAAGTGGGAATTTCATTGGTGAGTGTTTGAGCAGTGCTGACCCAAGTCTGTCGTGCACAGGTTTTAAAACTGTTTATTACCCCCTTGAATAAGGGGAAGCTCTCTCTCACAGTATTTTGTCCTCTGTCCATCCTTATATCTGTCAGATGCATTAATGGGTGAAGCTGTTCCCATAGAAAATGACTCCACAGTAATGGTACAAACCAGCTTTTCCAATGGACACTTCTGTAAGTGAAATGAGGGAAGGCCCTCAGGAGATCATGGCCACTGTCATCTAACCACCTCACATTCTGAGGGCCAAGGGTATTTCCTCAGCTGCTGCTTCTGTGTTGTGACTGTGTTTTATCAAAATAAATCAAAATTGCAACAGAGGAACCCATAAAGCAAAAAGCTGATGCTCCCATACACCTGTTTTTCCCTCTCAGGAGACATTGGGACAACAAACATGACACAGTTGTTCACATTTCCAAGTCCGCATGGAAAGCACTCAGAGGCTGTGCTGCCAAGGGTAGGGTGGGTACCTGTATGGGATACACCATGAACTCCATAGCCAGGCCTCCCCTGGTGTATGTGTTCAATCCCACACCTGTGTGCAGGAGAATGGGGTCAGTTCTGGTATTTGCACATGGTTTGCTGTCCTTGAACCCGTGAGCTGACTGACCAGCCCAGTGTGAGGATGCATACCCAAGTGGAGACCAGTAAAAGGCCAGGTTGGAAATTGTACTGCCTGCACTGTTGCTGTCCTGAGGGAGACTTCAGCTGCGTTCTGCAGAACACTGCTTTTTCTTGCTGCATGCCCTACAGCCTTTGATCAGGTGAAGCACTTAAACTTGTACTTAGCTCCTTGCACATGAGCAATCCTGTTGATTGGTTGTGGTGAAAGTTAGGTATGTGTTTAAGTGCTTTGCCTTTCTTTTTTGTCAGAGGATCTGAGCATTTCTCTGAGCTGTAAAAACTTCCAAACGACTTAGCAAGTACTTAAAATTACATATGCAGTATTTTGCTGGCTTGCATTTTTTATGTTCTTGTTAGGTGATATTTTTATGAATTTTCCTTTGGATGTAGATGTATGATTCATTAGCTTTTGAGAATTACCTTGCTTGGTAACAGGAAATGCTAAATGGCCTTCAGCCTCCCTGGCTGATGTTCCTTATGTTCAGTTGACTGTGTACAGCTATGGGAGAGGGAGGAGGGGGCAATTTTAGCCTTGGTTTTTTAAACTGAATCTAGCACAAATTGAAAGATGTATCTAGAAATCAAATACAGCTTTACAGATCAGATAAATTTGAATTACCGTGTTTGTTAGCATAATCTTTCTTTTCATTTTTCAGTAGGCTGTTGGAAGACAGTAGCATATGCAATGATACGCATAAGAAAAGACAGCTGTTTAGGTTTGTATGGATTTTATTTAATATTTATTTCCCAGTGCATCTCATTTGTGATTCTGTCTGTGTCCTTGCCAAGGGACACCTTGACATGTGTGGGAATGTCAGTTTGGTGGTTGGAAAGGAGCATGGAGAACAGAGTTCTACCCCAGTCTTTCCATGTTCTCTGAAGGCAGAGGTAACAACAGGACCCTTTTCTCTGGTGTTATGGATCACTGCCTCAGAAACCACGTGAAATTTTCAGCTGCCTGGCTGCTCAGACGGTGACTATTTGGGAGAGACTGGTGGTAGCTCATTTTTGCTGGAGCATATATGACAGGCACGTTTCATAGACTAGTGCCCAGACTGACCTTTTTTCCTTTTGTTGGTTTGTTAAAAGCTGAAGTAAAAGTAGAAGTACATTGAGGCAAAACTGATTGAAGTTCCCTTATCTGAAGTATCTATGTTTTGAAACTTTTTTCTGTGAACTTTGTCTTCCCAACTCCAATTCCTTCCGCAAAGAGAACATTCAGATTCATCCCATATCCCAAATAGCATCCCAAGCCAACAGGAAATCAGTAAGAGTCGGTCCCTGTTTTCAAGGAGAGCAGTTCTACCAGCTGACACACCAGATCAGAGGAAGACTGAATCTGGTAGTGACAGTGTTCTTCTGTGAGTTTTAGAAAGGTTGTCTTCCCCACCACGAGCTGTCACACGTTCAGTTCCGATCAACCAGGCTGCTCGCAAAGTCAGTCAGCTGCCACAAGTCTTAAGCAGAGGAGGAAGAAGGAATGGATGCTTTCAGAAGCGTGTTCTATTAAGGCACGTGGACAGCTAGGCAGAAATCGCTGGATGTCTGTGTGCATTGGGGTTTGCATATGTCACTTCAGACCTATATCATTTATATTACATAATTTTTCACTAGGAGGAGGAAAGGATATGTGAGGAGAAAATTTGATGTGTGGTTGCTGAGTCTGCATGCCATCACAGCAGCCACAGAGCAGATGGCGAGATTGCACCAGATAAGGAACAGTGCTGGAGCATCTGCTTCTGCACCCCATGACCACAGGCAGCAGGCAAAAAACTTCCCTCCTTGCTTTGGGTTAGCCTTGATGATCTGAGAGTCTTGGACTGGGCATGCAGGACTTAGGAGGTGTCTACAAACACAATCTTAATAGCTAATATCTGTTTGAGTTTGGGGAACTAAAAGAAATTTTTTGTAACCCAAAGCCACAGAAAACGGGGATACATTCTGTTTCTCTCTGTCTTTTTCACTAGAATATAAAATAAGAGACTTGTTAATATCTAAGCACAAGAGTACAAAAGAGTCTGTAAATAATACACATTGGGTTTTTTATTTCTTTCTGATTAAATCTTAAAGGATGATTTATTTTTAAAATCTTTTTCCTTTTTTTGTCTTGTTGCTTCTGTGCTGTTTCTCTTCATGCTTTCCCACTGTGTGGGTCTAGCAAAGGTCAACAGGTTTATACTGCTGATCACATCTCAGAGAGGCTCTGTTACAAGCAAGGAATGCAACAGCCTGATCCCATCTTTAACATGCAGCCTCCTTCATGTCCCAAATGACACAGCTCAGCAGGTTCTCCAAATGAAAAGCAGGAACCCAGTCCATAAAGAAAAAGGGGACCAAAAAAGATTAAATAGATACAGTCCCATCCTTTTGATTTGTAGAAAGAGCTTTGAGCCTGCAAGCTATTATACTGTAATATGAGAGAGGAGTGGAAAATGTCTTTTAAAATCCTTCCAAATACAGTGTTATGAGCATCACTTGGGATAACAGTCATGGTGCACTAAGCCGTGCTAGTGCCTAACATGCATGTTAGGCATTTTGGTTTTGTCATTTTAGCAGTACAGTGTAAGTAGTTTGCCATAAATAAGCCAAATTCTGCTCCAAATTCTGATCACAGCTTACTGTGTTATTGCTCACAGTACACTGGGTGCTCTGCAACTGCTCAAGGACAGTCTCTACCCAGAGAATTTCACAATTATATGCAGTGGGGAGATAAACCAACTCCTGGGTCTCTAAGTGAAGCATCAGCAGTGAAGAGATTGGGGTCACACTGAGAGGACACATGTTTAGGGAAGGCTTTGGATGACCTCACAGAGCTGATAATGACTGGGAGCAAGGTGCAATAGAAATAAGGATATGAAGACAAAGGTAGAGTGAAGGTGAAGTTGGTGAGAAGAACGTCACAGGGGATGGACAGCAATGTGAGAAGTAGTGAGGGGGCTTGCTGAGGGAAGAAAACATTCAACAGCAACGGAAATGCTACATCAGTGCTGCATAATACTGCTATGTCAGCCCCATCTGGTGAAGTGCTGTGAGGAGATACCCAAAAGGGGAGGGTGGTAAGTGCTGCACATGTAGAAAGGGTATAGCAGTGTTTATATGCTGAAGGCAAATAAGTATGGGGGTCAAATCCCATTTCAGACATGCTTTTGTAAAGGCAGAGTATTTTCTTTTTCTTTATTAGGGTCGCTGCAGGGTACCCAAAGATAGACTCTGCCTTGACATGGTTTTATTTGTGTATAAATCTTTTTTTCATGATGTCTGTAGGGGTAACAGAGACAGCATCGGGAAGATGTCTGGCAGTCGACAGAGCAGTACAGAGAACGAATTAAAGTGGACAGACCACCAGAGGCCATGGAGCAGCACAGACTCGGACAGCTCAAATCGGAATTTGAAGCCAGCCATAACAAAGACAGCCAGTTTTGGTGGGATAACCGTCCTGACAAGAGGAGATAGCTCATCAAGTAACAGAAGTACCGGCAAACTGTCTAAAACAGGTAGCTAGTACTGTATTGGGTTCACAGTGCTTCTTGCAGTGTGGTGATAAATGGCTGTGCTGGTGCTTGTCTGAGTATGGTCTGTCACAGAATGGTTTGTGTTGGAAGGGACCTTCAGAGAACACGTAGTCTGACCCTCATGGTTGGACTAGATGGCAAAATACATCAACAATTGTGTTTTCTGTACACAGGAGATGTGTATGTCCCTCTATGGATGCTAGTATCTGGGTACCTGCTCCTGAGCCTTTAGGAATCAAGAAAAAACACTGCCTGAGGTTTGCAAATCATAGGAGAGGTAGGCTTTCCCTGGAGTATAGTATGTGCACACCCTATTGAACACCATCTGCACTTGTAGCCTGAGAAGGCAGTACTTCTTTCAGAGAAAGCACAGATTTTACCTTTTTAATAATCCTGATATTTTTGAGTTGTGAATAATTAAATGTCAGATATCTGAGGAGAAATCCAAGAACATTTTGTTGTCATTGCTAAAATGCAGCCCATCTGTATTTTGGAGTACAGCCTCTGCCTTGGTGCTGGCGGTTGAGGCTGTTGTGGAAGCAAGCAGACGTGGTGGATTCACAGGGGTCCCACAATCTCTCCATTTTCTTGTTTAGTTCCCATTAAACGAAAGCATCATTTAAGGAGACTATGAATCTGGCGGGAATTCTGCATTTATTTGCATTAACTTTACGAGTACGTTAACATATGAGTGAGCCACAGGGTCTGGATCTAAGTAATTTCAAGCTATGCCATTAAGCTATTCTATTATGCTTTCGGTTAAAAGTGCATAATAAATACTGAGGCCATCAGATGATTCCAACAGATTGGTTCATTTGATACCTATAGTACAGGACAAATGGTAATCAATACTTAGCACTTAGTGCTCTTTCAGCTTGAGAGTGTTTTATGGATGGTTCTTAGTTTACACCCAGTTTATCAAACCTGGGTTGGTCAGATTTCATTCCTATCCTGCAAATTTTACAGTAGCTTTTGTATGCTGGGGAATGGAGTTTTCAGAATAAATAAATAAAACCTTTGACATAGTAATTACATTTTGGATCTCTGGGTGTTGAACATAGTTTAAAATTTTGAACAGTTGTAAAGCCAGAGTTGAAAAGACCTTTAAGGTCATCAAGTCCAACCATTAATGTAACACAGTCAAGTGCACCCCTAAACCATGCTCCCAAGGGTCACATTTACATGTGTTTTAAATATCTCCAGGGATGGTGATTCAGCCTCTTCCCTGGATAGTCTGTTACAATGCTTGACAATCTTTTCAGTGAAGAAATTTTTTCCTGATATCCAACTTAAACCTCCCCTCATTACCTCTCATCCTGTCACTTGTTACCTGAGAGAAGAGAACCCCCCCCCCCACCTTGCTACAACCTCCTTTCAGGTAGTTGGAGGGAGCGAAAAGAACTCTGAGCCTGAGCCTAGACAACCCCAGTTCTCTCAGCCACTCCTCATCAGACTTGTGCTCCAGACCCATCACCAACTCTGTTGGCCTTCTCTGGACACACTCCAGCACCTCTATGTCCTTCTTGTACTGAGGGATCCAGAACTGGACACAGGGTTTGAGGTGTAGCCTCAACAGTGTGGAATACAGGGGGATGATCAGCCCTGGTCCTGCTGGGCACACTATTGCTGACACAGGCCAGGATGCCACTGGCCTTCTTGGCTGCCTGGGAACACTGCTGGCTCATATCCAGCTGGCTGTTGACCAACACCCTCAGGTCTTTTTCCACTGGCCATTCTTTCCCAGGCCTGTAGTACTACCTGGGGTTGTTGTGACCCAAGGGCAGGATCTGGCACTTAGTCTCATTGAATGTCATAAAATTAGCCCCAACGCATTGCTCCAGCCTGTCCAGATCCCTCTGTAAAGCCTTTTTACCCTCCAGCAGATCAACACTCCCTCCCAGACTGGTATCATCTGCAAACTTCCTGAGGATGCATTTGACCCCCTTGTCCAGATCATGGATAAAGACATTAAATGGGACTGGCCCTAGGGAACACCACTTGTGATCAGCTTTCAACTGTGTAACTCCATTCACCCCCACTCTGGACCTGGCCATCAACCAGGGTGAACTGTACACCCATCTGGGCCATGAGCAGCCAGATTTTTCAGGAGGGTGCAGTGAAAAACAGTGTTGAAAAACAGCTTTACTGAACTCCAGGTAGACAATATCCATACCCTTTCCCTCATCCACTAAGTGGGTCACCTTGTCATAGGAGATTGCATTGGTTGAGTAGGACCTGCCTTTCATAAACTCATGTTGACTGGACCCTATTGCCTGGTTGTCCTGTACGTGCCACATGATGACACTGAAGATGATCTGCTCCATAAGTTTTCTCACACCAAAGTCAGACTGACAGGCCTTTAGTTCCCCAGATCCTCCTTCTGGCTTTTCTTGTAGGTGGGCGTCGCATTTGCTAGCTTCCACTCAACTGGGACATCCCACTGGGACTGCTGATAGATGATGAAAAGTGGCTCAGTGAGCACTTCCACTCCCTCCCTCAGAACCCTTGGATGGATCCTGTCTGACCTCATAGACTTATGTGTGTCTAAGTGGTGTTGCACTTCAGTAACTTTGCCCTTGGATTATGGGGGCTTCATTCTGCTCCCTGTCTCTGTCTTCCAGCTCTGGGGACTGGGTAGCCAGAGAACAGGTCTGGATATTACAGACTGAGGCAAAGAAGGCATTAAGTACCTCAGCCTTTTCCTCAAGCTTTGTAACTGTGTTTCCCCCCGCAACCAATAAAGGATGGAGATCCTATTTAGGCTTCCTTTTGTTGCTAATGTGTTTATAAAAACATTTTTGTTGTCTTTTACAGCAGTAGCCAGATGAAGTTTTAGCTGAGCTTTGGCCTTTCTAATTTTCTCCCTGCATAACCTTTTTTTCCCCTGAGCCAAGCTGGCTGTGTTCCATGGTGGCTTGTCTTTTAGCACATGGTTACAACCTGCTGCTATGCCTTTAAGATTTCCTTCTTGCAGAATGTCCAGCCTTCCTGGACCCCTTTGTCCTTCAGGACTGCTCCCAAGGACTCTGTAAGCTAGTTCCCTAAGCAGGCCAAAATCTCCCTCTGGAGGTCTAAGGTAGCTAATCTGCAGACCCATCTCCTTACTTTTCTGAGACTTGAAAACGGTCTTTTTGTGGTCACTGTGCCCAATAAAGCCTCCAACCATCACATCACCCACGAGTCCTTCTCTGTTCACAAAAATAAGGCCCAGTGGGGCACCTTACCTAGCTGGGTCCCTCCCCAGCTGTGACAGGAAGTTATCTTCCATGAACTCCAGTTTCCTCGCTGCTGTCATATTTCCAGCAATTATCCGGTAAATTGAAGTCATGTACAAGAACAAGGGCCAGCGATTATGAGACTTCTCCCAACTGCTTATAGAATAGTTCATTCATCGTGCTTGGGTGGTCTATAACAAACTCCCACCATGACATCTGCTTTGTTGGCCTTTTCTCTGATTTCTGCCCATAAACACGCAACCCTTTCGTCACCATTGTCAAGCTCGAAACAATTAAAACACTCCCTAACATACAAGGCCTATCCCACCACTCCTTCTTCCTTGTATATCCCTTCAGAGGCATTTCCAGCCATCCACAGCAGCACTCCACTTGTGTGGGTCATCCCACCATGTTTCCACCATGTGATGGTGACTGTGTCACAGCTGTCCTGCTGTGCAGTTACTTCTGGCTCCTCCTGTTTGTTACCCATGCTGTGTGCATTGGTGTAGATGCCCTTAAGCTGGGCTACTGATCCTGCCCCCTTTTTGTGGGAAGAAGCCATAATTCCTACACGATCATTCTCAGGCACTGCTGTCATCTCTAACACATCAGTAACCTTTGTGTCTTCACTGCCACATGGATCTCCATCCTCTACCTCCACTGGAATTTCAAGACCGAAGAACATCACTAGCATGCCATCCCTTAAACACTGGCATGCTGCATTGCATCCCTTTCCCTTTTCAAATCTAGTTTAAAGACCTGATAACTCCTCTGAAGAGATACTTTTCCTCTTTTTTAGACAGGTGTACCCTGTCTCTCACCAGCAGGCTTGGTGTTCTATAAACCACCCCATGATCAAAACCCCAAAAATTCTGTCGATGACATCAGGCTCAGAGTCTGTTCTTAATCTGCTGGCCCCTCCTTCATCAGTCCCTGCAACTAGAAGGACAGAGGAGAACACTACTTTTTCTCCTGATCCCTTAAACAATCGTCCCAAGGCCTTGAAGTCTCTTGATTGCCCATGGACTTCTTGTTGGGACTTCATTGCTGCCTACCTGAAAAATCAATAATGGATAATGATCCGAGAGCTGTATCATGGTAAAATGTTTTCTTATCTTTAACCCAGGCCCCAAAGAGGCAGCAGGCGACCCCAAGAAGTGAGTCAATCAGCATATTGGGCCCTCTGTTCCCTTTAGAAGGGAATCTCCTGTGACCATGACCCATCAGTTTCCTTTATGGAAGCGGTTTTGATGCGGGGCATAGTCTGAATTAACTTCCAACCAAGTGAACCACCATCCTTGCTGTTGTTTGGTTCCACTTGCAGGGCCTCACATCTGTTATCCCAGGGTACCTGGGACAGTGAGGTGATCACAGAGGAGACCTGCCTGCTGTTCCGGGCAGGAGCTTGTCACCATTGCCCTCTGTCCCCTCATCACTGTGTTCAGCCAGGCAGAGAGATGACAGAATCCTCCCTATCACGTCTTCGGTCTGCCTGTGGGATCTGCCCCAGGGAAGGCAGGGTGCAATTTCAGTGTGTCTGTAGTTTTGAAACTACACTCTCATGTATTTTTTATTTGAATATAGACTGAATAGATTATACAGTGGGGCTTGAAGTATGGAACAGACCATAGTTTCACTTCCAGATTTCTTTGCCTCTCGTGAATATTTCCATAGCATCAGGACTGAATTTGTTGTGCAAGAATTAGGGAGGAGGCACAGGCTCCTGCTATACTTTTTTTTGTATCATTCTACCTTCAGTAGAGTGCAGGTAAATGTATTTTTTTGCAGCATTGTGTTGCAGAGGTGCAGAACATTTAAAATGGTGTCAGGGAAATCCAGTTTGGAGGAGACATCTAATTGCAAGGGCAATATTTTTAAGAAGCCATTTTAGTGTAAAAATCAAGCATAGTAAAAAGGATGCACTTAGGAAATGTATTAAAGGAGACACTTGTGAAGCATGCCAATACTTGTAAATGCATCTGCACTCTGTAGGCACCAAACCCCAAATTGCTTTCAAATGAAAGCTCTTATAATACATTTTTAAAACATCAGTGATATTAAAATTCCATGCTCTTTTTAAAGTGCTTTGACTTCTTGCAAGGAACGTATTTAAACTGGAAAGCTAGCTGAGGCACAGAAAGAGTAAAAGAGAAACAAGATGAAAAGAAGAGATGGGGAAAAAGAGCAAGACTGGATGTCAAAACAAACGTACACCTTCAAAGTCAGGACACAAAGTCAGTCAGCCTGAGAAAAAAGAACTAATATCCTAATCACTATGTCTAGCCTTTTCTCTAAAATGCTATTGAATGACATTAAAGCAGAAAGGAAAAACAATTCAAGAAACAATGGGGAAATTTGTCTGGATAAAGTGTTTTCCCTTTACCAAAACACTGCTAAGTGCATTCATGGAGTAGTCAAAGCCCCCATGTGCTACTTGCATTTTCTAAGGTGCATTAGGTACCAAGTGATACTTGATTGTGCATGTTTTGCATACTATCTTCATTACTCTCTACTCCTACCATAGGCAGCCCAGGTGTTCTGTCGCTCAGTAGATGTTTAAAGGTTGATCATGTTTTTATTTTGGGCGATTTAGATTTTTTTTTTCTTGTCTTCACTACAGTAGTAGAAATGGAATTGCAGAGGTGGTGTTACCCTCATTAGGCATGCTGCACTGGTAACATGGCAGAGCCTGCTAGGCACCAATTCTGTCCCAGTTCTACAGAAAGCGCTAGATTTTTCTCTAAGAACTTTATGGTTCACAGTAATAAATTTAAAATATTTTTGTCTTGCATATAATTTGTATTAAATCAGTATGAAGTCATTAGTTAGTCAAAATGTTCCTCATTGGCTAAATGATGGAAAATATTTATGGTCTCTTTAAATATGAAGAGTATTCTATATATGTACGGCAGTCATCCAGAAGCATTGTTAAACACTCTCCTTGAGCACAGGAGTATTAAAATTTTCAGGATTTTCACAGGAGGCTCGCAGCTGCCTTCAACAGGCTATACAGTGATGCAATATTAACGCTGTAGCCTTTCTGGATCACTTTTCATATTGTCACCAAAATTAAATGTTCTGCCCCTAACCTGTGATAAATCAGTAATTAATGGTACATAGCAAACAAGCAGGAACTGAAGCATGGAAGGATGCTAGCTTCCCCCTAGGCAAGAGATCACAGAACATGCTGTTCTCTGCGGCAGAGTCCAGTAGTGTCAATTAGTCTTAGACTTTACTGCATTCAGCTGCACAGGAATTGGAGCTTAGCAAAGGAATTATGTTACTTTATTTTTGTAAATTTCACAAAAGGGGCTCTTTGAAACCCGTTATGTGGTTATCTTACTGGTTCTGATGGTTATTTTCATGCACCTGTTGATCATTTAGAAAACCCTGTTCTACTGAAAAGTACAGGTTGCACACTACAAATAAAATTACCTTCTCTGTTATTCTGTAGCTCAGTAGGTACAAAGAGATGTTCTAAGCTGTAATTCAATATCGAGTGGGGAGTTAATAATTTAACAAATTTTAATCAGATTGCATTCCTACTGCTTAGGACATTGTACAAAATGTTGGTTTGTTTAGCTTTCTAGTAATACAGTAGGCTTTCCAGGGTTGACTAAGAGTGGTAAGTGAAATAGTTGTCCCTGTAGGGGTACAATGATGTACCCCTGCAGTCTCTAGCACCCAAAAAGAGAAAATCTGGCACATCAACGACTGTGTTATTGTCACTGACACATTGCAACAGGTTTTAACATCATGAGGGAAGACAAGATGTGTTTCAAAGAAATGTTCTTTGTGTATCTACATATCTAGTTAAATAATTGTTGGAAGGCTTAAAAGTTGTAGCTATTGCACCTTTAGCTTCCCTTAATGCATTTTCCATTCAGCGGAATGCACATCTGTTGGAGCGTATTTCTTTTCCCCCTTAGTTGCAAAAAGCTGGCTGCATTGGGATATTAGCTGTGTTGATACAGATCTGTAGGGATCATTAGCTTCCTTAGCAGGGCTCCAAGTAATCGGAGACACAGCCTAATCTCTCCTGTTAGGTGCTCATTGCTGCTCCTGTTGGGAAAGGCATTTCAATACATTACTGCGGGCGTTTTAATACATTAACCTTCCTTTGCTGTTTTGTTTGTTTGTTTTGTTGTTTAGGTTTTGGGGTTTTTCTTAATAAAGTGTCCTGTATATTATATTTTTTTCTCTGAGTTTTGTAACTGAATTTCTCCTTCTTTTTCCTTTCATAATTTTCTTGAATCAGTCATTAGCCTGATGAATCTTGTAAGTGCAGCAAAAACTGTCAGAATGGTGATGTATGGGCAGCAGGTCACGTGCCAACTTCTTCCAGTCATAATCTTCCCACCAACTGACTCTGCTGAAACATCAGTTTTATTTTTAGAAGTTCAGCTTAGAGAGAAATAATCACGTTCACATGAGCACATACCATTTTCATTTAAAAAATCGCTAAATATGTTGCTATATAGAGAAAGGCAAGTGACTTACAGAAATAGCAAATAAATATTTCTGATCCAAGAACCTATATCCAAGATAAAAATACTTCCAGTGCTGTATTGTTCCTGAAAAATGGATGGTCTAGAATAAGCAGTGGTAGTGGATAGATCTTGAGAGTGTAGTTGATAAGAAAGGAAAAAATTGCCTTGGACTTGGAAGGTGAGATGAGCAGAAATGTTCAAAGTCATCAGATACTGAATGCTAATCCAAGGAAAATAGAGCAGGACATGTTGCATCACTCACTAGTGCTTAGAATATTGGAAAATTAATGGTACTTCCACGCTCTCCCTTTGCAAACCCTCTAAGCTATTAAGCATTTATGGTGGTTTTTCTGTCTCTTTTTCTTTACAACTCTTTGAACTCCTGTATCTCTCAGAATACTTAAAAAATATATTAATGAAAAGTGATGAGAATTTGAAGGTTATTATTATCTCAACTGTGAAGCAGCAAGAAAATTATAGAATAATCTAGAAGAAGTATCCATCATTACATACTGAAAAAAGAGGTTAGATTGTGTAATGGGGGCAAAAATCTCATTTAGTCCAAATTCCTTTCAGAAGTCTTTAGCAAGACATCTTTTAATTTGAATCTCAATAAAGTCAGATAGTTTATTTTTTTTCCCTTTTCTACAGTACTGAATTCATTATACGGTGATTTCTTATTCCAAATTTAGACAGCGTGAAAACAGCTAATCAGAGCTACAAAGACAAGATTAATTGGTGTTAATTTCTAAACATTAGTGTTGGAATTTACTTGGCTTAATAGGTCTAGACTTAAAATGATAGGAAATAAGTTACAATAATGGATTAAAATAAAGTAGATCATTGTTATACAGTATAAATGGGGACAAAATTGGTAAAGCAGTAATTTCTGGATTTTTTTTTAAATTCAGAAAATTCTTGATATGGTTTTGTGACTTACTTGTGTTATTTCAAAATCACTAACTTGATCTGCAGACATGGAAGAGCAGATCTCGGATCTTTTAAGGCAGACATTTCAAAGCTATCAGCTTGACCAATGTGAGGTGATAGCTTCAAAGTATTTTCCACTGCTTCCATGTGATGAGTACACCTGGATTCATTGCAGTCCTCTGGCTTTTATCATTCAGAAGCTGGTGTAGATCAATACATGATTCTGCCATAAAAACAGCAGAAAGGAAAAAAAAAGAAAAAAAAAGAACCAGTTGAATATCAGAGCTGCAATCTTCTTTTATGCCAATAGCATTTCATTGGAATAGCACAAAAAGTGGAGAGAGTCTGAACTCGGGCTTGATACTACTCACACGCTTAGAAATAATGGGAGGTTTAAGAAATCTCATCACCACTACCATCTCCAGGTAGCTTTCTGACCCATTGAATTCAGAAGGTGAAGGATAAGAGGAGAAAGTAAAGCAAGAACTCAAAAGGGGCAACATGAAGGGCATGTAGAAAGGCCAGGGAAATACAGCAAAGGACCTTGAAACTGATGTGGAAGGAAAATTGAACTCCAGCAGTTGCTTTTACATTTGCAAGGAAGATGCCAAATACTACTTGCAGCTTGTTGAGGATGGCCTCCAGGAATAACTCTGCAATTTGTAGAAACACTGAAATCTGAAATTATCTAATAAATAAAACTATTTCTTCAGGAGTAATATTTCTAAATTTCTAGCCTCAGTCTACAAGGAGGGGGAAAATATAGCAACTAATACAACTTTGAAGTGTATTTATAGAAATTAAAATTTTCTTTGGAAATCTGTACTGCTTTCTTGATTAGATATTGGAGAAGCAGATTTAGTGTCCTGCTGATGGCAAATAGTGCGCAGCTTATAGAGAGGACTGTGTCTATAGTAGCTGCTGTGTGAATACAGAGTTTGAAGAAGATGGATAACAAATATGTCTTACACAGTAAGACATTACCTGCAGTAATGTGTGGAAAGATCCTCTGTTAAGTAACAGGATGCTGGTGTGATTTCTTCACAAGAAACCTATTCTGCTCTAATTTCTTTAAATATGAGAAAATAAATGAATTTCAAGTGCATTTGACTGAAAATGAATTTTAGACTCTAAGCAGTCTACTACAGGGTCTACCTGCAGTATCCCGTATCTGAAAGGATAGAATTTGCCTCAGAGAAGTTTGCTAAGGTGAAGTCTGAATTCTGTCTTTGCTTTTCGTCTGTACCTGCAGGTGAACACTGTGAAGGTTAGATGCATAGACAGTGCACTCAAGTAAAACGAAATAAGTTGCAATTAAAACATACTTTGCTCTGGGGAGAAAGCATCCATACCATCCGCTTTAAGGAAGCTGATCACCTGAGCCTTATGCTCTCAGAGATTCTTGTCTTTTTTATGTGAAGCAAATTAAAATCTAATCAAGTAGTATCTCAGAAGTTTGGAAATTATATTTGGGGTTTAAAATAATGTGTCTTCCCATCCTCCCAGGCACAAATGTGGTTTAGCACAGTTGATTTATCTTGATTGATCAATTTTATTAGGTTTGATGTTGAAAAACCAAAGTGGCAAAAGTCTCAGCATCTTTGATAGCTTTAAGTTATTATGAATATTGCACAGCTACCTTGTGACTAGACTGATAACTCAGTTGCTGTCGCTTTTTTACTTACAGAGAATGTTTGGTGATTTTTTTGTGTTACATTTTTGTTTGTATTGTGGGTTTTTTCATTTATAAACACTATGTTTAGTTTTTATACCTTATGAACCGATACCTTGGCATTGTAAATACATGCTGCGGATTTTGTGTTCCTTCTTGGTAAATCTACTTACTGGCTGAGGGGGGAAGCAGATGTTGCATGAGAAAAGTGGGCATTGGGTTCAGTAGGGAGTGAAAATCCTGCTCCTACTAGCTGGGCATAGAGTGATGCAAGCCTTTGCAGTCTGTGAAGGCTGTCCTTGTGTTTGTGCCCTATCTGGTGGGGACTGGGGTCCCTTGTAACCCCGCTTTCTGGTGTGGTTATGTCTCCCTGTTAGGCTCAGAGTCTTCCAGCAGTGCTGGCTCCTCAGGATCACTGTCACGAATACATCAGCCTCTCCAAAGTGCATCTCTCGTCCCTGGGGTAACAGCCAATTCTTCAGGCAGCGTGTCCTACCCTGAGAATGGGATGAGTGGCCAGGTGGCCCCCAGCAACACCAGCTATATCATTCTTCCACTTGAAGCTGCAGGGATACCGCCTGGCAGTATCCTTCTCAACCCGCACACAGGTCAGTACAGTTCTCTCCTGCCTGATTCCGCCCTTTGATGTTTCTGATGTCTGCTGGGGAATCGGCAAATTTCTTGTTTCTAGACGTATTTTTCTGGAGGCACTTCATGAGCAAATGGACATTGAAATGATGTTTGGCAAGTGGTTGTTTTCAAATATGCAGGCAAACCTAGATTCGATTTTTGAGGCTATTGTAGCATAGCTGGTGGGAAATGATACAAAACACACTTGCTCCATCCCAGACAGGATATTTGTCATTCCACAGTCCTGGCACTCCCTGGTTCTCAGTGAATCCTCTGAGATCCCGTTAGCATCAATAAGGACAGATGCTCTTCTATATCAAGCGTGCTGGGATACGCTGCAAGCAAAATACAACATCACATTCTTAGAGATTGTGCTTAACAACAGAATCTCACAAGGCTTAAAGGCTGCATTTGAATTTGCACTTCAGAATTAATTTTATGTGAGCTATATGATTAGCAATTGTATTTAAATTGTGAAGTTTGTGATAAGATAAAGATGTGACTCTTTAATTCCTGATAGTTTTCATCACTGCAGCTCACAAACGAGGCACTTTCAGGCACCCAAGTGTTGTGGACGCGTCAGAAACTTCAGTTTGAACTTGAGTGCTTGCTGAATGCTTAAGGCAGTTTGTTACCTCCTTGGTCTGGATGAAGTCTGGATCATGTTATGCTGTTACTCCCCACTGTATTGTACTGTCAGTGTTAAAAAGGTTCAGGGAGCTTGAGACTGTGGTGCTTCTTCAGTAATTTGGACTATTCCAGTGACCATGACTGGCTGTGCTGTCAACCTTAGCTGAGTTATGCTGGGTTTAAAACAAGAAAGCCTGTAGTAAAATGTGTCTTCCAATATACTGAGAGCTGAGGGTTAAAGTCTAAAATATTTTTTTCAAAGTTCTTAATAGAATGTTCAGGAGCTTTTTCTTTGGGGATTTTTGTTTATAACTTGTATTTTATGTGTATTACATCCCTGTGTTCCACTATTTTGGTGGAAATGCTTAAAGCTTATTTGTGTGTCCACTACTAAGTATAATTTTTTTGGTCATACTTCAGTCAAGAAAGTTGCAGAATTTAAGAGAAATACAGCCTTGGTAAACTATTAAGCCAATCTTTCCACAGATATTTATAAATTTTTATATCTGGATCTGGTCAATATCTATCAGCATATTTAAAATCAAGGAGGAGTTATTGTTTGTTTAGATTCAAATGTGGTAAGTTTGATAAGTTCTTTCTGGAGAGGTGACTTAGTAACTTGCACAAACCTTTACTCTTCTAAAGCCTTTACTCTTTTAAGTGTACTTTTTTCCAAGCTTTTGCATTATTGACATGAGAACCTAAGCAAGGAAAAGATCTTTCATTATATTCTCTGCTCATTTCTGTTCTGGTAGCTGACAGTTCTGTCTGCAACACTGAAATTTCTTGGTCAATACAGAAGACAGCATTTTGTGTTCCACCATATGGTACATTTCCATACAAAACTCAGCAGGCCTAGGCAGGAATCATCTGTAATTCAGATGACAGGACTGAGAAACAAATGAAAGGAATTGATGCTGCTTGGAGCCCACAAAACAGCTGAGAGATTTTGCTTCTTCATGGCCAGGCTTGTTCCTTGGCTTGTTCTTCGTGAGGACAGAGGCTGGAGCTCAGCAAAATTGAAAGCAAGAAGAGCTGTGCAAGACGAACATCTCCTACATCTGTCTTGTCAGTTTAGCAAATTGCAGCAGCTAGTTCAGATTTTTGCGTGGTACGTAGGGAGTCTTTTTTTTTCTGCTATAGGTATAATGCCTTTCAGTATTGTCACTAGACCAGAGCACCTCATCTTCCCTCCCTGTGTGCCTCATTGTCTGCAGATGCATTGTTGGGAAACCCGTGTATGTGCGTATGTTTAACATTCAGGGAGCAAGTATTTTTATGTACATATTATTTCGTGTTTTTTTCAAACTTTGTGTTTTGTTTCTGTGGCTCCCATGTAAATATATACATAATAAAGTAAATGGAGGGAGCAGATTCTTTAAAAGCCTGAAATTCTTGTCTCACACTTCTAGCTTCATGCTGCTGCCTTGTGCTGGAACTCAGACTGTACTTCGGCATCCACTGTATTTTTCACATGCAGCAAAATACATGCTGCAAAATAGTCACTCTTTGGGCTCAGAATCTTTGCATCTTACTAGGGAAACATTACAAAAGAAGCTCCATGGGGAGGAGATTTAGATTGCTAGATGCTGTGATCGACTATCAAAGTGATGGATGCTGTCAGAAACAGAGATGAAGAGAAGACAGTTGAAAGAAAAGGAAAAAGGATCTTTGTTTCCTGTAATGAATAGATTTTCTTTCCCTATGTAACACCATTCTTTAGTTCTTTCTTCTCTTGCCGAGTGCCTACTTCCAGTCTTTTTCTCTCTTTTAATCATAACACCGTGTCCTTTAAAGATCTTTTCTTCCTTTCACACTACATAGTTACTGACTGTGCAAGCCTCTAATGGCATCCAGAGATGCTGTCAATATCTTCCTGCTCTGATTATAACTCTCTGCTCCTTCCCAGGTGTTGGGAATCCACACTTTCTTTTCCATATCTGCAGTTTCCTTCATTTTCTCTCCTCTGCTTTACCCTTCTCCTTCCCCAGATAGTCAAGCTTCTTACTTGCGTTGGCAAAGAACCATTTATGTGGCTGTGCTCTCCATTTCACTTACTTCATCAGCCTGCTTTACCCTTTAAAGGATTCCTCTTGACATGTTCTTCCTTAACTGCTCTGACAATTTAAGAGCATTTACTTTTCATTCGTACTCCTTGAAATGACATTGCAATCTTTGCCCTTCTGTCAGGGCCACAGTTCATAACTTACAAATGTCTTCCCTTGTTACCTTCTGCTCTCTCCTTTTCATTTCTGATTCTAAGATTTCTTAATGAGAAGTCTTCTCTTTTTTTATCTTTAAAAGCGTTGCTGGGACTTTACGCTTTCAGTTCTGTCATCTTTCATTGAGCCACAGGAAATGCTCTTTATTGGCTTCCCTTGAGCATCTGACACAGGCTTTGGGAGCGTGTTATCTTACTCACTCAGTCTTCTAAAGTACTTTTGGGGCTTGAGATTCCCAAAGCTTGGGAGTCCATGCCATAGTCACCCAGTGGTTTCACAGCAAGAATCAGGAAATCAGTAGACAGAACTGCCCCATACTTCTTTTCCACTCACTCATGACCTTTCTCAGCGTGAATGTGGTGTTGAGTTCATCCAGAAACATGATGCTTTAGAGAGAGAGAAGGCAAGCTTCTTTAGCCAGTGTTCCTCATGCATTTCTGACCACGATTCATTGGAGGGAGAAACTGAAAGGCTGAGGAGTAGCTAGAACAGGTAGAGATGCTGTGTAGGGTACAAATCAGAAGTTCATTATTTCACTGTTTCTCTAAGTCACTGAACTCCTCCAGATCTCCCTTTTTATCTCAGACGTTCATAATTTAGTTACCTGCTTTAAAGGTTATCACATCATTGTTAAAATTACTTCTTCTTTTCTCATGGAACGATTTATAATTCCTTTGATTTACAGATTTATGATGGAAGTGAAAAGAGAACTGAGGTCATGGAAAACATTTTTCATACAGAGAAATACCATTTCTTTTTTGTTTTCAAGACAATGACTTGGGTAACCTTTTTTATTTTAAGCAAACACTGGTTTTGCAAGGTTATTTCCCTCAGCTTAATTGTCTGAAGCAAAATGAATTCAACAACTTCCCAGAACTCTAAAGAGAATTTTTGTTGTGTATAAGAGATTTTTAAATACACCTTAATTGTTGATTCCTTGAAAACTGGAGTGCTAGCTCCTCTAAGTACTTAGGGCACAGCTCTCAAAAGTACAGCACTATGTTATTAGAATGTGTAAATAAATTAGTAACAAGTGTGGGTTTGTTTTTTTCCCCCCTTTTGTACAAACTGTATTGTTTCAGAAGTAGCTGTGTACCTTTGACTGCCGTTGTGTGAGAGAAAAATTTAAGGGAACATTCTCTACCTTCAGTGTTTGCTCCAAAGTTCAATTTTAATGTTAATCGATTCATCATTGAATGATTTCAAATAACCATAGCACCTGAATCATTTTATAGCCATGGCAACTTTCCACCCATTCCTTGGAAAATCATACTGCCAAAACAAATATCTGCTGTCTTCCCTGAAAAAAAAGAGATGTCTGATACTATAATTACAGTAATGAGATGTTGAGAGTGATGAACACTTTTCTCTTGTAGCAGGTCAGCTAAAGAACGATCAGTTAAAGCAAAATTGTTTGCTTTCACACAGAAAACAGTATGTTCTTAAAAGTGTTCAGCAAGGGCCGGGTGTTTTGTTTCAGGCCAACCATTTGTAAATCCTGACGGGACACCGGCAATATACAATCCTCCCAGCGGCCAGCAGACAATGAGGAGCCAGATGGTGGGACAGTCTCAGCAGCAGCCTTCACCCCAGCAGCCTCAGCAGGTTCAACAGCCACAGCAGCAAATGGCAAGTCACCTTGTCACACAGGTAGGTGTGGTGTCGTTGGAAAAAAGAAGGAGCTCTTGGGGATATGAAGAATGGCCTTACAGGGTAGAAGGGAGGAATGCAGCTAGACTGAATATCAGGATGTTATTTTCAACATGGATAAAGCAGAGAGTGAAGATTACATCTTCAGTTTTATCTCAAGGATGATTTAATTTTCAAAAGTACTGTTAAGTGAGTTGGTGTATGTCTACATAAAATTAGTTTGCAAAATTCACCCATTAGTGGAAGCTCAAGCATTCATTCTCAAACCAGTGCAGTCTGTAATTCTTTCCAAAGAGCCAGGGACATTCCTCTTTTGACAACAGTGGGTTTAAGTCAAAGAATAAAGTACAACAAGAGCTCTACAAACCCTTTCACGTGCAGCTGTATTGGGCCCAATCTGTGGGGGCTCTCCAAGCACCTCTGCCCCGGATTGGTGGTTTTCTGCCTGCACCCGTGTTCTGGCCATGATCCTGCTCTGAGCTAGAAATTCTGGTGCTACAGCAGGAAGAGCGACATTGTTTGAGCATAGTGCTGTGGTATGTTGGCTCTCTGGTCCCTGCACTGGCTGTGGCATATGGCCAGGCGTGCCTGAGCATGGGCAGCAGGGTTTGGGTCTGGTTCAAACTTAATTTTGTGGATTACATGCCTGTTCTCCCAGAGCAGAGCAGGCGGAGGGAACTACTCGAGCAAGAATCCTATATCCTGCTTAGTCACAGAGCAGCCAAGATCTACTGTGGTTCTTGTGCAGCTTTATAATTTAGCCCCATTTCATCCCAGTTTATGCAGAAATACAGCATTTAAATTTAGTAAAGTTGCTTTGATTTTGCTGGGTTTGGACTTACATGGTTATGACTGTTATTTCTTGATTGGGTCTTCACAGTTTTAGAAGATAGTACCAAACCTATGCAAGAAGTTATATGAGAGGTTAAAATGAAAGGAATACTAAAGCTATTCCAAGGTAATAGTGCTGTGGAAAATTGTTTTTTTCACTTAAACATCTGCTCCAGGCTGATGGCCTGTCTGTTGGTAATTCACAGCCTGTTCTTTGTCATTTTTTAAACTCCTGTGTTCTCCCAAAGCAGCTTTACAATCATTATTCCTTTGCCTATGACACACTCAGAGTTAAATCAGTCACTAACAGCTGAATTCAAATATACACGTATGCTGTGCTGCTTTCCATTTTTATATCGGTAAATTAAATGTAGAATCATAATTTGGCTTTGCCTCACATTATGAGTAAGAAGGTATAGCTGTGGCTTTATTTAATCTAACAGCCATCAAATCCATGAAAAGAGGCAGAAATACCAGTAATAAATAATTGTTTGGTATAAGGCTAAAATGAAGACTAAAATCACAATACCTGACCTCTTGTACTCAGGCTGGTGATGAGTCACCTGTATTTTCAGAGCTGTGTTTGAGATCTTTGTTCTCAATAGCAAAGGTGGTGGTGGTGATGGTTGTTATCTTTCTCTAAATGGTGGAATTTATTGTCTTTCCCTGTGCTTGTTTTGCAGCCTGTTCAGACAATGCAGCCATCTTCTCAGTCAGTCCAATATCCAGCAGTTTCTTATCCTCCCCAGCATCTCCTGCCAGTCTCTCCAACACAGCAGTTTTCTGTGGTACTAAAGATATTTTATTTCTTTTTCTTTCCTTGGAGTTGGAGGTGTGAGTATGTGTGTCCAAGAGCCTCTTGGGAGCCCTGCAACAGGCGTCCCACATGAGAACACTGTCTAAATACCTGTTTTCCTTTATGCTTTTGGTACTGACAGGCATTTTGTAAGAGCATTCCTGCTGGTTCTGGTTACCTGACCTGAAGGGTGATGTTAGAGGAGGGCTCTCTACCTGCTTAGCAGAGCCTCCAGAAAAATGTTTTGTTGTGCCTGCTGCTAGGAGCTTATGTCTCCTCACTTAATGCCAAGGGACCTTAAATTGCTAACTGGAATAGTTGAGATTTGGCTTATCCCTCTTTCATGTCCGCAAAGACAGGAGGAGAGACCTTCAGAAATCATTATTTTTTATTTTATATTCTCTTATCCATATACTAAATCCACTGCCTGGATTTATTCCTTGGTGATATCAGAGCACTTGGGAAGGAGAGTAGCAGTGAACCAGCTGCAGAAGGTGTTGTGTGCTGTATATCATGACAATACACCAATGGACATGTATACTGAAAATAAATAGTGTTCTTCTGGAGTCTGGTTCTGGCTTGGTGCTTGCAGGACTAAGCTTATACTCTTCTAAAATGAAGCTGACATTTTAAAGAGGCACTATGAGGTTTTTTTCTGTTGTTCTGTTTTTCTCTTTTGCTCTAGTAATCTTGTTTATTTTTCTTCTTCCCCCCAATGTCACATAGTTATAGTAAGGTATGGAAACAAAGCTGCAGATAAAATTATGTTATTAATGACTAGTAGATGGGTGATACCATTTGTAGGAAAATAAACATTCTGTGCTGAACAAAAGTTGCATATCTCAATGCTAATTCTCTTGAAGAGTCTGTTGCGGGAATATCAGGTTGCACTAGTGACAGTCACAGGAAGGCTAATATTTTTATTGGTTAATTCAATAGTGAAAATTCATCTGAATTAATATCTCCAGTATACATTACATTACACAAACACTATATAGATTATAGGTGTTTGAAGACTTTTTTCTCTTCTGTGAAAATCTAGAGGCATTCTTGGCTCAGTGAAGTTTCTTGTAGGATCTGTGTGCAGTCATTTGCCATTCTGCTAACGAATATCCTAGCTTTTTAAAGGAACAACTTAATAGAGACAACTCGTGTCTGAATAGGAATGTAGGATGATGGTAAAGTTAATAGCATTACTTCCATATACCACCTGATCATCTGTCAGTAGTGTTTAAAACATTAGTCCATAGCATCTGCTCTCAGTTATGAGGGGGATTCTCTGTAGAGTCCCCAGCAGTGCTTTCCACAAGCAAACTCTTTGTTTTATTTTGTTTTGTTTCATTTTTAACACATTTTGAAGTTTCCTGCTGTTAAATACATTGTGCAGGACGGTTTTGGAGAATGAATACCGCCAGGCTGCTAACAATATTAAGAGTCTTCTTTTAAAAAACAGTATGGATGTTCTGAGCAAAAAGCATTTTTACAGTGCTTATTTCCTATCTGTAATCGGCATATTAGCACATGATGGAGTTTTGAGTATTTAAAAGTCTTATGATATGGGCACAGATGAAGATGACTAGAACCACATTTGTAAATCTTTGACCTTCACAGAATAAACTTGACAGCATTGAACAATATGAATCTTTTTGCAAGAATGAACAGATACAGTTTAGAATGCCTGTATTATTACTAGCATATAATGAGGTGCATTGGCTTTATATGGTATGCTTATCCTACCAGAGATTCATTTTTTTCTTTCCCTCTTCAATCAAATACAGAACTTGTTTCTTTCCAAAACAGAATAAAAAGCCTTGAAATAGCAACATTAAGGCTTAGCTTTTTTTTTTACTTTCTCTATGTTTACAACCTTGGATTTTCAAAACAGTCCAAAAAGGGAAAGATCTGCACTTGAATCCTACTGAATTCCTCTTGGGATCAATTTGAAACACAGGTGAAATTACCAGCATATGTTTGGCTGACAGATTCTGTGTTTGGAGATAGAGGTATTCATAATGTTATTTTCATGCCCTTTACAGTTAAAATGTCTTCTTTTGGACACTGTAAAGTTCACTTGTCATTTTGGAATTAAAGGTGATTGTGGCAGGGTAAGAGCCAAAATAATTGGCTTTTTTGCCAAATGATGCCATTCACCTTGCGGTCTGGAAGTCTTTGTCAAAGCATTTTTAGTGATTTTCATTTTAATTGCCTCCATTTTTGTAGATACCCATGCAAAGTTTGGCATGGATTTGAGCTGATTCCTTTCCCGCCTCATGCTCTGAACCAATTGTGCTTTGCTAACTCCTGTGCCTGCTGCAGCCATCACGTCTCCATCCTTTTCTCCTGCCTTCTGCCCCGCAGCGAGATGACATGACAGCGCAGTTTAACCAGATGAGCTTAAGCCGCCAATCATCAGGAGACAACCCCGAGTCGCCCTCTGGCCCTGTGTACCCCTCGCCCATCCTGCAGCAGCCTGCCCAGCAGACGAGTTACATCATGGCCTCCCCGAGCCAGCAGCTTCCCCCCGGAGGCTTCACGGGTTCAGGACCACCGGTGTCCCAGCAAGTGCTGCAGCCGCCGCCGCCCCAGGGCTTCGTGCAGCAGCCACCGCCACCTGCTCAGGTAGGCAAAGCCTCCACTGCCACTTTGGCACCGTGCTCTTTGGAACATCAGGAAGGGAATATAAACATTCTAGATACTTACTGGTTTTCCCCCGGTAAAAGTTTAGCAGATCTTTAGGCAGCAGGAAACTTGCAAAGCTTCTGTCGTTTCCTGGGTTTCATCAGTTCCTTGCCTCTCCTCAAAACGTTTTCTGAACATATGTTTATACTCCATGACACATCTGCGCATGAATGTGAAGGAGGAGGGTGAGTAAATGCCCATACTCCTTTTTCCCTGTACATATACCAAAAGAGCAACGTGCACATCAGCCCAGGTAGTCATTAATCATATTTAATTGACTTGAACATGTGAGGTGTCACAGATCAGTAATTTTAACTGTCTTCCTGAAGACTGATTATGTTTTACTGTTCACTACCAAACATCTCTGCTTGTCTCCTGGGTACCTTTACAGAATATTGAAAGTGATTACTGTCAAGAAGTAAAATGCACAGATGACTTTCTGGCCAATTTTCAAGGCATACACATTAAAAAGACAAATTTCTTTATCCAATTATAAATAACTTAATTTAAATTCTACTTTAAATGGTATTAATAGCATTTTTCTTGTTTTCATTTTATCCTTTGGAATTAAAAATACAAGAATAAAGTAAAAAACTTCACCTTTTTTTTTAATGTAAATGTATTGCAAACCCTACTGGTCGGGCGTTGGTTGTTTGGGGTTTTATTTGTTTATTGCTTCTTAAAATCTCCAGTTGTGCTTATTAATGGAATTTTGCATTGCCATAGGAATGAAAAATTTGTACTGTTACAGTGTTTTAAGTGGGCTAAGGATCTAGTTAATTAGATTACTAATTAACAGTGAAAGAAATCTGAGGACTCCTGGATGCTGACATCGCATAGAGGACTGTGCAATCCATAATTTTTGTTATAAAATGTGCAGCTGTTTTTTCCAAGAGAAGGCTTGCCAAAAGCAAGTTTGAAGGAGCTGAAGTTCAATATATTGTGATTTCTTTTACAAAAATTTGAAAATATTGCTAGAAAAATATTTCACAGTTTGCCAAATGTAGCAGGTTTGGTGTTTTTTAAAATTTGGGAGAAAAAAATTACCTAAAGAGCAAAATTCCCTGATGAGTCCATCTTCCCATCTAGATTGTGTTTCCTAAGTAGAGGCTGTCCAGGCTTCAGTCCTCATGTACAACCCCCAGGTTCCCTCAGTGTTTTCCAGCATTGTTTAGTCAAACCTCACGACACTTCTAGTGAACCAGGTAAATGCGAGCACCTCCATTTTACAGCTGCCACCACAGCAGGCACTGATGTGTTTCCCAGCTCTGCTGGCCAGGGTTTGCTCTGGGAGTTGAAGGGGCTGCAGGATGGTGCTGCCTGTCCTGACAGGGACCCCACACCACCTCCTCACCCCCTTGCGACCAGATGTGCAGCTCGCCCTGGGATCTCTGCTAGACCCACCTCAGTTGACATGGCATAGGCTGCTTTGGGTGGGTTTGCCCACAGCTCCTGCCCCTGGCTGAGCCTTGCTGTGGGAGCGTTGGATTTCACCCTTGCGTGCGCAGCAGAGTACAGGGTTTTCGCTCAGCATGGTGTAGTGTTACTTGTTGGAGCTCTTCTCCAAGTTCATCCTTGCTGTGGTGCTACTGAGAGGCAGATTAACTTCTTCAGAGGACAAGTGATGAGCAGGTGCCTTTTCATGTACAGGCTGCTGTAGGACCAGTAGAGTGTTGGTGCATCTCATGGTCACTGTGTCTCTGTCCATACCCCAGCTGCTTTCCTCCCGTGTTTTAATAAAGTGGAAAGTTACTGATGGCAGAAAAATATCTTTTGGCTTTGCAAGATTTTCAGTTATTTCACTGGGGAATGGTTTGTCCTCTGGGGTGGTGCAGAAAGGTGAGAAATTCAGTGCTGTCAGTTTCCTCTGGCTCTGCAGACATCATCCCTCTCCAGCATGTTGCTGTTCCAAAAAATCCTTGTCAGATACCTGTGGAAGAGGGCCCAGCAGGGTTTAGTGTCTGCTGCCCATGCCCCTATCCCTTGAAAGCACAGTGGCCTTGGTCTGCCAGATGGGAGAGATGGCAGCCATTCTCTGCATCTGCCTGCACAGCTGGGAACTTCTGACTGACATTTCAAGTTTTAATTCTTTCACTTCAGTCCTAGAATGTGGCACAGTGGTTTGAATACTACATGCAGCACATGTACGGCAAATAGGGGATCCCTCCTATGGAAAGATAAGAGTGAATCCTTGGGAAATAGTAGTTCTTCTGCCCTGAGTGTTCAGCTTTCAGTACATGGCAGGTAGATCCCAAATCCTTGTCCTGCCCATGGCACAGCTTCACTGTGGCAGTGGCTATTGTCAGCCTGAGTCAGCTGTTGTTACTCTTTGGGGCTCAGGTGCAATAGTAAGGCTGCTCTCAGACACCAAAGCAGGTGGTCTGAGGCAGGCTCTGGGAAAAAAAGAAAGCAATAAAGATGCTAATGGAAGGAAAACATTATGTGATGCATTAATCAATGCAATGCAATCAATGTAAAAGCACTTTTATATCTTAAATGTTGCTATTGAATTTATACCAGTATAAAAGAGGCATGACTTTAATGGCTAATTAGTTCCTGTAAATGCATTGCTGATAAGGATGGCTGTGGTACCCTGTATGCTGTTGGGAAATAGCAGTGAAAACTTGGGTGGAGATCCTGTGAGTATAATTTCCTTTGGGAGCTGAAAGGGGAAGAAAAAAACACTCCATGCCTACACACCCAATGGTACTGCATTTAAATTACTAGCTTTTCTATTAAAGTTCAGTTAAACGTGGCTCTACAGCTGCTCTCCAAGATTCTTTCTCCCAGTCTGCATTAAAGCAAAAGCAGACTGAGTTTGAAATGACATACCTAAGTGGTGAGAGAACCCTTTACGTTTCTTTTTGCTTCTGATTTCATCACAGGTATTCCCCAGCTTAACAACAGTGTTGTGATGTAATAAACGGAAAATAAGGATTTCTCTTTGTTCAGCCGATTGGAAAAAAAATGGACCCAAAACCCAACCATTAGTCTGGGTTTGCTGAAAGGGACTTTTAGCAGGAAATGCTTGTTTGCTTTCTGTCATGAATATCGAACATATATATCTTTGCTTTCTTTATTTTCATTTTTCTTCTCTTTCTGATGGTTTTTCTGTAGCACTTTCTGGGCCCGATACTTTAATAAGGGTCCACGTTCTGCTTTGTAGTCCTTTATCAATGGTGCCTGTCTTTGCCTCTGCAAATGAAGAAGTGGAAAAAATGCAAATATTACGTCAATGGGAAAGGATATCGTCCCTTAAAAGTTATTTTCACCTCTGACTCATTCTTTGTGGAAAAGTGATATCCAAAAGTGAGATGGCATGAGTTCTTGGAGAGGCCTGGAGATGTAATTAACATGTTGCGGGATTTTTTCACCTGAATTAGTTCTGTGTCGTCATTAATTTTAGCTGTCTCTTTGCAGAAGCCCACTCCTTGAGAGTCTGTAGTGACCCTATGACAAAATCTTCATTCACAGCATGTCTGCTCTAGGAAACTTGTTATGAAGAAGGCTGGGGAGTCACTGCAAATGCGCAGGGCTTTCCTTGATGATCTTTGAAAATTATACTGGAGGACATCTTACAAGCCATTATTTTTTGTTACCTGTTACTGTAATTATTATGGAGGGGGCAGGGAGGAGGAGAAAAAGCCTTGAAGAATGACTGATCCCTGTCAGTTAGATATTGGGAAGAAATGGTACCTCCATGTGTCCATGCATCACGGGGGTTTCTCTTGTCTTCTTCACTCCCTTTTATGTGGCTGTAGCAGTTGCGTTAGCAATGGTGTCAGCATCTGGATGAAGGTGCCAGTCCAAACCATACTGGATATCAGCAGTGTTAAGATAAGGTAGAATACCAGCCCAATGGGTGCATCAAGATGTAAAACAGCAGGGAGGCAGTTTATGAAAGTAAAATCATCCTGAAATATGGGAAGTAAACAGTGTACCAGTGAATTTCATGGGTGCTGCTAGAGAGCAGCTAGAGAGACACCCAGCCTCATAATGGATTCCAGACTGTATGTGGGCAGAACAAAGCAGAAAGCCAATGCTGCACTGAGTCTCTGCATATCATATAAGGACAAAGCACATTAGGAAGAGAAAAAAGTGATATCTGTCTGTACCATTTCATGAGTGTCTCTAAAGTGATATGCCCAGTCCTATTACAATTTAAGTTAAAGTGTTGTATATGAGAGAAAAAGTAGAACACGGTGGAATGGTCAGCCTACAAACAAGGTATTCATTAAAAATCATACTAAAAAATTATTTTTCACAGTGTCAAGGATTAAGATCAAAAAGCCATGCTTTTAGACTAAAGAAGGTGGCATTTATTTAGGTTATGGTCTTAGAAGCGCATTTTTTTGGTAAATTTATTTTATTTTTAGGGTAACCATATAGCTGCATTGGCATGCTTGTTAGGGCTGTGGAAACTTTCTGGTTCCGTAAATAAAATGTTTTACAGGCAAAAGGTCGAAGGTTAGATTGTGCATTTCACATGGGAATGCAATTCAAGTATAATTTGGCATGTTGGTAGGCTGCTACAGAAATGTAATGTTTTTTGTTGAAGAGCACATAAGTAAAGGTGTTAGTAACACTGATGTGATGAGAAACTAAAAAATTCAAGAGGATCAGAGTAGATGATGTAAGTGATACTTGTTATCTCTGATCCCTCTAATTCCACTGTTCACCAAACTAGATCAGAAAGGAAAAATAACGTTTCAACTACTGACACAGAGATGTACTCAAGATAAATGAGAATGGATCCTTCCAAGCCCCTCAAGCATAAAAGACCTATTTTAGACCATGTCCATATTTTAAACCAAGCCCTTCTTTTAATGTCTGAGCTTTAAAAAACAAAAACAGAATCCTCCCCCCACCAAACCAAAAACGAACAAACAAAGCTAAAAACAGCAACAACAAAACACACACACAAAAAACGAAAACAACAAAACCTACCAAAACCCAAACCTCTTTTCGTGTCATGTGTGCATGACTACTGGCTAATTCATCCATTAATCTTTATAAGTGAAATAATCTTTTTTACCCTTCCACTACTAACATTTTTTTCATGCTGATAGATTGCACTCTCATAAACTTTTAAGTGGGTTGCATAACAAATGCACTCCAATGAATTGAGAAAATGAGAGAAAGAGAGACAACCCTTTGACTAACGCTGAGGTTTTATGTGTGTGGTAAAAATAAATAAGTGTATGCTTACAGTGTACATATTTGTTTTTGTGCTCAGCGTGTTCAACTATAAACCTGACTTCAAAACCTAGATTCTTCAGGTTATGTTTTAAGTTTAATACCTACAGAATCGCTCCCCAAGAGATAATTCTCATTGTTGTCAAATGATTATGTATTTTTAAATATGTAGGGGCTTGTCTGCACCAGGAAAATGAGGAAGTTGGGGGTAAATCAAATAAATCCTTTAAGTGAGATTAAGCTGCTGGGAGGAGAAGTGAGAGTATTTCCACAGCGGTTTAATATTCTTTAGTTTGTAGAATATGGTAATAGAAAATAAAGAATATTTGAAAGGATGTCTATTCTGTTCCCCTGCCCCAAGGCTGGATCAACTATTTGCATTGACTTGACCTAGAGTGAGTCTCCTCATTTCTTTCAAGCCTCCTGTAATCGAGTTTTGCTGAGAACAATCAGCTGTCCACAAGATGATTTTATCACACTAAACTTTCCTGATCCACAATTTACACTGCTATGATGCTTAAAGAATGATTTTGCGCCTTAAATGTTTGCGTCCACATTCCTATTCCTTGTGGCTTTTCTTTGCGGAGAAACAAATTGATAATGGTGGTGTCCATTCTACAAAGGCATTTTGGGTTTTGTTATATTAGTCACTAACAAAACAAATGGCTTGAGGGCAGGCAGCAGCCATTAGGTGTCACTTGGTATTGTCTGGAGGGAGGATACCTTCCAACATTTTCCAGTCGAAACCTTGTTTTTCTCGTACTTGTTTGAATCAGGCTGATATTAGCAGAGGGAGGGAAAAAAATTCACTTGAAAAGAAAATTAGTAGACCTTGAAGAATGAATGGGTATTCAGCCTCTTGATTGACAGATGCTATTGACTGTCAGTTGGTCTGCAGCGTTAACTTCAGCAACGCCACCCAGTCCAGCTTGGTTAATCCTAATCCTTCTCCCACCACAGTTACTCATTCAGTAGGCTTCTACTTGCCCGAGTAGCCATCCATAGCCTATTCTCGCTTAGTCTTTTGTGTCTGTGCCAATTTTTCCTCATCTAACATTGGAAAATTTCCGAGAAAAATTTCTGATCTCTATTATGATGTCCTAGCAGTAGTTACCTTTAGGATGTAGTTACCTTTACTCTGCCAACTGTATGGGTGATCAGGTTGAGTGCTCTCTATCAGGAATATTTCTTCCATTCAAATAAAAGTTGCAAAAATAGTTCTTGTTTTTGCATGAAAAAATAAAAGTATTTGGTCTGACTCTTTGTATACGTCTATGTAGGATAAATGCTACACACAAAGTGAGAAAAAAATTGTATGATTTATTAAGAAATGCTGACAGCTGTGGCAGAAATTGTGAGAGAAGCAATGTTCTCCCGAGCCTTTGTCCCTCTGCAGTCTGTTCATACCATACACTGCCAAACTCTATCAGATGCCTACAGTATCCCTGACAGCTGAAAATGAAAAATTTTGAGTGCTTTGAACTTGTGAAGGGTCAGTTGAAAACTGTTTAGCTTAAATGTCTCAGTAACAGTGGTGTGGCATCTATGGGAAAAATCTTTTGCTCCAGTCACCCTCAAACTTTCATGTTCACCTATGTGATAAGGAGATGTAGAACACGTTGCTCTGTAATGACAATAATAATAGAAAAAAATAAGCCCATCTACTAGAACTTTCTGACTTAATGCCTAGCCTCAGCTGCTGCAAGAAAACAGCTGTGATTATTTTTTGAACTGTAATTGTTTTCACACCAAGTGCGAGAAAGGCTTTAGAGGGAAATGTTCATGTAAGGAGGGAGGTAGATGTTAAATGGAAGCATCAATTCGGTAATTGTTTCTTACAAGTGTTAAGGGTACACACACTCCATCTTGCTCTCCATCTTTTTTCTACGTATTTGTACTCCAGGCCATCCTTGCTTTGACTGGACCATTTCCTCCAGAGTCCATTTAATGGCTCAACATGCTGTCTGTATGTGTTATGTTGATACAGAAGGTGTTGTTTGCATCCATTTTTCTGCAGCTTTTGACATTTTACTGT
This sequence comes from Pachycephala philippinensis, assembly GCA_013397055.1. NCBI lineage: Eukaryota > Metazoa > Chordata > Aves > Passeriformes > Pachycephala > Pachycephala philippinensis. The sequence continues at coordinate 300,674 of VWZT01002506.1, read as the reverse complement.
GATAAAATATTGCAGTGATATTTTTTCTTTGGCATACACATGTAGCTTTTTATGAATCCTGTATGATTTTTTCTCTTTAAATTAAAATTCTTTTTTTTTTTCCTGTTTCTTAAAGTATCTGAAATGTGGGCGCTGATAGCCCTTTTCTTAGCACAGCTGAAAGCAAGCAGCAATTCCTGAAGAGACAGGAGGCAAACCTCTTCTCTTGATTACTGTTACCACTAATATGCTTGACTTGAACTCTTGCTCCCCCTCCCTGTTTTGTTCTATTTTATGAATCTTTGATCTCTAGAGTTTACTGTTGTATTTCTTTGCAGATGCCAGTGTATTATTACCCATCTGGTCAGTACCCTACCTCAACAACTCAGCAGTACAGACCCATTGCCTCAGTTCAGTACAACGCACAGCGGAGTCAACAGATGCCCCAGACTGCCCAGCAAGCAGGTATGTACATCTGGTACTCATTTCCTCAGCTCCTCGCAGTGCCTTTGCAGGTGAAACCTGTTGGCTGTGCTTTAATTGAACAGCAGAGGGGAAAGCTGGTTGCTGTTCTGTTTGAAAATGCAGTGAAAATTACAAATTGAGAAACTTTTTGTTTGAACATCGCAAGCAATGGAAGAGCAGAGGTTGCAGCCTCCATCCCTGCTGCCCTGCTTGCTGTGTCCTCAGTGTCCATGCTCCAAGTGGCTGGGCACAGAGAGAGCTGAGAGGGACCTGGTGTGAGCAGCCACACTGCACATTCAAGCCAACCATTGTGGTCGCCCTTCGTCATGGGAACTCCTCAGGTGTTTGTATCACCCTCCGTAGCGGACAGGTCTGCGATGATGCAGAAGGGGCCAGTTGTTCTCCACCAGCTGTGCTGTCCCTGGGCCCGAGGAGCGGCGAGGCTGTGTGTGGCTGGTGGCTGTGGGGACAGCTCTGCGCAGCGCCGTGCGGCTGGAAGGGGGGCCGTTACACTGTAAGAGAGTGAGTAGCAGGTCTCACAGTGAACCGGTCTCTTTTCCTGCTGTGTCACGCCACCCCGGATGACTCCAGAGTAAGAGGGACAGAGGGAGAGCTGGGCTGCTCTATCTCAGGGGAGAGCAGGAATTGTGGTTGTCAAGGAGCTGTCGCATTTCAAGGGAATAAACAATTCTGGTGTTTGAGATTTTTTTAAATTTAACTTCCTGTCTGGTTCTTTAGTTCATGCCTTCTCTCATAGGGTGTCTCTAACTCTGGGTGTAGGGGGAGGAGGTGGAGGGAAGGGTTTTGTTTTTTCAGACGTGCCAGGTAGGACAAAGCATTCATCGTTCGATCTCAGTTTGGCAGAAACCCTTTAGAATGGCAAAGCAGATTCCCTGCAAAAGCCTTGATATGAAAGTCATTTAAGATGCAAGTCAAGAGCCCAGACATGAGACGTGAACAAGACTTATGGGGTCATCCAGCTTGTCAACCTATCTCCGTAATGTGACTGCTGGCAATTTTGTTCCACTCTCTCAGGCGCTCAGGGAGACAAAGACACAGCAAACACAGCTATAACTAAGCAATTCATTACTTCTTTTTTTTTTTTTTTATGCTGTTCTCTGTTCTAATAAAATTGGTGACATTTTGGTCGGTGTCAGTGGTGACTGACTTATGTCTGCTTTCATACCTTCATATTATACATTCCTGAGAGAGAAGAGGGTGAAGTATTGCACAAAGGTCATCTGTCTCTTCTAGCTTCTCCTGCCTGACAGTCTGGTATCATATTTATTATCTCTATATAGTGGATCTTTGAAACAAAGTGCAAATCAACTTAGATGACAATATCTGGATCTACTGTGTTGTTATAAAACCATATTTATCAGTTCAATGCTACATCCATAGCCTAGTGGAGATAATGGTAAGTGATATGCACAAGAGATGGTCTGAAGTACATGAGTGATGTTCTGGAGAAGATCCAGCTGTGTGATCATCAGAAAATCCTAGTTTTAAAGATACATTGTAGCACAGGAGCTGTTATGTGTGAGTACAGACAATGCAGAGACTCAAATGCTGTTTGCAGATTTTGTTTCAGTGTTTACTGCATCGTTTTCCTTACATGTTTGGAAAACATGAGTCAAGGAGTTTGCGTAAAATCCCTAGCGCATCAGTCTTTCCCTGCAATTCTCTCTTTCAGCTGCCTGCTCAGTTGGAAGCATTATTTTTATCTCTTGTTTAAAAATGAAAACATTGTCTCTACACTTTAGGCTCCCTGCTGTGGCGATGATTTTAAGTGTTTAGCTATTCTCAGATCTTGAGACATGGCTGAGAACAATTTTGCAAGCTGGTTCATCCCTTTGGCCTCTGATATATCTTTTCCCCTAGTCAGGGTCCCAGCGTGTGGTAAGTGGGACAGGAAGCAGCTTGCAGTTGCCTACAGATCTTTTCTTGAAGGTGGTGTAAGGATCGTTCAGATTTACTGCATCTCTTGGTATTTGGAAAACAAATAGCTGTGTATGACCAGAAAATAGCAATCCACAAGTGTTTCAGACTTCAGTTTTCCTTCCCACACAGACTTAGCTTCAGATCAGCATGTGAGGAGCCAGGGATAACAAGGGGCCAGAAAAAGAAGATATGAAGGAAAATAGTGTTGGTGAAACAGCGTGTAGTACGGGAATACTGAGGATGGGAAGGGTGAACAGATGGGAAGGAGGCAGATGAAAAGATGATTTCTGAAATGGTTTCCCCAAAGACCTCACATCACTTGCTGCTGCTTCGGAGGGAGGACGGCTGCGGTGCAGGCAGGCCCACGGGAGCCCAGCTGGCTGCCTGGACCTGCCGGCTGGCTCCTGCGCCAGCGTGAGCAAGGACGCCACCTCAGCCTGGCAGCTCAGGAAATATTTTATTAAAATAAAAAGTTTGCCTGCTTGGAGGAGCTTTTGGAAGCTTTCAAAGCAACAACTAGGAGTTCAGATCTTACTTTACCCACTTTGCAATGCAGAGGTCAAAGTTTGATGTAATGCCAGCAATTTGTTTTCATTTTTGTTAGGAAAGGTCTCTTCAGGAGTGAAGCGATATTGATGACTTTTACAGCAAACAGCTGAAGTAAAATGTCAGCACAGCATCTGTGGTGGCTGAGGGAGCCTGTACTCTCTCGTGGCTCTGAAAGGAGAGCAATATTGAGTTAAAACGGCTCCAGGGCAGAAAAAAAGATGAGCTCACCTAAAATTAGATTAGAGCTCTGGCAGCAATAAATCATTTGGAGAGAAGGCTGAAAACATTTTGTGTGTTTATTTACCTTTTTTATTTTTATTTGCCTAAGTGCTGGCTTATGTGAGAACCTAAGTGACCCATTTCTGGCAGAAGCCTAGTACAAACAGTATCATCCATGAAGATTTTGAACAAACCTGTGCCTTTGAATTATGTTCATTTCTGTTCAAGTCAAAATGTGGTACCATTGTAAACAGAAATACTTTTGTTTCACTCATGCCATTGTTGCTCTTCTTCATTGTGCTTCTTCTGCACCATTTTCATGTTCGGAGCTGCTCAGTGCAATGTTTTTCAAAATGTTGCCATTGGGTGGGGCCAGGGTTGAGCTGGTGTCTGTTACACCGTGGCATACGTAGGATGTCATAGGTGGATTCTTAAGGTGTGTTCTCAAAAACACTATGTTCATTATTCAGACTATTTGGGTATGTTGCTGTTATTCATTTCTGCGCTCTGTAACAGGTGATACTGTGAAGGGCCCAGTTTTGTAGGCACATGGAATAAAATATTATTTCTGTATTCACATCTAGCAGTACTCTGTAAATTGCACGTCTGGCATCATCAGTATTTCATTCTTCAGTAATTATCTCTATTTTGATAGACTGATCCTAGTTGCTGTCTGAGTAGAAAAATAGAGACATATTGATGATAAATCAGTAATTATTTCTATTTTCTCATGATAGAAGAAATCAGCAATATGTTATTTTATATCTGTGTCTCTATTTTCTTCCATTTTAGCAAATGCTGAGCACTTTGAGGATTTTTCATCTCTGAAGTGCTTCATAAATATGAGCTGGATAAATACATGAGTATTATCTTTGGGTATGCAACTGTTCTTATTGCTGTTCACAAATGAACAAGCTGCAACAAATTACATTATTTTTTTCTTCTCTGGTTCATTGTTGTATGTTTGCCTCATGTTCCAGATAATTTCAGAGTGCAACAGAAATTTTATGGATAAAATAATATTTATCTTCTTGCTTGGGCCTAGTTCTAAGAGGCTGTTAGTTTGATTTATCACACAGTTGTAAGGTAAAAGTCTGTGAAGTGTGTTTTGCATCAGCAATGAAATAAGCTTTTGAGGAGATTAAAGCTAAGATCTATAGTACTTTGATAGTAAGTTTTCCTGCCAAAAGTTTACACTATAATATTTCCAGACAAAATAAGATGCTATTTGACATAATTTGTTGTTCTGTAATTCTGGCAATTAATGTAATGATGTTAGGATTTCTCAATCATTCAAGAATCAACAAATATTGCCATTATAACCTGTTTCAGGGCCTAGATATCGTGAGAAGACTCAGAGAGTGTAGGAAATCTCTCTTTTTTTTTCCTAAAAGCAGTATATTTGTTTGTGTACAGTAGGCAAAGAAAGCCCTTATGTGAGGAAAGTATATATCTGAACACTGTCTGGGTGTACAGTCCTTTCTTAATCAGTATTCATGGATCTTCTGTAAACAGCAAGTGTTGTCTTGCAGGAAAGGTTCCTGATGGAGTACAGTATTATAAGCCTTTACAGCTTCCAGTAAGGTAGAAGAGGTAATTGTCTCTTTAATGCATCTCTGAAACAAATTCTAAATGAAGACAAAATGTACTTTAACAGAGTCTATAAATTTGTTTAGGTAGGAATCAGAGACAAATAGACAATATAATACTGAATTTTTGCTTAATTTAATCATTTCAGTGTCAGCATAATTGAAGAGTGTTAACTTCAAGTCTCTTTCATCCTCTTTGTCTTCTGAAAGCATTTGTCACTATAAACTGATACTTAGTGGGAAAAAATGGGGGAAGGGAAATGTGCAGCACTAAAAAAAAAAATTGGTTTGTTATCATGGTCATTAGAGAACCTTATAAAGAAAGATTGCTGCTTTCTACCTTCATTAGCAACCTGACAGGAGCTCATGGTCCATGATGGATTTGTTTGCGTAATTCTGTCTATAATTTCTCTGCTTATATAAACATAAACAACTTCAATTTTTAAGTATCTAATTATCTGAAGAAACTGTTTCTCTAACAGCAATTGCTTGCTGTGCTGTTGAAACAGATTTGTATGGAAGGTGTCCATCTGTGTTCAGTGCTATTTTTTTCAGCAGATACTGCTGCTTCTGAAAAGCATTGCAAGGGGGTGCATCTCATTTTCACAGAGGCTTGACAGGAATGGGAGGGACAGAGCCCTACTGTTCTAGGTACTCAAGTGTAGTGTTATGCTCATTAATATTGATGGAAGGCTTTGCAATTTAAAAGAATTTTGTGAAATAGTAGGACCAGATCAAGAAGGAGTTTGCAGCAGTTTCAGTTGGACTAAGTTCAAACTCGTGAACTTGAAGTGATCCACACCAATATTAATAGCTTCTGTTCAAGTATTTTATGTTTAAATTGCCCAGAAACTTAGAGCTTTACCTACAAGCATGCTTCCATTTAAACAGGATGTCTCAGCCCATGCTAGCTGAAGTTTTGTGCTCTGGATTTCATTCCTCCTACTGCTGGAGGAGGATTCTGTGGCCGAATATTTCATTCAAGACTCTTTGAGAAACTTCCTGAAAGAGTCAGGACTGGGGCTTAAATTTTTTTCAATTTCTAGTCTTAAAAACACTAAATCCTTTTGTCTTTCTGACATTGTACACCAGTGCTGCACCAGTACTGAACCACCATTCAGCTTTACAGAATAGCTGTAATTTAAATTAATAGCAGAATTAATACTATCACACTTCCTACAGCATATCTGATTCTGAAAATTAAAAGGTGAAATCACTTTTGTCAAAAAGCTTTGTTCTTCCTCAAATGACTTGTTTAATTATTCAGCATTCACACCAGGAGAGAGCAAATATTGAGGGAACAGAACGCTGGTAGGTTCAGCAGCTAGAATAATCTTAAAACAGGAGCTTATTTCTGGTTTTCTGTTAAGGCTTCACAAGTTGTATTCAACTTCTCTAATACTAATTAAACTTTAAGCCATTTCTGACAGCGTTTCTAGCGTTTCACTGTAAAATACTATTTTTTTTAAATTTTGGTTTAGAGAATGTGCTAGTCTCATGTCAGTTAATGTACAGGAACAAGAGAGAGAGAAAAGATTTTTAACAGCATTATACAGTAGATAGAACTTCAAAATAGCCTCTGTAAAAATTGCAGAGGCCACACTGTATGTAGGTAACACTCTAAGGTATTCAACAATGTCTACAAAGAAACTTTGTATTTCTGTCTTTTCTTTGCCAAAAAGAGCCATACATCATCTCTGTTGCTAATTCTGTGTTGGATCAATGTGCAGCGCTTCCACTTCTTGCGGTGGAATTTTCCAGCACTGAATAATTGAGAGGTTTATATTGTAGTCCTTGAGAGCAAAGGCAGATTTAATCTTTTTTTCTTTTTTCCTTTTCTGATACCATCCTGCCATTGGTAGAACTAGTGGAGCCCCACCACTGACAGAAATGCTGGAAGGCCCCTCTGGAGGGGCAGAGGCCATCTCCAGCTCTGCGTCAGGCACGCTGCTCACAGTAGGTCTGTAGGCTTTGGGGCTCGGTTCTCTGTAACTATTCAGCAGATGAAAGCCTGCAACAGGATGCAGAAGTGGAGGGCTTTTGGGTCTCAGCTAATAATGGAAAAAATATTCTGAACATACACCAGAGATCTGCACTGCGGGAAGGAGGAGCAGGGAGAGCTTTTGCCTCACGTTTGCTATTGATTGAGGATTTAAGAATCGAAGCACACTTTGCAGTTGTAAAACTCAATAGAACAGGACACTTGCTTAGGTTGGGATGCAGTAGAAGAATTGTGTGTGAGTATGCTGGAGGAGGGGCCCACAGCATGTGTTCAGTATTAGGGCAGAGGAACTCAAGAATGGTGTCTCAGTAACTGAAGCAGTGTTCTGCTGACCAGTCCTGATATGTTAAAAAGACCCAGTGTCTTTACCTGAATTTTGTTCAGCCTTTGTCACAGACTCTTATTGTTTGCCTGAACTACCCACAAGAACAGCATCCCTCTGAAATTGCAAGGATATTTTTATTTGGACTTGCCAATGGTAGTTACATAGAATGTATGAATTTATATAGCAAGTGAGCAATTGTTTAAAGTTCTCCTTGTTTGTTTGAAAGTGAAATAATGCTGATAGTATGGGTGTGTGAAGGAGGCAGCCCCCGAGTCTTCCCAAAGAAAGCAGCTGGTTTCCTTAGCAACTGGCAAGGATATGTGATACCTCTCCAAATATTTCTTCACCTCTTCCCCACGTCCTGCTCTCTGTTGCAAGCTCACTCATTATGCACCAGAGCAGAAAGCATTCCTGCAGCATGAGCTAATTGTAATGCGTGATGGCTGGTAGCTGTCATTGGTATTGAACAGAAAATAAAAAAAAAATTGAATTTGCTGTCTGATTGTCTGGTTCTAACAACAGCTTGATTATTTCTGTTATTACTAGTGATACATAGTCCCTGCTGAGGTTTTGCTTCCAGTGGGTATCTCTGGCATTTGTCATTATGAATGATAAGGATAAACACAGGTTTTCTTACTGCAGACTCTGATGAGGGTTCTTTCATGCCTGATAGGATGTAGACTGAGAAAGGAAAGAGGTGTTTCTTTACTTGGCCGTTGTTTCCAATCTAAAGACTTAGTTGTAAATAAGAGTCATTTTATGTTAATTCACTTCAGAACTGACAAATAGAGCTGCTGTTGCTGCTTCTGTTTATATGTTGGTGGCAAGACGTGACTATGTCCCGATTAGGAATATTATTTTCAGGATGAAGAGACAAATAAGCACACTACTCAATATGTTGAACTGAAGTTCCTTGTTACACTGTGCCTTTTTTTAGAAGTCTGAATCCCTAGTGCAATCAGTAATGGGAAATTAGATAAGCTTTTATTCCAGTTTATCTGGAAAGAGCTGAGATTAGAAGTGCTTTAAAACAGATTTTCATTCTGAATTTTCACATGTTTAATTTAACCTTTATTTTCAATGCAGGTCGCAGGATCCTAGTATCTTGCTTACAAACGTGCTCTTTTGATTACAAATAGTCTTTTGACTACTGTCATGTAAATGCTTAAGGACAAGGAAAGGAAAAGAAGCCAACCTATGCAGTAATGATTTTTGTACCATAGTCCTACCGAGGAGTTACAGCTAGTCTTAAAACACCTCTTTGCTAAGAACTATTTATATAGTATATAGAAGAAATTTTCTTTTTCACTCTTGGGACCAAGGAGACATCTTGCATCCAGAGCGAAAAGAATGTTAAGGCAGGTACCATGGTGACCATCCAGTTCAGGGCTGTTGTGCACCTCTAGAAAAGTTCCTCAGGTAAATCAGAAGAAGAAAGAAAAAGCTTTCACTGTTGCCGCTGTTTATTCATTCACACCTGTAAAAAACTGGGCACCCAAAGTTCCCACAGAGTGCTGAAAACAGGAAGCACATTTTTTGGGATTGTACATGTAGGATCCCTAAGTGCGTTGTCCTAAATGTTATTGTTTGGAATAATTTCTGGATTTACAACTGCTTGAATTTCTCATTGTCTTCATTCTCAGTGTTCCTTAGATTTGCTTATATAATGAAAACCCACAGCCATCATGAGAAGTGAGTAGTGGACTTTGCTTGAAAATAACAGCAGTCTTTTTCTTGTAGCAAATAATCTCTTTCTGAAGAACCTTAGCCCTGTGGCATTGCTTAAGGAAAAAAAAAAGCAAAAAAAAAGCAAAAAGAAAGAAAAAAAAAAAGAGAAAAAGAAAAAAAGCAGCCATTTCTGAGCAAGCAAATATTTAGGCTGTATATATTTGTATCCTTGCTCTTTTTGTCAGTCTGTGTTATCAAAACAATTTGTTATGTGCTTCAGCACTGTCCTCAGGGCTTCCAAGTAGCATGCTGGTAAAACAGAACGTCTTCAATAGCATCTGCCCAACAGTGCTGCATTTCCAGCTTTCCCTTTTTTGAGAGCTACCTTTCATCAGGTACTGAGTCTGCAGGAGTGCAAAAGACTGGATTTTTACAGGTCCTAAAAAGGAACCTCCACAAGTTGAATTTGTAAGGTTCCCAAGTACTACTTTATAGAATAAGAAAAAGAGGGGAAATGTGTTAAATTATAAGAAGCAGTGTGCTACTTCAAAATGATTGCTGGATTAATAGTTTGTATCAAATGGCAATTTTAATTCTCTCTCTATTGGAGAAATAGAAAGCAATTAATCTTCTGTAGCACATTGTGAAAAATAAGGGCTTATACAAGATCTCAGTGAAGCTGTTCCTTCACTTAACCTTGAGCTGGGCAATAAATAATTATGAATGCAGCTACATCGCAAGGCAAAAGTAATTTGATGAAATAGAATTATCATCTAATGCAGGAATTAGAAATTTGAATTAGGTTTCCTGATGGTCTTTGTTCCAGAAAAGTATGAATTTGATTGTGATTTGTGCATAAAAGAGTGGAGCTGGGTTTTACAAAGTGGATTTTATACCCCAACTACCACTAGATGATTTATATTGCAATGTTGACATAGGCAAATATTCTTGTGCTTTCTCAGCTGTGACTCACATAGAGCCTCTGATGAGAGGACTTGTTTTACAGAGGAACAAGATGATGTCCAAGGTGCATGGGTACATTAACACCTGTCATATAATCTGCTCTTCACTAAGGGCACCATATCATCAGTACTGCCTTCCACAAAATTTTCAGTGTATCCATCATATAAAGTTTCTGTTCCACTGTGGTGTGCTGCTTAGGAGACTGAGGATACAACTGAGAGCTGCTTCATCCTGAGCTTCTTTCTCCTGCCCACACAGCTTCATAGGACTTCAGCCTTTCCCCTCAGTGCCACACTGCCATTCCTCACAGCTCCCATGCATGCCTTGCAGATCCCAAAGCAGTGTTGTTAACCTCACTTCACCTTGGGACTTTTCAGCCAACTCAGTGGAAACTGGTCAGTGAAAGGATCAATGAAGCATGTATTGATATGGGTCATCAGTTCATATCATGGAGCAGTGCACAGGATACTCTGATAAGGAGAGGTAAAGGATGTGAGAAAAAAAAAATAAATGCAGGAGTGAAAAGAGCTGTATTTTTTTAGTGCAGAACCATGCCTCAGCATACTGCTCCACTAGAGCAATAGGCAGGAGTTGTTCAAGCCCCAGGCTAACTTCGTAAGAGCAGGAAGCCGTGAGTTTGTGTCAGAGTCTGTTCAGGAAGAAAATATTCCTAAATATAATAAAGCAAATATTATTCTGCTTTTCTTTGAATTGCTCATCTCTGTTTCCCAGAAATCTGTCCTTGCGATATAAGGAACAAGAAATTTGTTCCTAGGAAACACAGCTAGCAATGGCAGTGGGTTTGCAGGACATTGTTGAGTCTGCACACTAATTTCAAGGAGACAGCGTATGTCTGCAGTGAGCCATATTTTTACTTCCATGGTGGAAACTTCACAGTGGTAAACACTCATCTGTTTTTATCCATCCTGTGTAGGTGTTGATAGTGTGCTGTGGAGCATTTACAAACAAAACTGAAGAAGATTTCTTTTATAAAATGTCGATAAATGTAACGTGCAATTGCCCATAGACTTTTCGTTTCTTCTATGCAAATTTTAGACTAACCAAATGGCTGCAAAGGCTGACGTGGTATGTCAAAATTTATGGAACTAAAGAAGTTATGGAACTAAAGTTTGTACCTTTTTTCCCCACCTTCTTCACCCCCTTTGATGTATTTGTTTGTTCCATTATAAGGAACAATGTGGAAGTGCAGAGCTAATCATTTTTTATTAAGATTTTTACTCAGGCTACATGTGGTCTTTTTAGTCTTTAAACAGATCAGTTTGCTGACCAGTTTGAAGCCTGGAGGAGGGCACAGTTAGTTCAATTTCTGTCTGCTCAATTCTACTTGGTCCTGATTACTACCTTGCAGAAGTTTACAGTGGTGTTTGGAATGCATTAGACTGCCATTTTTGCTATAATGTTTCCCATTGTGTATCTAGAAATATATGATTTATTGGAGAAACAGGTGTGGACACATGGAAAAACAATTTGCCTTAGAGAATTGTTTCTAGATGACTAGTAAAATGTTGATTCCAAGTAGGCCATAATTGATCAACAAGAGCTCTTTTCCTGAGTGTCCTCCTGTAGGTAAACAGACTCAGGACATCCGTCAAATCGAAACTGAGAGAATGAGGGGGGAGCAGCCTGGGTCTCCAGTTAGCAAAGCAGTTGTATTTCTTTGAAGCAATCCCAGCAGGGTGCTTTTCTGAGTGATTGCAACATTGGCTTTGAAAACAAATCCTGAATTTCTTACTTCTCGTAGGTTTCTTAAACTTTTAATATACTTCTGGTGGCTGCTGCATGCCAAGAAGGTGACCAATGGCACAAAAAATGGGCGAGTAAACCAAAATCTTTCTCTGATATCCCCTCAAGTGGCCTCACATCTTTTCTTTCATCTTCTTTTCATTATGTTGTGGTGTGCAAGTACATCAGTAGTTACTTAGCTAGCTCTAATCATGCTGAGCTCACTAAGCACAAAAGTAAATGTCAAAAATTTGTGTTGATTATTTGTTTTAGAGCAGCTTTGTCACAGTGCTTTCATAAGCTGTAGGTCTGGAGATGTTTGATCTGGAGATGAAACAAGTGGTAGCCCAGTTTTTATACTATACTGTAGTAATCCGAAAATCTCAGTAAGTTTTGTTAACTAGAAATGTGATTTCACTTGATTTATGTCTGTTTTGTGTTGTGAGAGATCTGTGATGCTGAGAGGTAGGACTTTACTGTGCACACTGTGCTGGCAACGGAGCAGGGTTGGATATTGGTGGATCTGCCATGCAGGTGGTTGAGTTCTGATTTTGCTTTAGTAGATGCAAGAGTATGTCATTTGTCTTCTTTTTCAGCAACTTGGGAATTAGAATTATTTTTTAATACCTAGAAGTCAAAGAACTTCCAGCTATCCTTTGTTTAGGGCAAGGTCCTTTAGCTTAGTGATTGGAGAAGGATATCTGCAGGGAAGTTGGGGCTTTCTGGATGTGGAAAAGGGGGGAAAGTTTGAGTGTCCATGACAGGAATCAGCCCTCAGAAAACCACATGCTTAATCTGCAAGAGTTGACTTCTTCTCAAAAATCTGAAGAGCTAGCTTGCTGGAATGAATCCCAGAAGTCCAACAGTTAGGTGTGGTCATGTGTATAGTTTCATAGTTGGGTTGTGCTGTAAATGAGCAAAAGCCATAATGTTCAAAATTGCTGTTCAGTTCCTTAGGTAAAGGTCACGTGTCATATCTTTCCAGGGGTTTTGAAACTAGGGATAACTTTAGATTAATTTTCCAAATATGCCCATGAATCGCTTAAGAAACTCCCTTAGTCTTGATGCACAATGAAGATAGTAAAAGCACTGTTTCAGGATTCGGTATACCAGCGGAATTTTTACCTTTGCTCAGAAATTGGCTATCCAAGCATTTTGTGTTGTTTTCTGGTGTCTAAAGAAGGACAGAACTAAGACACTGAATCTGTCTTTTTAAAACCTAGTTTATCTAAACACCTGTAATTTCTACAACACACTCTATCTGTCCTACTAGAAACACAGCCTGTGGACTGCTGGTGTCCTTGGGAAGAATTGTGTTGGGCCCAAGAGCTGTCCTTTGTTGCGTGAATGTTGGGGTCTTCCTAGGCAGAACTGAGTGATTTGCCTCCTTAGGAACAGTGAATTCTGTTTGGATCCCAACTGGCCAGCAGCTGATTTTTTAACACCTTTAATATGAATGCTTTGGGATAAACCCAAGACAAGTCTGTGTGGAGTTTTTTTTCCAGATTTTTTTCACTGTGCCTTGTGTCCATCTGTTTCTTTCCAAAGATGAACTCTTTTTATAATTCACAAAAGCCCTACCTGTGTGCCTTCCGAGTATGAGGAGAATGTGCTTAGGTACATCTGTTCTCCCCCATGTGATTAAACTAGGAGGAAAGAAAATTTGTGGCTTCAAGCACCTGTTCTCCCCATGGAAGGAGGTTAACATTTGACAAGATGACTGCCCTTTTGAAGAGTCCCAGCAAAAGCAGATGCAGATTTCATCGAGGCTTGATCTTTTGAAATTCACTTTACCTGCTCAGCCTACTTCTCACAGGATTTTTCCCACAGCTCACAAAGGATCCATCTGGAGAAAATTGCTAAGCAATGTTTACCAATCCATCTGTGCTCTTGAATGTCTAGACCTGTGTAAGGGCTGAGGTAAAGTCTTTATAAGCTGTCATGCTGAAAACCATTTTGAAGTCCTCCTGTGGTTTGCAACATAGGAAATGTAAAGATGAGAAATTCTGCTGAGGCATTTTTCAGATTCATTCCAATTCTTCAGCGATTTGTAGGGCAAATTCCGTTGTAGTATATATGATTATTAGGTAATTAAATACTGCATCTCATTCATATGTGCCTGAGTCACTGGAATTAAGGTTGTAGGGACTACTTTTGCATTGCCTTTTTTCTGATTTCTGAATATTTAACCTTGCTCCCTGCTGCTCCCCAAGGCCATACAGACACAAATGCATCGACCTGTATTCCCACTTTTGAAAGCTGGAAACATGACCCCTAAAGAGAACACAAGCAATGACAAATTTCTCCCAGTTTTCAATGCTTGATTTTCATTTCAGGGATCTGTTTGTCTCTATACAGTTGTCTATGTGTGTGGTTTGCTGCAGATTTATTTATCAAGCTTTTACTTACGGTTCATGCATCCCTAGCTTTAGGAATAATGCAGTTCCCTGCTGAAGTGTCCTTCAGTAGTGAAACTGCTGTGATCGCACTGCGGAAGAGCAGGGCTGGCATGAAGGGAATCTTGGGGAGTATGCGATTTCTCTTTACTTTGGACCTTAACCTTCTGCTGGTGTGAACTGACATTTGGACAGTTGCATCTGCGCAGACCATCCTGCACCATCAGAATTCTTATTTGCTTGCAGGGCTTGGGAAAGAATGGTGCTGCATACCAAAATATGTGTAGGTTTTTTTCATCCCGGCTATTTCAACCTTCGGTCTTGAAAAGCAGATTATTATCTATTGAGTTAGAATTGTATTTGTATTTTGCCAGTATGTTAAAATAGAGCCTTAGCAAAGAGACACCAGTTGCCCTTGCCTGAGAAGTAATATTGATTCCAAGAAGATGAAGGAGCTTTTGTCTTCTAGTTACAAAAGATTGTAATATTGACATAACAGAAACTGAAAAATTGAACATAATATGGGGGGGAATTTTCTTTCCATTTGAAGGAGAGCACTGCAAAGAGATGCTTTACAGTTACTAGGCTGCAAAAACATGTGGCAAAATGCTCTCAGCTTTTATACTGTATTTACCTTTTATGACAGCTTTCCAGAACCACTGTCTTAGGCCTGGGAATCCTGCTACTATTTTCCTTGGAGACCTAAGGAACCTGACGTGTATGGAGCATTTCTATTTTTTGTGTTAACTAGTTTGTGTTGCTTAGCGCACGAGTAAAGCCATGGCTAGGTATTAGTGAATACCTGCTAAAAAAGAAGGGGTAGTGAGGATAATATACCTCAGCAAGTTTCAGAGACCACCTTCTCTCCTCTCCTTTTGATGATGCTTTCCGTGGAATCTTTCCTTGCAAAGAGAATAATGAAACCATAAGTCCATCACACTGTTAAAAGATGCTGGGTTTTGTTCTGTAATGAGATCTCAGAGACCCAGGACACCATTCCTGTTATCCCTTTGGAAGAAAAATGAACTGCAGCTGCAGCAGCTAGGTTGGCTGCTGTAGCCAGAGAAGCTGGAAAGCTGTAAGAGGAGTTGGAGATGGAGCAGTAGGTTTCCAGTAAATTTGGCTCTTTAGACAAAATAACATCTGTGCCCAGACAGAGAAGTTCTCCTTCCAGGGAATTGTCCTGAAAGACATTTTGAAGACTGCAACAGAGAAATGGGTTTTTGGGAAGAAGGTAGATTTGGAACCTATTTAAGAGTGAAATCTTCCAGGGACCCGGGGATAAAGTGAGTGTTTTCTGGGCTAGAGTATGTGGGAGGATTGTAAATAAACATTTTCTGGGCAGTTTTACTGTGACTGCTGGAATGCTATGAGGGTTATTTCATTGCTTCAGGACAAGTCACAGGCAGGTGGTGGGACAGGAAAGGGTATTCTTGTTTCTTCTGTCTTTAAAATAAAGACAAGGGGCTATGGCAATGACTGCTGCCTCCTACCCAATTTGCAGTAGAGGGGGAGAATCCCTCCCCTGCTCAGAGGTAAAGTTTAGCAGAATAATTCTGGTCTTTTGGTAAGGTAGAATTTGAGGAATGCTGTGAACATTCCTTTATTTAAAGTGAAAAACATTAATCTGAAAGGTAATATACAAGAAAAAGAAAGGGGAGAAGTGAATTCCTTGTTACATTTTCAATATCCAAGCTGTTGTTATTGAAAAAACAAAAATGCTCTAAGTCTTCTCCCGTGCTTGAAGTAAGCTATTTGTGGCTTGTATTTCTATGAAGTGCTGTAGAAAAAAATCATAATTACAGTGTATGAAACGAATTCTTCTACACTGCATTAAGTTTAAAATAATGTTGAATCCATATTTCCATTAGCTAGCAATGAAAAAGCTATTAAGACTAAGACTTAACACACAATCAGTTCAATTCCTGCAAATGTTTCTACAGAAGCATGGTGCTGCAGAGCTATAAATAAATGGAAGTGATAGCCTGAAATGTTCTGTAGTATCTGTACTACCCAAAATTTCAGTTCAAGAAAAAATGTTTTTTCTTCTAACTATTGGATTAGAACTACGAAGGGGGGCAGGTTCAAAGAGGTACTGAGCTCTTCTTTCCTATATGCTTTAGGGAAAATAGGAAAATTAGTTTTATCGCTTTTGCATTTTTTCCAAACCCTCATCTGTAGACAAAGCATTTAGCTCACTTATTTTTAAAGTATTAACCTGTGTATAGGTGTTTTATACCATTTCATTTACGGTGTCACTGGGCCATTTTTCATCCAGAGCATGTAAATACAGAAACACAATTCTCAGGCATTTACTGGCATGAACTCCAGAAATGGCCAAATTCTGAAAAGTTACACAGACTCATTCTGTGAGTATGCCATATGCCTGAGGTCCTCAGGTTATGCAGTAATGGGTGTCATAGAAATAGGATAGATATTCATTATCACTTCCCAAGGGTGTGTTTTGGATTAAATAAGTTAAAAATTCCCACCAGACCAGAAAGTCTTTGTTAAATGTGCTTTATTTTTTGCAGATGAGCTCATTACAGTATAACTGCTGATAAAACTCTTTTGATCCACGGCAAGATGTAACTGCTTTGGCCTAGTCATTAATTTAGGACACAAAGATGTGCTTACTAGTGTTTTAGAATGGGAGGACTATAATATTGGAGGCAGATACAATTTATTAAGCTTTCCCTAGTAATGTGAGAAAAGCCTGGCACATGGCTCTCCATAGCACTGTCCAGGGATGTGTTCTCTTCAAAGGACACCCCCTGAAGAATGAGTTGACTCTGAAGTCAGTCTCTATCTATGCTAGTACGTCAGAGGGTAGAATTTAGTCCAAAGTGTCTTAAAATAATTTTTCAATGCTTTACATTAGTAAAATCCTGCTGTGGGTTAAGACTTTGTCATCATGCTTTTTCTGTGCTCCTTTTCCAGTGCTGCTCAGAGCCATGGGAAGAGTGTAGCTTTTTCAGTGAGACTGAACTCGTGTGATCAGTGAACAAGTGTGCCCAGCAACTTGATTCCCTCGTGAAGGGATGTTGCAGGTGGTGACTGCAGTGTGGCCAAGTCCCCATCCCATTCTGGGTGTTAGCAGAGCTAAACCACAGCAGCCCTTGGGTCACTTTGCCCACCGTGCTGAAGCCATGCAGCGGGTGTGCTGTAGGTCCACAGCTTGCTTCAGTGCCTACAACCTAGAAGCAGTTATTTTCCAGCTTCCACCTAAGAGGTAGCATCTAAACTGTGACCTCCTGTGCCAAACTTTGTTCCAGAGCCAAATTACCATCTGTAATGCTTTGTATGTCAGCTTTAGCTGGGAAGTCCCAACCACTCTCACCATCGTAATGTTATCTTCCAAAGAGCCAACGAAAATATAGCTTTGATGTGTTTCTTTTGGTGCTCAGATGCCATTGCATGTGAGGTATTATCATGAAAACCACATTATCACAGTAACTCAGGGCCTTCGGGCGTCTGATGTTGCCAATTGCCTTCACTTCTTGCTGGTATGTAATTTATCACCGGCGTGGCCTGCCCTGCTAATATGAGCCCTTTGTGGGCAGAGGCGAAGCTAATATACTTTCAAAGTGTATTTGAATTGCTTCCATAAATCACAGCTGTCACTGTGAGCAGTTTTATCACTTGCCAGAACAATATGTTATGCTCATGCTTTATAGTCTTGGTACTATTCTGAACTTTTATTTGTGTAAATTGTAATGCATCATAACTTATTTTATCAAACAAATTTGAGCAGCCCCGGGTTTTTTTTATTATTACTATTATTTTATCTTTACATGGAAACTTTGCTTAGCTCTGTAAAGAAGAGCATTTTTATGGGATACGCTTTATAGTTGTAATTATTATTTTTTATTAGTAATTAGCTCTAAGAACACTGGCAGTTTGCTTTCTATTTGTTAATTTTCATTCTCCTAAGAAGTTCATGCAGCTGGGGTAGCTTTGTTTTTGTAGCTCATTTCCTCTCCTACGCTGCTGTGTAGCAAGAAGAGCTGCTACATGGCAATCGTGGGCCCTGGAGTTGGAGGTGAAGGTGGGGAGGAGAAGCCTCCTTGCTTCATAGATTTTTTTTGCTATCTGTGCAGCATATCCACCAAATTAATCAATTGTGTGAATTTAAAATAAAAAGCCTTGTGAAATCCAGAAAGCACTGGCAGGCGAGCCATCCTACCTGAGAACTCAAGGATAGTGTAGCAGGGAAGTCACGAGTAGTTATTTGTGCCTGAGGCATAATTAATGGCTTCGTCTGGGAGTGCTTCCCCTGAATCATAGAAAGCAGCTGGCAGCATGAGCAGCAGGAGTATTCGGAGCTGTGCTGCAGCGCCCTGGCTCAGGCACGGGCTGGGGAGTGGGACACTGGTGCCTCAGCAGCCAGAGCCACTCACCTGGGCAAGGACCAGCTGTGCCCACGCTGTCCCTGTCCCAGGCCTGCCCTGTCCCTGTCCCAGGTGTGCCGAGTGGGGCTGTTCCCATCTGCCCGCTCAGCCTTCCCCCTAGGCTGGGTCCTGGTAACATCACTGAAAACTCTGCGCAGACACAAGCTCATCCATCATGTTTTTCTTCTCCTTCCAGAGTCGTAGATGTGGTTATGAGCGTGACCTGTGACTGGTTTAGGACTTCACTGCATCAAGAGACTCTCCCCAGCTCTTCTTTCTCAGGGATGCTCTGACATTAAATACACTGTTTCCAGAACAGTCAGTAAAATATCTCCTTTTTTACAGCCACGACTAAAATACCAGTGAATATTTATGAAGCAATTTGCCATGGCTTCTCCTGTGATGGGAAAAAAAAAGGGGTTTTTTTTTTTTTTAATTGATACCATAGCTCATTCCAGAATGTGAAAACAAGGTCTATAAAGTAGTCAGTTTTATAATTAGAAAATTATTTATTTGCAGCAGTATATTTGCTAAAATGTGAAGAATGTAGTCCTCTGTTTTTAATGTGAAGATATGCTAATTGTTTAAAATAGAGCAGTGTCTCTAATGGAAGTTTTTTAGGTGTAGATCAAGTTCCTTGTGATGAGTAGTCTAAAGGTATGACTTAGGTTTGTCCTTTTACAGAAGTTGGTGTTTGTTCTTAGGGTTTACACTCAGAATGAGCAGTAGTTGCTAAAGAATGTTCTGCAGATGTGTTTGCAGATCCTGTGATTTTCTCTTTTCAAAAATTTTAGCTACAAAGACATTTTCAGCAGATTGGCTAGGCACATCAGCTACCACTTCAGAAATGCATGTTGTAAATTTTACATGAAGAGACATTTTTGGCAGCTGCTTTGTGGTTTGACTTTGAGCAGCCCCAGAAAGGGTATGTGAAATCAGTTACCCCATCCAGACCACGTAAGCAAGAAGCAAGTACTTTAGCCTAAGGAGAATAGTACTGCATTAAATTCAATGATTGCACATAGAGGAATTCATATATACTTCTGCCCATGTACATAGATCGTTTCATAGGATCAGAGGAACTAAGAGGGGAGGATACTCCTGATTCTGTGGGGGGGG
>VWZT01002506.1:255337-281319 GCA_013397055.1 Pachycephala philippinensis | reverse complement strand
GGGGGGGGGGGGGGGGGGGGGACCACTAATAAACCTATTTTTCCCACAGAAGACATCTCTCCCACCTTAGCTGAGCCTGGGGAGCTGGCAGATGCCTTTTAGCAAGCATTGTAAAGCCTTTGCAAACCTTTCCAATTTAACTTGAAAATGTCTGCTCATATTGCTTTGCTGACAAATCTCTGATTTGCAGAGACCTGTAGTTGAGATTTTGCTTTGGCAAATGACTCTTACTATGCCCTCTTCCTCACCTTCCTGCCGGTATTGACAGACTTAGAGCTCTGGGAACGTGGCCCTACCCTTGCAGGCACTGCCAGAAAAAAAAAACCCCAGACATCTTTTTTTGGGTCAAAGAAGCATCCTTCATCTAACTGAAAATTTTGGAAAGCTCTGGGTGTAACTCCTAGCTAATTCAGCACTTAAAGGTCTCTTCTTGTTATAGATTATATTGCAGATCAGATGTTTTTCCATTTGCTTTATCAATTGAATATATAGCACTTCTCAGCACTGCTGGATTTCAAAATGATTTATGAAGATGCCACCCCTCAAAACGTTATTTTACAGATGAGAAAACTAATAAGCAGAAAGAAGAAGTAATGCACTCTGAGTGTACTAGGTTCCAGGCAAGCAAAAAGCTATCAAAATTTATGATGTATGCAAGGAAAAAGTTCTGCTGCTGGCTCTCAAATCTACCTTGACAACACACCCAGGTCGATCTTCAGTATTTATGCTGAGTTGAAGACTCCATATGTTTATGGTCTTTATTGTGCATTTTCCATTGCTCTGATTGCTTAGCTGGCATCCGTCAGGAATTCAGACTTTGCAAATACTTTTGGCCGTGAAGATTGTAAACACAGCCTTGCTGGGGTTGCAAAATATTAAGTGTGCTGTGTGACAACAAATGCTCCGTGGCAGCTCTGCCCCAGTGATTTCTGAGAGCAGACATCGCCCTGGAGAGACCCACATTGGACAAAGCACAAATATTCAGAAGACTTTCCTACATTTACATTTGTGCTATGCTTTGGGGTTTTTTGCTAATGAAAGTAAATTTTGCATCATTTACAGTTGCACGGTTGCAGATACTTTGAGGGGAGATAAGGGGATCAGGACTCATCCTGTGGGTTTTTACAGAACAAGTCTGCATAAAATGCTCTTGCCTGGCAGTTCAGCCTTCTCAGGCTGTTGCACTGGATGAGTTAGCCAACATCCTCCTCAGCAGTGATACCACTGGACCAGCAATAGTGGGAGTTTTCCAGCTAACGTGCTGTGCAGTGAAAGCTGGGACTGAGTAAGAGCATAGAGAGGTTTTGTTTCATGTAGCTGAATTAAACCATGTTCTGGCTGGACATTTTGACATCTGTTGACCACGGGCCTGATTCCAGGCTTTCTCAAGCCTGCAGAAAGATTGCTTCTAGGATGAGTGAGGCAGGGACTGGGGGACTGATGCCTGCCCATTTCCCAAGCACTGCTGTCAGCCTGTTGTCCAACTTGGTAGTCAGTTGGGAATCAGTGCAGAAAATAAGTGGTGTCTTCTGAAGTCAGCTTCATCCTCTCTCTCCTTTTCTCTTTCTTCAGCTCTCCTTGGGCCAAGATTTCTTGGCACAGCTGTTCAGGAAAGCTTGCTGCTGGGTGTCATTTCTATTAATTTCTTTTGAGAAAACACAAGGAATGTGTGAGTCCAGGTGTTAACACTCTTGTTTTTGAAAGTGACACTAAACCCTTGTTAGAAAAAGCAAAGGTGAAAGTTCACATCCACAATGCATTCCCTGTTTTCTTTTTTTCTTTTTTTCTTTTTCTTTTTTTTTTTTTTGATTTTCATATTATTCTGCAAGAGTTGAAAATGCATTTGCTTGTGATGTGGAGATAGGGAGGCTTTGTAGATTTAGCTGCCCAGTTCATCAAAAGAGTTTGTAAAACTGTATGAACAAGTTATTTTGAACATTCTTTGCCCAATTGAAACCAAAACTCAAATTCCTGTGGAATGAGACTCATACACCACACACCCTCTACACCCAAGGCAAACTAAAATATAAAACAAAAATTGCCTATAGATACTAAGTCAAACAAACAAAAAAAAAAGAGTTTTGGAAATTGGTAGTGTTCTATTTGGGATGTCAAAGGGGAATGTTTTTAATTTTTCAGACTTTTTTTGCTTTCATGTATTCCCTTCTTTGTGAGATGCACAGTTTGGCCACAGGGGAAGCTAACTGGACACTGGGATGACCACACCTGTGTATTCCACCCTTCACCTCCTTCCAAGAAAAAGCTTTAGCTGGAAGATACAGCCCAGCTGTAGTGCAGTAATCGAATGTATTGCTTTTGTACCTACATCAGAATTGCAATCAGCATTTACATTTCTGCAGGGATATGGAATGGAGTGGATGCCCAGAACTGAGACTGATACAAAGTACTTACAGGCACTTTACAGGTCTTTTGCATTGTAGTTCAAGGACTAAAGGGAAGGGAGGGTCTCAATGACAACACCTGGTTTAGCAAAGGCTTAACCCAATTTCATTACGGCACTTTTAATTAAGAAAGACAGGAAATGTAAAGGAGGGTCTACGGTTGGTAATTGCAAGGCAAACACGAGTGAAAGCTCCCTGTGTCTGTGCCAAAGAAGTGAAGTAAGGTAGACTCATCCCTGATTGCCATTTGGTTTATTATTTGCCAGTATCTCTTGGTACATAGCCACTGCTTAGTCTAGTGGCTCTTTCGTATAGGCACATACAAGTGCAAGGACCATGTAGGCGTGCAGGCTCAGTCCCACCTTGCCCCATTTTTCCTCTTGGGGGTTAATCAGTGGTTGTGCAGGAGGATTTGAGAAATTATTTTGTTTCATATATTGTAGAACAGAATTTTATTGGAACGGGACCTCTTTTTCCTTAATTTGATTGCTACCTGCCTGGTCAAGTTTCTCAGAAGCCTTTTAAAGTGATGCTAAGAATATAGTGTAAATAAATGTGCTTGTATCTTTCCCACTGGACATCCTCTCCTTCAAGGGGTTGAGTTCCCTGGCCTCAGTCCAGAAGTGTATTCAAGCCTGTAAATCATTGCTCCGAAATCAAGAAATTAACTTATATGCTTAAAAGTTAAGCAAATTCTCAAGGGCTCTGCTGTATAGGGGCCAGAGTAATCACTGTGTTGCAGGCGAGTGCTTCTAATATGGTACAGAGCCGGTTAAGGTTGATTGCTAACCCCAGTAGTCTTTGTATTGCATTCTGCATGGGTGCACTTGGAAAAGATGAGATTTTTGCAGTTGGACCCATATGGGCAGACATATGCTCCATCAAAGTCCTGTTGGTTTCAGCATTGTCCCTGCGCCTGTTTGCATTGAGCTGGGAGCTATAGCCCATAACTTGCTGTGTCCTTATGTTGTAGGTAAACAAAGAAACTCAAGGCTTTTTGCTCAGTGATTTGGTACCTGTAGGTGTACGCAGAAGCTGTGGGGAGGAAGAGTGCCATCAGGCAGTGGCTGTGTCTTTGTCACGGGCAGTATTTACAGCTGATGTTGTGTTTATGAAAACTCTTCCTGAGGCTAACACAAAACAAAGCCCAGCTTGTGAAGGTAAAAAAGCAGGGTTTGTTCGTGATATGGTACTAGCAGTCATTTACCCCAATCTGCCCGTGGAACCATGTTCCATTTTACTGCACTGTATTGGCAGAACCAGATGCTGTCTTCTTCCAATAGACAGGATGTGGGCAGGGCAGGAGCCTGTACCTGGAGTTGTGTGGAAAAAAACAGCCTGGCAGAAGCAGTGAGAGCCCAGGCACCATCCATCTCCACAATTGTGCTGGTGAGCAGCAGCCTGCCTCAGCAGTCCCTGCTCAGAATAGGGGTCTAAGCACTCAGCACACAGATTTTGGTGTAGTTTCCAGAAAAGTATTCTGCGCTTTTCTCAAATTATTTCTCTTGGGTGCTTATTTTCATACCTCAGCTGTCTTGTCTATTCAAGAACGCATCATCTTCACTATAGGGACTGAAGTTCTTCCTTGAAGTTTGCACGGTATCTGGCATGGAGGTTAACTTTGAGCTTGTGCTTGTGGATATTTCATCAGTATCAAGAGCTGATGCCGAGATAACAAGAGCAAAGTTATAGATAGATCAATACATAAGGGCTCAACAATTTGTTTGCTCATACCTGCCATTATTTATTAGGAGTCAGTCCAGAAAATCAAACCGGAAGAAATGAATCTGATGAAATTCAGTGAATCTGTGGTTTGCAGCTTACATGGAAAATTTGATCCTGCTAATTTTGTATTTGTGCTTTTTTTGAATCACACTGAATTTTGTTTTGGTGGGTAGCTGTCGCATTGCTCAGTTCCTTAGGAATTTACTAACAAAATCAATAGATATTCCATATAACAGCTATGCTATGGCCATGAACTGTTTTGTAGAACACAATACAAACATAGACACAGGTACATATAGGGAGTACTGCGCCTGCTGTTCATCTAATGAGCATGTCATATGCCAAAGGAGTCTTACTATCAACACTAATGGGTTCTTACATCAGTGTTTTAGTTGTACATTAGCTATTCAAAAACCTTCTAAAGAGGAATTGCATCAGGCCTCACCAATGTAACAGTCTGTGGCTACAGTAAGGGGTACTACCAAATTTGGATCTGTTTTGGTCTTTCAGCAGTAAATCTCCCTTAAGAACATTTTACAGTTTCTCCAGGATTATCTATCGGCCTGCCCATGGGGCTGTGTTGACTCCCCTTAACATTGTCAGGATTGGTGGACAGGGGCTGAAGGATTATTTCTGGATGTTCCTTAGCACTATTTTGGACCTCCCTGTTATTGTGAGAACTGTGCACCAGCTTGCAATACATGTCTTCAGTGGCTTAGCTCTGCTGGGATGAGAAGGCTTCACCCCTCTCAGAATAACATTTCCCAGGTCCTGTAGTACCCTCCCTGCAGGCACCTCAGCTGGCTTTGGGCATCTGCAGCACTCCAGTGTAAACCCTTGCTCATGGTACTGGCCAAAGGGAAATGCTGTCTGAAGCTCCTTTATCCAATGTTGTTGAGCCTGTTCATGAGGCTCCATGGATTACGTTAGTTCAAAAGCATAAAATACTTTCCTTCTCTCTCTTTATTTCACCTGTGTCATTTNTTTTTTTTTTTTCTTCCCTCCTTGGTCTCCAGTAAAATACAGAAGCCTCAGATTACAAAAACAGCTGCACATGCTTTGGGTTAATGCATTTAAGTCAGGCTCCAGGGTCTGGGCAAGTGCCAAGATCCTGGATCAGCTGCTTTACCGGAATTAGGCTGCTGTAATGGAGCCCTGCATTATTGTGTTGCAATTATTTTGGATTGCAGCTGGCTGTTCCCTCTATTTACTGAAGTGAGATTAAAGGATTTTGTCTTAAAAATAGAATTTTCTTTTCAGAATCTTACAGAAGCTTTGAGTTACATACCATATCTGTAAGAGGTGCCCCTCTGTCTTCAGATTTATCTTCAAGGAGAAGAGCAAGAAATATTAGTCATAGTTTTGAAGAGCGAGAAGAGTGCTAAAAGGTCTCGAAACATAAAATGTGTATTGGAAAGGAAATAAAATAAGTGATTAAAGTGTCATATAATAACATGGTTTTAGGTTCTCAGCAAGAACGGTTTATTTTCAGCATCAAGCCACTTACTAGTAGCAAGTTCTTCTTGAAGCTGTCCCCATAATTTGGAAACCCTTTGTGTAGAGAAGTAAAGGAATGGATCCAGATTTTAAACTGAAGAAAAACATTTCACCAGCCTTGAATCTCCTGTATTTGCATGCATTCAAGCTCTTTTTGATACCTATTTATATACATTTCTTGTCAAATAACAGCTCTCTCAGGTTCTCCAATTGATAGCGAAAAGTAAACTGAATGCAATCATTTCTCTTTGAACTGTTCAGCTGTGCCC
Organism: Pachycephala philippinensis; assembly: GCA_013397055.1. Taxonomy (NCBI): domain Eukaryota; kingdom Metazoa; phylum Chordata; class Aves; order Passeriformes; genus Pachycephala; species Pachycephala philippinensis. The sequence continues at coordinate 275,426 of VWZT01002506.1, read as the reverse complement.
TTCTTCATGTTCTTGTTAATAATGCCAGGTCTCCCAGGAGCACTCTCACGCAATTTTATCACATAAGCTTTTTGTTCGACCTTACGTGCTGTTCCCCTGGAACATAAGGGGGGCAAAAAAGCCAAAATGCCAGCCTGCCTTAATTAAAATTTTAGTCTCAGAAGATGTTACAGTAGGTGATTTCATTAGATATGTAATGAAAGTATTTAATCATGCCTCCTGCTTGTCGGAGCCTTTTTACTCAGTAGTGAAGTCGCTGAGTTTTAAACCAACTCTGTTCAGATGTGGAAAAGTAACTGAGGGGTGGATATGCATCTTTAAGTGATTCATAAATTCATTTTACCCAGGGTTGTGCATGTTTGCCCTAAAGGTAGTTGCTTGGATGATGAAGTAGAAGGCACTAAATAAATGTTCAGCACTCTGCAAAAACATTTTTCCCCCATGGGAGAGCGAGCATGCATATAAATGTTTTTTAAAAGATAATGCTATTCCTCATTTCCGGGTTGGAACTTGGCATCATAGAAAAAGGGTAAAAGAATGGGTAGAAGGGTAAAAGGTAATGGATATTTCTTTGACGTGTAAGAAGTGCTAAATCTCACATTGTGATATGTGGTGTTGCTTTCATCATTTCTCTTTGCTATAATCTAAATCACCCCAACAGGAGGCTTTCTACCTCCCAGGTGAACCCATTTGTTTTATGCAGTGACTATTCTCCAGGAAAAGTCTGTGCACAAAGCATTCTATCTTTTGTAAAAATGTACCTTATTTTAGTTTTTATAGGAAAAGTGGAGTTAAAAATATATTTTTGAGGCTCTGATCCTGCACATCTTTTGAACCAGGAGGGTTTGCTTCACTAGGGAAGTTGTGTTATTCCCCTTTTTTTTCCATTTTGTTAGCAGTGGAGAAATGCCCCCAGCTGGCAGCATTGTCTTGAGTAGCACATGAAAATATCCATGCTTCAGATGCTCTGTGCTTTGGGTTTCTTCCAGCCCCAGGGGTTGCAAAACAAGTAAAACCAGGATTTCATATAGCTTTTTGAGGAAGAATAAAGCAAGAGGACAAGGAGGAGCAGTTCACCTGGGTAAGACAGATCCTGTTCCAGCACTCTAGAACTCACCACATGGGCAATTTCAGAGCTGTTATCTACACAAAAAACAAAACAGAACAAACAAAAGAAAATCTAGTGTAGCAGAGTATTTTCATCAGCAGATTTACTGAATCCAACAAATAGGTTGCTCAGGAGTTATTCAAAATTGCAGGAAATTTCCCAATTTTATTTCTTCTTCTGAAGCTGGATGAAGATGTTTTTGCACTATTGGTTTTGTGGGATTTGTAGCTTTGTAAAGCAGAGAGGGAAAGAGGGGTGGGGAAGACAGGCCACCTTCTTTTATCCAGTATTTTTGTTCTTTCTTTTGTGATAATAAATCTTACTGGCTCATGTCTCTGGTGCATATACATCTTGGTAGGTTTCTAAATGCAGCTGAATATGGCTGTTTGTCTGTGAGTCTGACAACAAATGTGGCTGTTGGTCTGTTACCAGGTTTGGGAAGCATGAATGTGTTTTTTGCAGAGCTATGGCCAATTTAAGGACTGGGAGCTACGATTCTGGCAGCAATTATGTTTCAAGACTCAAAGTTTAACATCCTGCAGTTTTATAACCCCAGCTCTGCAGAGAGTTATATGAGTCACTGTCACTGTAATCACTTTAGGAATACACTTGCTGCGTTATGTGTTTCCAGTGAATGTAGCTGGAGTGCCATTAGCTAAAAATTGTTTTGATCTCACACAACTTGAAAGAATTGATGGCATTAGTTTAAAATTTTGAAAACAAAACTAAAATAATAACCCATGGTTTGCCCTGCAAGCTGTACTGCTGGAGTGGGATGTGCTTTTACCTGAAATGAAAGAAGCCAAACTGTGAGTCCCTTGTGTTAAAAGGCTTCTCTTGTTTTTTGAGGGTCTGAACTTGCAGAGTGCTGTGGGGGAAATGAGTCTGTGTGCTGCTGTGGCTTTTGACATGTGCTGTTTTAAGTGCTACCTCATACCTCTGTACCTCTTCTGTGGCTTCTTAAGACTCCTTTATTTCAGGCATACGTGTTCTTGTTTTGTTTTTTCCCTTTATATGTGTGTGAAAACTAAATAAAATAATTGCATGGTCTTGTGTTTTGAGGAAGAATGGATGGATTTTTAACAGTCGGCTATTATGTATTTGTCCTTCCAGCTCACATGGTGTCCAGTTCACACCCATAAATTATCTGTGATGTCTTCAACTAGAATATAAAGCTCAAATGTCTTACTAGGTCAAGACATTTTTATGTGTATTGCAGAGAGAAAGCAGACACAGTAGAAATGGATAGATCAACTGCAACAGATTTGCTTTGCAGTGTGCTTTGGATTTTAGATCCAAACTTAAACTACAAAATTGTTTACAAAGTGGTTTGGATTCCAGCTGCACAAGATGCAGTTTAAATCTTCAGACTCACAGAGAAAATAACAGCAGGAGGGAGACGTTAATTAATGTGTCTTCTGTGGGAGTCTTCCAAACTGCAGACACTTTGGGGTGAGGCTAAAATCAAAACTAGCTTAAATTTATAGATTAATTTTAAGTTTTCCATGAGAGTTTAGTTCATCATTTGCAGTGAAACTTGCCAGGTAAGTCAGCTGCATAATGAAAAAAACCCCAAACATTTTCCTCAGGCGATTGGGCACCCAGTTCTAACACATAACACCTGGACATGAGATGCCAGCGAGAACACAGTGCCTTGGAGCAGCACTCCTCTAGAGGAAGCAGTGCACAGGGATGGTGTTAGGATGTCCACGTAGGAGGTTAAACACCTGGGTGCAGACCAGTACTTGAGTATCTCACGCAAAGTCAGGAGGGACTGATGGACCTCTGGAACAAGAAGGGCTTTGTTCTGGCTGCCAGAAAACCCTTGCTGCAAATTCCTGCTCTCACTTTTGCTGGGAATGGATCTCGTTATGTGGCTCCCACAACTTCGCCAGCTGTTCTACGTAAGGTTCCCCAACTAGGCTGACTTTCCTCCTGCTTTACAGGTAACATTTAGGGTCTGATTGAGAATCAAAAGATTCTTTGGGATGCATGGAAACATGGCTTAGTAGTGGACTTGGTGGTGTTAGAGCAATGGATGGACTTGATGAGTTAAGAGGGCTTTTCCACCCTAAGCAATTCTTTGATTCAGTTCTGTGATTCCATTCTGTGATTCTAAGATAGTGTTTGATCTTGCTGAACACCTTGCTTCAGTTTTTTTCCTCCTTCCCATTTTGCAAATACTTTGGGATGGACCAGCTGAGAGCTTTTGGTAAAAAAGCAAGCTATCAAAACCTTTACCAAAGGTACTGATGTGTCTATGAGTGAATTGTAGTTTTACAGTGACGTTTTTTCTTTGGTTATAACTTAATCACAGGCATTGTAAATTTACATTATTATAAAGTAAAAGCTACATCCATCCACTTTAATACTTTGCCCATAGCCTATTTTAAAAAGTAAAGGAGAACGTAGCCTAGTAAAATTGTGGGAGTAGATACAAACCATGTTCTTCAGTCTACAGAGTCTACTGAGCACTTCTTCAGCCAGGGCAAAGTGAACTAAAATAGGCCAGAAATATCCCTTAGAATATCCACTGTACACAGGTGAACTCTGCTTGTAGCGTGAACTGGGTGGCATTGCCAGCATGGGATCAGAGGGAAGAGAGACTGGGGAGAGGATCCTGTCTCATATGCAAAAAATTAGTCCTTTTTCTTGGAAGGCAGGAAAAGTGTTAAGAGCTAACTGGCTGACATTTTCCTAAGTATTTCAAATCTGGAATATGTAATTTGATGGTCTGACTAATACTGGACAATGAGCACATTTTAGTCATGTCTTTATTACCAGGACTTCTTATTAAACTGATGAATATCTTCTAGCAAGATGTCCATCCTCATTTCAGAGGTTTTAAGTGATACAAATGTCCTTCCACTCTTGGTAAATTGCCTCCCTGTTAATTAGAGGGTCTGTTGAAACTTTGAATTTTATTTCTGATCTGAAAAGTTCTAGGTATATCTTCCAGCCATGTAATTTTATTATACCGTTTTCTGGTCTGTTCAAGAAGTATTGTTGTGGTTTAACCCCAGCCAACAACTCAGCCCCATGCAGCTGCTTACTCACTCTCCCCAGTGGCACAGAGAAGAGAATCAGAAAATTAAAAATGAGAAAACTCACAGATTGAGATAAAGACAGTTTAATAGGGAAAGCAAAAGCCGTGTGTTCAAGCAAAGCAAAACAAAGGATCCGTTCACCACTTCCCATGGGCAGGCAGGTGTTCAGCCATCCCCAGGAAAGCAGGGCTCCTTCACACCTAAGAGCTGCTTAGGAAGACAAATGCCCACTCTGAACATTCCCCACTTGCTCCTTTCCTCAGCTTTATATGCTGAACATGTTGTCATATGGTCTGGGATATCCCTTTGTTCAGCTGAAGTCACCTGCCCTGGATGTGTCTCCTCCCAAATTCTTTGTTCACTCCCAACCTCCTCACTGGTGGGGTGGTGTGAGAAGCAGAAAGTCTGAGTAAGCACTGCTCAGCAGTAACTAAAACATCCCTGAATTATCAACACTGTTTTCAGCACAAATACAGAACTTAATCCCATACAAGCTACTAAAAAGGAGATTAATTCTACCCTGACCAAAACCAGTACAACGATCTATTTGCAGATACTTCTTCGTCTTCTGAATAAGTTGAGCAGAGTGAGCTCATTAAGTCTTTCAGAAAGAGATGTACTTCCTGACTTTGGATCATGTTTTAATCTTGCTTCTCAACTCTTACCAGTTTTGGGGAGTCTTCTGCAAATTTAAGCACCTTCTGTGTGCAGAATTTGCTGTTAGAATGTTTTCAAGGTCTTTGCAGGATATTCCTTTGTGTCTGCACCAAGAGTTGGTGCTTGTTCCCCTTGGCATTTCCATGGGAGCTCAAATTCAATCTCTTCCCAGTGCTCCTGGCAGTTGCAGCAGAGGCTGAGCTGGTCTGTACTGGGGGAGGTAGGGGGAAGGAAAGGGAGGGTGCCACGGGGCACCAGAAAGGCACTGTACAAGTTGCAGAGCAGGCAGGAGCATGACCAGATCTGTGTAGCACTCCACCCAGCCCAGTTACCTCTGCTTGAGGTTTCCATTTTGACTTTCTTTTGGACTTTGCTTGCCTAAGTCACTGAAGTGCATTGCCAAGGTACCCGAATTCTAGGTGGCACTACACTGAGTAAAGCAGAAAGGGAGCAGGTGAGCTCTCAAATCGTGTTACATCAAAAGCACAATGAGTGTATGTGTTTGCATTGGATGGGCTTGGATGCAAGGACTCTGTTCAAGTGGTAAGGGTGCAATAAGGTTTGCAGTTCAGGGACTCTCACCTGCACGTCAGACACTCTTTACCCACGGTGCTGATACACATGTTCCTAAGGTGTCCTGCTAACACATGCTTCAAATCTAAAATGAGCAATGAAACAGTCCCTCCCAACATGGATGTGCCATTCATGAAGGATGCATACTGAGGCCAGGAGAACACCAAACATGCTTTAATTGCAGCTCTGGATGACACTACTGGCAGAGGGGTAAAGCCGCTGCATTTTGTCTTTTGAGCTGCGTAGCCTCATTAGGAAATTGAAACATTTGTGGGGTCTTTCATGCAGTCTTTCTCCCCTGGGATGTTTAAGTTAGATGACTTTCAGCATGGTGATGCAGGCTGTAAAGGTTCAGAGAATTACCTTGATGGTATGACGGCCTCTTCCATTTCAGCTGGAATCCAAGGCTCATCTTTCCTCTGAGGCATTCATTGAAATTCTGTGCACGATGTGTTCCTCTGGTTGTTTAACAATGTCTCTCATGTTTGCCCTGATTTAAAAAAATCCTCCTTTGTAGCAGAGATAACATAGAGCAGGATGATATAATGGCAGTAAAGAGGCCCTGGAGCTTGCAGTAATAGGATGGTTCATCTGATGTGTACTGCCATTAGAAAATAACCCACGTATGTATGTTCTCAGGGGACAGTAAAGAGGCTTTTAAGGATTACTCTTTATGTAGTATGAAAGCTAATGAGCAAAAGAGCAAGTGCAAAGAAAACTATTGCTGCATAAGCATGTTGCTGCTTCCTGTTCTCACTTGTTTTCTTACACCTGTGTAGCTCCAAAACATCCACCTCTGCCCAGTAATGCCTGGTTTTTCATGCACTGCAGTCAGTTTTCAAGACTTTTGAGAATAGAGTATTATTTCCATGTCACTGAGAAGTAAATAGCACGTGAAGAGCATGGCATAGTTGAGGATTGTGCTGTGTGTGTACAAATTAAGTAATTTTGGTAGAAAGGCACTCTCTGATAGTCTGTGCATGAGGAAAAGAAAAAAAAAAAGATACAGTTTCTCAAACAGTGCTAAAAGGTTGATATTAGTCTCAATTCTCCCACCTCCATTCTTTTTCGTGGCCAGAGTGCAGAAACATACAAAGATATCAACACACAGTAAACACTGGAGGACCTGTTTCAAATATAACATGGAGAATTCGGGCTTCAGTGATAGGAAATTCAGAGCAGCTGGCTTCTGATATTAACAACTTCTTGTCCAAATGGATTGCCATTTAGAATGCCAATTGTTTTACTTGCATTTGTGCTGAAACAGAAGACATTTAGCAGAACAGATACTGGCTTTTTTGTTTTGTCATAGCATTTTTTTTCTTGCTTATAAAGCTTGTTGTAGATAAAAAAATTAATTATCTTTTTAATATTCTATACCCCCTCTTTAATGTTGGAATATACTTTTGTACCTTGTCATGTTTTTATGTTCAGTAGAATGGATGAACCTACATCTTTCTTTATGTATTTAACATAATAAAGGGTCAGGCTTTGCTATCAGGTGAAATGAAGTGGCTTTACTTGAGATGCAGAACTTTGAAGAAGATGATGGGTTTTGACTAAATGTTATACTGGGTTCTATAGCAAGGTCTGACATCCAGAACTTGATTTAATTCCAAAGGGTACTGATCATAAAAAACAAGAAGTCCATGAATATTAAGTAAGGAAGAGATGACAGCCAGCATCTTTGCAAAGATACACACAGGCCAGCAAACTTCTTAAACATCCCCATTTCTACTCAGGAGTCAGGGGAGTAAATATTCAAGAGTACCTCCTTCTGGACCAAAGAAGTGACTTATTTTCCCTTAAAGTCTAAGAGTGTTCAGGATACAACCTCTTTGCTCCTGCCTAATCAAATTGGAAGTATGTTAGAGTGCATGTGAAGTACTTATCTGCTTGTACTGAGGCTTTTCTGTGTGGTCAGAGCATTGCAAAGGGCTTACATAAGAAGTAGGAAAAAGGTTTTATTCTCACTTTCATGGATGTACGCAGTACTCTGCAGGTTGGGACAGGGGTGAGGGGTGCACGTGTCCTATGGGCAGGAGAAATTGCTAAAGTCCTTGAAGAGTGTTAAAATAAGATTGTTAAAATAATAATGCGTACCCTAGTGGACCTCAGCTCTTCAGCCTGTCTCCTTTTCGTATTTCTGCACCTAAAACCTGGAATGGTTATGTCACGTACTAAGCACTGCTTGCTAGTAGAGAGGAGATTTTCAGGGCTGGGTGTTTGTGTGTGCGTGTGTCATTTGAACTCGATGGTCTTTAAGGTCTCTTCCAACCAAAGCCATTCTATGGCTCTGTGTTTTTGCAGAACCCCCAGGAGATCATTCCTATATGTTCATCATAAGGGTGAATTTTCCATAATTTTTTGTTTCAGTTTGATAGTCATGTCTGCACTGGGTAATAAATCTGTCATATTTGGAGAATATAGAACACAAAGCTGAGGTGAAGAGAAAGTATTCAAACATGCAGCAGACCATTAGCAGTAATCTGACTAAAATAATGTTAATACTATCATGTTTACTAGAGATACAGAAGGGCTGCTTTCTACCTGAACCCAGTGGTGTCTGGCTGTCTCTGCAGAGCACCAGTCCACCGTCCTGTGCCTGTGCATCACAGTCCAACTCTGTGAGCCCAAATCCGGTGTTCAATTACATTCCCCAAAAGTGTCACTTGATCCCTGGTCTGCTATCCATCTATCGTTCTCTACACATCTCGGAATTACTTTAACAACTGCAGGTGACAGGAGATGAATTTCGTGTTGCTGCTTCTGCTGTCAGTTGACACCCCTGGACTTAAACTTCACTCCTGCAAATACCAGAATAGTAATGCTAAACTTTTTATTTCCATCCTTTATCCCCTCCCCCCCATAATTGGTGTACTGGAGCAGAAGAGGACTTGCAATTTTATTATTGCTGTATAAGCCTTCTGTAAACTCAGTTACAGCAGTTCTGATGTTGGTAATTTTGATGACTAAAAAATATGCTGACACAGTGTTTGGGCATAGGAAAAGAGCAAATCTGAATGTATATTAATCCGGTGAGTTTGGGAGATGTTTAATGCTATATCCCAGCCAAGTTAATTACTCATGGAATTAATTTTTTTTTTTTTTTGCTCAGTTGACTGGAGACATTAATCTCTGGAATGGCATCTTTAATGCCAAATACTTGACCAGAAATCCCAACATTTCCCTGGCATCAGAACAGATTTTGATGGAAAGCTATCAATTGACAATAGAGCAGCAGAAACAGAGACATTTGTTACTTTATTTTTCTTACATAATGAAGAAATATCCAGATGATGGTTTTCACTTGGTGAAGTATATTGAACCATGTGCTGTATTCATGAATATAAATTGAGCAGACGTGACACAAATTTTTCATAGAAAGATGACACAGAGTTGCTCCTTCTGGTAGTTCTTCTTTGTCTGAAATATGCTTATTGTAAGAACATCACTACAGAGTTAATAGTGCACTGCCTAACTGCGTTTTAAAAATATGAGTGCTAAAGAACACAGAATGTGTTAAGGAGAAAGTATTCATAGATTTATAATACCTATGTCTGGCCACATTTTGCAAGGACAGGATCCTTCTGCATTTTCCTTTCCTTTCCTGTTTTTTCTGCAATGTTCTTACTTGCTAAATATTAGCCTCACCCATCCAGCCCAGTTCCATCTATCTAGGCTCATTCCCAGGCGAAATCTCGTTGCTGCTGAGCAGTGCACCATTTGTGCTTGCCTTCCCATCCACACTGCTGCCTCATTAGCAGCTTGGCTCTCTAGATCATCCAGTCTTTGCCCATTTCTCTCTTAGTCCTAGAGGAGCCATCCCAGCAGAAAACCTGCAATGTTGTGGTGACCTTGAACACAAAGTTAGTGACAGGTTAAAACAGAAGCATAAGCTTCTCATCCTTGTGCAGGCACTGGTGTGTTAGCAGTGTTCCTACTGAGCAATGGGGAGGACACTCCCTAATTTGTGATTTTCCTGCTTTGACAAACAGAAAACTAGTAGGTTGGAATATGATATGCTTAATTAATATGTTAATGACATAAAAAACCTTGCAAGTGAGAGCCAGTCTGTATAGAGATGTTCTTCTTGATTAAATGAAGGCTTCTCTGTTTACATCATGCTAGGCAGCTGCATTACAAGGAAGGTAAGGTGGTAGGGTAAAGAATGTGACCTGAAAGAAACTGTCAGGTTAGACCGTGAAGGCCAAATGCTGATGTCCTTGAAGTTGTTGGAAGCTTTGCCTCTGCGGAAATAGCCAAAGGACAGTAGCACCCTGTGTCTCTTTAGGGCTTTACAGCCCGGTGCTGCAGTCAGACATCCCTCCAGGTGGTCTCTGCCATGGTGTTGAAAAGCATAACAAAAGTGTGCTGCCCACTCAGGTCAGCCTGCCAGGGCTGCCAGCTCACGGCACGTGTTTATTGCACTTCAGCTTTTGTTTCCAGTAACGCTTCTGTAGGAACAAGTAACTTTTTGACTAATGTGGGGATAAATTATGGGAATATTTGCTGTACCTTAGAACAGTTGTAATTTTGCCCCTACAAGCAACAGAGTATTTGAAGACGTCTTTCTTCTTCCAGGTTACCAGCCTGTCCTGCCGAACCAGCAGCAGGGATTCCAGGGTCTCATGGGAATGCAGCAGCCGCCCCAAAGCCAGAACCTGATGAATAATCAACAGGGAAATCAGGTGCAAGGCATGATGGTGCAGTATCCAGCCATGTCGTCTTATCAGGTATTTAGGAGCTGTAAGGAAAGACTGCTTTTCTTGGAGAATGCTTAATTGAATTAAGTTTTTGCATCACACAGTGCTCTTGTAACTTCATTTGGGCAGTGTGTGGCAGGAAGCCTTCTGATGAATATGCTCCTAAGTCAGATTGGTTTCTTTGCTTCTTGTTTACGTGGTCTTAGTACTCCTGATTTTCATTCTGATTTCGGAATGCTTCAAATGAACTATTTATTACAGCCTGCAGTGAGGGTAAAATGTCACAAAGAACGAAGGAATTAGACTTCTTCCTGTGAAGAAAATTAATTTAAAAAAATATAAGAACATTGTTCATTTCTTCTCTTTTTTGCCAGTGCAGTACTGTTTCCTGTAATGGAGTTGAGGGCTTTGCCTGATCCAGTTAAAAATTACTCATCTGTGGAGACTCCTGCCAAGGATCTCACCATGTCTTCTATAACAAGCTGTAGCCAGATGGATTATTGTTTATTGGGTTCTGGGGAGAGGGAAGGCAGTGGCTTGATTTTTACCAAGTCCGTAAGTTACCCAGACTTATTTCCCCACCTTTATACCTAGTTTCTGTGAGTTATGCCAAGAGCATGTGAGAGGTGGCCTGTGCTTACGCTTCCTACTGGTCCCTCTGGAAAGTTAAGAAACGAAGCGACATCTAATTCATTTTAATAGATTGCACTGATTGAGCAGCCATTCCCCTTTTCCCTCAGCTTCTTTGAAAACGCTGCAGCGACACAGATGGAAATGGGGGAATTGCTTGTGGGTAAAATTTTCCCCTTACATCTTCAGAACTACTATATTGAAAACGTGATTTAAAGGGTAATGATCAAGATAAAGGTTTAGACCTTTTAGATGGCCTGGATATACCAGGGTCGAGTCTTCTGTTTGCACTGATCCCAGTAATTCATATTCTAGTAGGTCATGGCAGAGACACTTTCTAGGCCTAAAAGCAGAGGGAATTCTCTTTGAAACCTTCTCTAACAAAAAAGTCCTCAGAGATGAGAACAATTCTGAGCGGCAGAAAATAGCACATTTTGGCAGAACATACAGTATACTCAAATTCAGCTAGAAGGAATATAGGGATACTGGGAACCTACTTTAACTTGCTTAGTAATTGCTATCTTTTTTTCCCTACGTCTTTCCGTGTTCCTACCTAGGTGCCAATGACCCAGGGTTCTCAAGGATTGCCGCAACAATCATATCAACAACCAATCATGCTACCTAATCAATCAGGTCAAGGAACACTTACAGCCACTGGAATGCCTGTCTACTGTAATGTCATACCTCCTGCCCCACAGAACAACCTGCGGTTGATTGCCCCACACTGCCCCTCCAATAACGTTCCAGTTATTTCTGCCAGCTGCAGGACAAACTGTGCGAGCATCAACAATGCAGGGTGGCAGGTCAAGTACTGACACTGTGGCTTTAGATATATGAGGATAGCGGTGCATTATTCGACAAATAAATCATGGCCTTCAAATGAAGAGGAACACAACAAACTAATCAGTTGAGGATACAAGTACTGACTATGCTCAAGTGATTTGCTGCTGGAAAAACCTGTAAAAAAAAAAAGTAAAATAAATTTTGAAAAAAAAAATGTTTGCTGGTTAATGGTGCATATTTTTGTCATGTCTGCTAGGTATGCCTTTATAGCTTAGCTAGTGACATGAATTCATTGAGGTAAGATTTTTTCCTACCACTGAACACCACTGTGTAGATTGTAATATCCCCAATTCGGATTAGTTTTGTACTTCGTGTCGAGTTTGTGAAGCTAAAAGTATTTAAAAATATAATAAAATCACATTGTACCAAAGCTGTAATGGAAATGAAAAAAAAAATTGAAAACAAAAAGAGAATTACTGAATGGAAGGAATAATTTATATACACTATAGAGTTTTTTTATGGATATATACTGTATTGTAGTGCTTAATCACAATAAAGCTATTTGACCTCATGAAGGAAGGTCATGTTTCTACCACCTGCTTGGTCTCCTCTGTTTCTGAGTGAATGAATTTCATTTTGTTTCTTCATTGTCTTATTTCTGGTGAAACTAATGGGGAAATGGTGCCTAATGGGCTTAGTGGAGTTTGATGAGAAGGCAACATAGCTGTGTCTCAGCATGCGATACCATAACAGCTAAGACCGCTTTGGAATTGTAGCATAGCCACCCAGGAGGTATTCAGTGAATGATGTACCAGTTCACCTTAAACTGAGTTTGCATTTTTCCAATCCCTAGGACGAGGAATGTCACAAACACAATTCATCATTCTGCAAGCCTCTACTAAGTTGCACCTCTTCAAGAGAACATACAACAATTGTACATGATTGTTGTCCCATGATATTCCATCCACTGGATGGAAGGTCAGTTAATACTGATGTAGCAAGCACAGTACCCAGCAATCCTGCTACAAAGAGATGCTCTACCCAATTACTGGTGCTCCAGCTATAAAGCCATTTAGATGAAAGAAGATGACCCAAGGATCAGGTCTGTCATTTTCAAGTAAGTGGGGGTCAACAATATATTTGAGGGTTTGGCTTTTAAAACACAGTGGTTTGCCAGAAAGTTGTAGAACTTTTTTTCAGTTTGTGTGGTGTTTTTTATTACTATATCCATCTTCACTCAAATTCCTAGCTTGTTCTGATAAATTGTTCTTGATTCATAAATGCTGCATGGAGTTCCTCATGTTGGTTCAATGATGATGACATTTGAGACAAAAGTCTGAGTCATTTTTCACTTAAACTTCATTTTTGATCAATTTTGAGCACCTTTACAATAGTTAAAGTTGAGCACTCCAGAATTATGGATACACATTATGAAAAAACCTGAGATCCTTCTTTCTGTGTGTAAAATCTTTATGTGACATGATCTGATTTTAGGTACCCAAGATTACAGCAGCCTACATGGCCCTTGACAGTGGTAATCTGAATGTGAAACAGCTTTAATTTTACCTTTAGCATATGTGGCCTTTCCTTTACTTCCCACTTCATCTGTGGAAATAGGAACTGGAGGGGCTACAACCTGTATTTGAAAGAAACATTTTTCTTTTCTATACAATTAACAGATGTCTTTCACAATTCAGTCCTTTTTTTACATATGTGTCTTAAATTGTGGAATCCAGTCCTGTGGGATCATAAGAAAGCCAAACACTGAATTTTATGTAGTGTTATCACGATTCATTTGCTGAGAGACAGTCAAGAGCATGAGCAGTTAAGTAAACACAATTCACTCTTCAATTAGAGGTGAAATGCCTTGGGAGAGCCTGCTGATTGATTTTTTTTTTTCTTTTTTTAAATCAAGATACTGCATTTGAATTTTCCCTGTGACCCTGGGCTCTCATTTCACATTCCCTGCATTGTATGCCTTATTTCCTTTAAGTGTTTCATGTACAACAGAGGTTTCTGTTCTAGCATGGCTATAATTACATGTAATTGGGTTTGCTGCTGTGGCATCACTGACAGCTGAATGAATGGGTGTCCTTCTCTGTCAAGGCTTCACAGTCCAGCAGGAAGGACCTACCTCCAGGTAACCTTGTACAGGACAAGTTGTGTGTGCCCAGGAGCTGCAGGAGAGGGGAGGGAGGGGGAATCTCTATGCACCCAGTGTCTGGAATGAAGAGACCCTTTGGTCATCACTATATTTAAGTCCCATTTCTTCTCTGAAGCACTACTGTTGCCTTATTAATCTTCCCTCTTGTCAGGGAACAATGAATGACTTGCCTAGTAAAAAAAATCTGCTCTCAGCATCATAGGTTGATGGCAAGCTGGGCTGTAGATGCTCTCAGTAGAGATGGGGAAGGGAGTCAAAAAGGAAAGCCTAGGAATCTTGCTTCTGTAGACAGAATTTCCTCATGTCCCCTTGGCAAACAGCATATCCCATGCCTGACCATGGCCATGCTTTCCCATGATTAGCACAATGACCAGCTGGTAAAAAACACCTATGTAACTGGGAGCAGGGATCCCGCTGACTGACCTCTCAGTCTTGTGGCAGCAGCACCTACCTGCCCATTAGTGTGGCCTTCTGCTGATATGAGACTGGAAGTTTTTATATCAAATTCAGCAGTTTTGGTAGGCGGTCACAGCCACCCACCCCAAAATGGCCTACATCCTCTGATTGTCTCACTCTCCAAAGAGTTCAAATCTCCTTAGGCATATGAGGGAACTGAACATGTTCTCCCTCAGCTGTGGAGAATGCCCTAATTATTACAGTATCATATACATAGGGGAGCCATCTCACGTGGTAGTGTATGTATTTGTTTTATGCTGGAAGAATTTGTATTTGAAGACAATTAAGTAATTTTTCTTTATCAAGTGAAGCACAAAAAATATTTTCTAATTTTTAATCATACTATATTTTCAAGTCTTTATCCTATTTTTTTCAAAAGTGAAAATATTCTGAGCTGGATTGCTTAGCACCTTTCTGCTATTAAAACAGAGATGTTTCAGCATTATTAGAAGGGGAGGGAATGAGAAGGAAAAAAGAAGTGATGCAAATACATATAATAAAAATGGGTAGGTGAGGCTCAGTGCTTTATCCTCAGTCCTTTGAAATATTTGTAGGTAATCTCCATAAGAGGAGTGCTGTTGGATTCACATGGCCAGACTTAGCAACTCAGTAGCTGGTCACCATGAGTTCAGAGTCCTGCTTATAGTAGTGAAATGATTTACAGGACATGTGCCTCTCCTGTGGGGATGCTCTGTCTCTGTGGGCTTGTTTTTCACTAGTCTTCCCTTGGAATTTGGCAGACTCAGGCAGCTGCTCTGTGGCAGCCCCATTGTGGTGCTAAGGACTGTTTGTTGCATTTTCCCTTTGCCTACTGCATACTTGCCTTGTTAATTGTATTTTGCTTTCTCCTCCTTTTTTATATTCTATAGCTGATGGAAAGTTCTGCCAAGGGCCCATACATATTTAATTTGCCATGTTTTTTTCTAATTTGTATTGCACTGAGAAACCAAAGAGGCATACTCTGAATTAAGCTGACTCCATCAGATGACACTGATCAGCCTTTTGGATGGCTCTAATTCATTTGGGCTGTAATTTGCAGAGGCTGTGCATCCTAACAGGAGCCAGATGCCATTTGCTATTGTTTTGCCCTTCGTGCTGCCCAAGAAGTCAATGATTGCCTTCTAAAACTGTATTCCCTTATGTTTCTCTTTAACTCTGTGTGGAAAGCTTCCTGTACTGAAGGAAGACTGCACGAATTATCCCAGCAGCAAGGAACGGGAATGTGCAGGGGGGCTGTAGAATAGCCAGAGCATCTTGTTCTCTGCCCTCTTAGCTGCTCTGTAGCATGAGGCCTTTCCCTGACATGATCACTGAATGCTTCAATATGATTGTTTCAGTTGGTGTCCCTGAAATGTGCACAGGTCAGTGTCCTTTCAGCCCCTCCGTTCACTAGACTGTTGAGTTGTGGCCTATGTTGCCCCTTTGGGCCAACTGCAGAGAAACCAGTTTCCTCCCTTAAAGCTCAGTGGAGAGGCTCTGATGGAGGGTGATGCCCAGCTCAGGCTTGGAATTCTGGCATGTTGTCCCTCAGAGCTCCTCTTGACTGGTAAGGGAGAGGGAGACTAGTCCTTGGTCATCACAAGTGTACCACTCGTGCTTAGCCCAGAGCCTGTGCTTCAGAAATGCTCACAGCTTCAACACCTGCTTAGCTCATGTTGTCTAAAACCACATTTCTCATGCAGGGCATCACCATCACTTTGGGCAGTGGCCAGCTTAGGGCAAACATTGAGGGAAGCTCAGACTGCTGCTTCAACAGCAATCCCACAAGCTTCAAGGAGATTGTAGTGAGGCAGAGGTCGATCTCTTTTCCAAGGTAACAATCTATAGCACAAGAGGAAATGGCCTCAAATTGCACCAAAGTTTAGACTGGATGTAAGGAAAAATTTCTTCACTGAAAGGGTAGTCAGGCCTTAGAACAGGCTGCCCAGGGAAGTGGGGGAATCACCATCCCTGAAAGTATTCAAAAGGCATATGGATGTGGCAACTAGGAACATGCTTTAGTGGTGAATACGGTGCTGCTAGAGTAATGGCTGGACTCAATGATCTTAAAGGTCTTTTCCAACCTTGATGATCCTATGATTCATATCCGTGTAGCAGGGTATATAAATGCCTTGGGTGTTTTGGAGGAGGAGAAGCCTCGCTGAATGCTCATTGCCTGCACCTACCGCAGTATGGGTGATGCAGCAGTTTCGGGGATGCCTGCTCCCAAATCAGGGCAAAAGGAGAACATTTCCAGTTGGATTTCTGCCCCTGGTTTGCTTTAGGAATTGACTGTCTTCTCTGCTGGTTTCTTTCATTCTTTAGAAAAGTGCTTATAATGGGCCTTTGAGACAGTGGATTGATGTTAAATATTTAATGCCGTGGAGTGTTTCTGAGGACAGCTGGCCCTGCTTTCAGTGAGGGGCATGAACTATTGCTGTATTGCTGTATGTTTTGCAGACCCTGGCTTACATGCTCCTGAAAATACAGCTTTCCAGTGCACATCAGAAGGGGGAATCGACCCCCGGTCTTCTGGCTTTTTACAATATCCCACCAGCTGTGGAAGGGGATTACTTCTCATTTTCTCTCCTGATATGAGGACAAGGGGACATAAGAGAAATTCTGCCTATTAAACCAGCACTCTCCAAACAAGGGAAACATGAGAAGAGCTCTTTTTTTCCCCCACAGGGTATATAGGCAACCTGTGGCATTCCTTGCAGCAGGATGCTAGGTGCCATTTCAGAGATGGGTGGACATGGTCAGAGCAGAATGTAGTACTGAAGGCTGCTAAATACAGCCAGCCAGTGTTTAGTCCACAGAGGCAGAGAACAACCTGAAGAAATGTCCCCGTCTCATTGCCCCATCTATAAAGCCTTTCCCCAGACACTATCAGAGATGAGTATTGGACTGGGAATGAACCTTTGACCTGAGGGAATGTGCAGTTCCACAAAGCAGTATTTTTTTACATAATAATAGTAACAACAATAATGATAGTTGGTATCACCCGACAGAGTCCATCCTGCAACAAAACTAAGGATCAAAAGGAGGAGGTGAGGCTAACCTTGGGTTAATTTTCTTCAGTTTGTTTGGTGTCATATGGCCCTGACTGCATGAGAGACTATGACTGGCCTTACACAGCTGCTTGTTCTGCTATTCAGAGCAGGATGCATTACCACTCTGAGAATGAAATAAAGCTTACAGGGGAAGCGCTTCATGATCTTTTCCTCATCTTTCATTTCTTCTTTGTAGCATATACTTGTTCTTTATTGTTGTAAAGGTTAATTATTCACAAGCAATTCTTCTGTGCTAAGCGTGGTTTGCTTCACTTGATAATAATTGAATTTTTTTTTAGGTGGCTTTTGTTATAAATCTCTTATTTCATGTCAAAAGTCCTGTTTTTTTCTGAGCATCCGGTGTAATTGCTAGTAAGAATAGGTTTTACAGTATTTTTTTAATTGACTTAAGAGGGGTTAGTTGATGTAGGAATTACAGGAAAAAACTGGAAGAGAGGAACTGTGATTAGCTTTCAAACTGAAGAATAACAGGTGTTTGGGGTAAACTTACGGACAGCTTGTTGAAAACCGATATTGAATTCTTCCCTGGTTTTCATTTGGAGAGATCAGCTGCAAACCTACTCTTATGGAAGCACTGTATTCCAGTTCATCCTTGTGTTTTTAAGAGACCGTTTTGGAAAAAAAGTCAAAAACATTTTTCCTTTTATGCAATGGGTACAGTTTTACGAAAGGCATTTGTGAAATGGAAATGTAAGACAATGTATGGCATTGTATACCCATTGAGCTCTACTAAATATCCCTAAAGAAATGTTTTAAAAAGATCCCCTCAAAGAGTACTCTGTATCTTCAGATAAAAAGCAGGCTTCACAGATCCCAAGGCTACATGCGGTTTTTTTAACCCTAAGGATAAATCATATGGGTGTGAATCAAGGCACTTACCATAGCCAGGCTTTGTTTGCAAATTTGTGCCAGAACATCTCTGCCACCAGGAAAAACTGCTTTTATCTGCATGGAAAACAGATGTACATGAACTTCTTTGGTATTTTTCTTTTTTCTTAGGCAGTGTCTTCTTAGTGTGATAGGAAGAACAAGTGAATTGATAGTAGACAAGACTGAAAATTTTCTGCTTAGTTCCCATTAACTTTGATCTCACCAGGATCAAATCCTATGCCAGGTGGAGCCTGTAGGAAAAACGGATTCTGTGCATGTGTGTGCATGTGAGTAAAAATTTTTGTGATGAAGAAAAATGAATTGTTGGTTTTTTTCTAAAGCCTTTCAATTGAAACAAGATTTTACAAAATTTCTCATGAACTGTGCTCCTGTCTTCCAAGCTAAGAGTGTTATTGATTCTTTGAGGACATGATTTAGACATGGGACACAATGTCAGGAGGTGAGTGGTTACAGCACAGTCCTTTGATATGCGACATTTCATGCAGCTACTTGCAGGAAAAATTATCTTATCTAGGAACCAAGCAGGGAACAAATTGACATTGAGATCAAACCTTAATTGGAAAATCTGGACAAATTCTGCCTTTGAGAGAAAAACTTCTAGAATACATTAGAGAATATTTCCACAGGGGAGAAAAAAAAAAATTACTTTCAACATCTCGATGCCTATTGTAAAGGCCAAGAGGTCAGACCTTAAGGCAAAGTGCTGGATATTTGCAAGCTTCCTGTAAGTAACAGTTTAGAGGAATTCATACATACATTCTCAGCTAATATCCTTAACACTAAATAAAATGGAGGCCAGCAAGCATCCAGAATCTCCCCTGCCCAAATATTCAGTGAGGGTCAAGTCTTGGCTACACTTAA
The DNA here is from genome assembly GCA_013397055.1 of Pachycephala philippinensis. Taxonomy (NCBI): domain Eukaryota; kingdom Metazoa; phylum Chordata; class Aves; order Passeriformes; genus Pachycephala; species Pachycephala philippinensis. The sequence goes on along the minus strand of VWZT01002506.1, from coordinate 256,497 downwards.
GCTTGAGGCAATGTTTCTTTCATGGGAAGCAAGCAGAGTTGCATTTGCATGAAGCTCACATGTGGCACTTGAACTGAGCTCCTGTGTGTGTTAATGGCCACCCTTTCATTTTGTTTCATCTCTACGGATGAAACACTGAGACAGACAGCATGCTGTAATTCAGAGCTGCTTCAGGCATCCACACTCCTGCTTCCTACTGGGTGCGTGAGCCTGGTGGGCAACATACTCCCATGACTATGGGCTATGCACAGCTTGATGCTCCTTTTATTGGCACGGATATCAGAAAACCACATGTCATGGGGCTTGCTGTCATCTTCCACTAGGCTGAAATTATCAGGGTGTGTTTCAGAAACTACAAAGGGATCCAAATTACATGGAAGAACACTTGGGTAAATCTGGATGCATGGATAAATCTGGATCCTTCCTTCTGTCCCAGAGATAGAGAGGAAGATAAAAAAAGACTGTTTTAAGTATTTCTTAAACATGTTCTATCTTCCCAGTCCACTGGGACTTGAAGATTGTATGTAGTTGGCATGTGGTAGAAGGAGTTACTGCTGATGTGTGAATAAAGATATTGCAGACATCAGAGCTGTCACACAGCAGTGGAATGAGCTCTGGACATGAAGCACTCATACAGCACAGAAAAAATTTTGATCTGAGTGTTGTTCTATTATTTATTCATGTGTTTCTATGCTCCCCGGGACTGGGGCTGTATATTTTAGAAAGCTGTCTTGCACTACAGCAGATGTTCTGTGTTTCAGTGCTAGAAGCATTGCCCCTCTTTGCTTAGGAAAAACTTGGTGTTTGCATCAATTTTTTGTTTGATTGTTTTTTGTGGGGGGTTTTTTGTTTGTTTTGGTTTTTGTTTTGTTTTTTTAGTGGAAAGAATTTTCTGAACAGATGTAAGTATCTCTTTACCAAAAAATGTCTGTTAGTCAGAGTAACTAGCATTGTCCAAGTACAAGTGTGTAAAGCGAAGCTGCAATTTTTTAAACCACTTATCCAATACAGGACCCTGCTGGTATAACATTCTTCTCATCTATAAAGCATGGGGTGTTCATAAAACAGGGGGTGGTGTTTAACTACAAAGGTACCACTGGTTTTTAAAAACATTTTTATGCGAATAAATAAGTCTCTTTTTTTGGTTTGTTTTTTTTTCC
>VWZT01002506.1:223741-255307 GCA_013397055.1 Pachycephala philippinensis | reverse complement strand
TTTTTTTTTTTTTTTTTTGAGAACTGATAATTTCTTCTGCATTCAAAAGCATCAGAAATAGCTGATAGCAAGCTGCAGTGGCAGGGCCATTTCACTCAGCTCTGCATGATGAGCTCTTCAGGTGCTGTGAGACAGGTACCACTGTCTAAAACAGAATTTTTACTGCATTTTTTCTCCCCCTTTTTTTTTTTTGCAACCCAGTTTTATTCCAGGTAAATAAGCTCGTACTGCTGGGAGCAGGGTGTAGTCTCTGAAACGTCTTACACTGGAAACAAATGGCTTGCAGATTCAGTGACAGAGGTGTGGTGGCAGCTGTTTTTTGGGAGCACATGGGGAGGTTCAGAGCAGATAAAATGCTGCTGTGTGCTTGAGGAATATGAGTTGAGGCCCTGGAGCTTAGCATGGCAAAGTCTCTGGAGCTGCTGGCCAAAATGAGGAGTCTGCACTTGTGATGGTTTGTGAAGATGCACCAGCACCAGCGTGAGAGACGTGTGTGACCTGATGCCAATGTGGCTTGCAAATGAAGTCATACCATGGCTGCCTGTTCCCTGTGCATGTTATAGACAGTGTGATAGTGATCTTTGAACAGCAGAAGCATGAAAAAGCCAGCTGTGGCCATACACAAGGTGCCAGGGAAGGCATTTCAAATATCAGCAATATGTATAATATCTGTAGAAAAAGGATGCCTAATGCTCTGGCACCCTTGAGAACCGGAGGGGAGATGAAACAGATGCTAATAACCACACTGCAGGGCTGGTTCTGTGGGAGAGGACTGATCTTTTGAGCTCACAGAGAAACACAGGCAGAAAAGACACCATTTGAGATTCTCAACCTGTGCTAGCAACAAAGAATATTCCTTTTGCTGATGCTGATTTAATTTAAAAGAAAAGCTATTATCCTCAGTTTTTTGTGATAAAGACATATCCTTTACAGAGATCTGTGAGGATGCAGTATTCTAGGGTGGCATGAATCGCTCTGTGCAGTCCTCATTTCTCGCTCTAGGGGAGCCAAGGTAATTAGTGCAACTTGACATCTAACTTCTACACAGCAAGATGTGGGAAAAATGATACCCAGGGCACAGAAATCATTCCAGGTACACCAATGGCAACTACTGGATTGCCAATGCCCTGTGATGACTGTTGTTAGAACACACACTTCCACCACCAACTGGAGCACAGCCTTTCTAAAATGAATCAGTGAAATGTGTGTCATGGGTGGTAGCTGGAGAAAAGGCCTGAAGGTATGGGATACTCTCTCACAGAATTACTTATTTCTTCAGAATTAGTAACATCTTGAGCTGAGGGAAGACCAAGGCGAAGTGCTGGGTGTGATCTTTGCTGCTGACAGATAATGGAGCAAGGGCTTTCAATTCAGTGTTGTGTGTCTGTGAGTCCCATAAAACCAAGGGTCACAACTACTCTGCCTCTCAGCCTATTACCCACTGTATTTCTTCATAACAGTCATTTACCTGTGTCTGGCTTCTCAGCTGGGGCAGTTGAGATTGAAATGGTGGCTGTCAGCTTGTAAGAAAAACTGGGTCCTGCAGGAGTTAAAACCCTGACAGCAGAGATCCACTTTGTTGGTGGCTTTCAGATAACAACAAATATCATTTGCTGGTCCAACTGCCTCAACAGATGCACATTCCTGTCAGTCAGCTTTGGATCAAGTCCACATTCAGCTTGCAAATAGTGCCTAATGCCGATGGCCCCAGACATGCAGCTATGTGACCTTCTGGTCATTTGTGCGGACCAAGTCATCCTGATATCTGTGAAGCTCAGAGTCGTGATAAAGGAGGCATCCCACTCAGTAATCTGCTGCCACACTTAATCCTGCATTTGTTTCTTGCTTACTTACAGCAGCCAAAGTGGCATTAAGAGCCCCCTGTGTCAGTGGCCCTGGAATCTGGAGCTGGGCTCCGGCAGGCAGCAGTGCTGCCTCCTCCCAGCCACCACTCAAAACTGCTGGGCAAAGTCCAGTGCTGAAGTGAGTGGATACAACCACTATAAATATTGCACATGCTCAGCTTTTAGGAGAGGCAGAGCACTCCAGGGAATGGACAGAACAACTTTGCCAGCGTTATTTTTCCAATCTCATTCAGGGTAGATGCATTCTCCCCAAAAATGCACACTCTCTTGGAAACTGGAGCAGTGTCCTGATGTGGAGGTGGTGGGGCAGGCCTGATAATCTCCTGCACAGGCATGCTTCTGGAGTCCTGTCATGCCTCCCTTTGCTCCTAAACATAATCTCAGTCCACCTTTCAGAGAACACTAGCTTTAGCTGCCCTCAGAAATGTTAGACTGCGAGTTAGGGGGGTAAGAGTGGTGCTGGTACACACTTGTGTTTAATGTACTGGGTGCTACTCTGTAAGGTAGCAGAGTTTTTTATCCTTGTCATTTCCATCATGAGTCTATAGAAAGAGGTAGCACACATGGAATTGTTTTATACCGACAGTAAGTACTTCTGAAAACCTAGCTAATTAAAATTGTGCTGTGTTCCGGTTTTGTTATGTCTCTGCTACCACATGAGATAGTAGCAAACACCAAAAGCAACATGGACAAGTGTAATTAATTAGCTAATTTTGTGGTGTACTTGAATGCTTTTTATTTATTGACTCATTTTTATTTGCTCCTTCTGAGTGCTTTCACAGTTGTGTATTTTTCTTAAAATACCTTTCAACTTTGCACATTGATTGGAAGAGAAGGGAGAAGTTATTTTTTTAAGCATTGACACCATCTCTGAACTTCATATTGAATTTTTTATATTTTAGATTCAGAATCTCCTGAACTTAATTAATTTTTTTTTTTTCTTTAAAACAGTCTTCATAGCTACAAAAGGCTCTTGGAAATAGAGTGTGGTATTAAGAGTATAGAAACAGCCAATACACTGGAAAATATATTTTCCCATATAATAGGTTATCTTACCTGCTGTTGGCACTCAGGCTGGCTTTTGGCTAAGATACACAAGATACTAAATGTGACTTTAGCTGGCACATCGCTTTGAAAGAACATTCTGGTTGAAAGTGTGCAGTGGAGCTTTCCATTACAAAACAGAGGTGGGCAGGAAAACTGGCATCTCAGGGACTAGATTTGCAAAGTCCTTACAATTCCCTGTTTTACCCAAGGTAGTTCTAGTGTAATCCAGAGCCATGAACTTGCACTAAGGTGTCACTGGTTTGCACTCCTGTCACCATCCATGTGCACAGATTCAACTTCTAGTGCGTGCTGGTATCTAGAAATAGCAGTAGTGGCAATGATATACAGGAAAAGGAGGATAGTTTCAGATGTTGGTAAGTGTGGAGCTTCTTGACTGAAATATGCTTTTTCCTGTTCTCTTTCATTAAAAGTCTTAACATTTCTACCCTCTTTCAAGGGAAGTGCTGATCCTATAGGAAATCCTCTCCAAGACTACCAAACTCTTAATAATTTTCCCCAGATGTTTCATTGTATACTCTCAGTGTAAGGAGACTAGCCTCATCATTTCTTAGCAGATGGAGCTGCTTGGGTGAAGGGGTTTGACCAAGATCATGCAGAAGGTTAGCAGACAGCAAAAGGAAAAACAACCAGAAAACAAAAAGAGTGCAAGAGTTCAAGAGAAACACAAAGTTCCTCCATGTAGCTGATGTTAAAACTAGGAGACATCAGCGTGGTAATGCTCAAGGCTGTAATAAATTCCTTATCCCCAGTGTTGCAAAGGAAGGTGCAGGATAAATCCCAGAGGTAGGATTCATGCCTTGCTCATTCAGAGCAGCTTAACTTCAAAGGCAAGGAGTAAAACCTCTGTGGTTCCACCCCTGCCTTCTCATACCATAGTTTCTCACTCAATTCATTTTTTCTCCTAAGAGGTGGATAACAAGAGGTTGATATATTGGCAACAGGAGAAATCCAACTCAGGCAGATTATAGAATTATAGAATCTGACTTCTCAAGGTGTCAGAGGCTTATATGTATACATTCTTTTGGTTATCACCGAAATAAAGTTGTCCAAAGTTGGAAGTGTAGAGGGCCTGAGAGAGCTGGCAAATCTCAAAAAGAGATGGACAGATCTGATTTTTTTTTAACTACCACAGCTCTAGTGAAACAAATCAAATACAGCTTTAAAACTTCCCTGCTTGAACTTCTCCTCTTCCCCTTCCCTCTCCCTGGGGTTTCTGTTTTAGAGCACTTGAACTGATTTGTTGAGGCAGATCAAAGTATAAAGTATTTCTCAGCTGGTCTTATTTCTCTCACTGGGTTGTTGTGGCAGGAGACAGGCAGCTCATTACAACTGGGAGAGTGCTCCTATGAAACCAACTTCATTACAGCTGGTAAGAAAAATAAGATTCTGCTGAAACTATAGTTCAGTCTCACCATCGCAGAAATAAATTATTTTAGAATGAATAAATAATGTCACACTGCATCTCATTAGAGTATAAGGATGAGTAGTAACATGATGTTAAATACATCTGAACTGTACTGCTTCTGTCTGACATAGTGAAGGCTTTGAAGTATGTCTTGGGTTTGTCCAATTTTGAGCATGTTTGCCCTGTGCTTGTTCAATATCCTCCCTCTTCAACAGTGCTTCAGTGAATGGAGAGGATGGAAGGGGGTTATGCACCTCAACAGCCTGTCATCCTTCTCCAGGTGCTGACTGTATTTAGTAAGGCACCAGAAAGTATTGGGTCAGGGTATGTTTTCAGGGTGAATGGACATGGTTATCTGAACCCAGATGTGGCTCCTTAATTTTTCCAGGAGTTCATCATGTATAAATCATGTTGCTCAGGTCTGTTGCCAGTTTGAGAGCAGCTTGGAACAGGCAGGTTAGGAGGCTGCTTTTTTATACAGACCATATACGTGAGCTGTCTTTCCACAAGCTCCTGTCAATCAAGGGGCAGGACAAGCTTTCTGCCTTTTTCCCTCTGCTGTTGTTGCTGTTGTTCCTCCCAGCACTCCCTCTTGCTTCCTCTCAGCACGATTCCTTAACTGTCCCAAAAACAGGAAAAAGCCTCACTTTCTTTTGACCAGGGTCAATGCCATGGATTACTCAGAGCTATGCAGATTTTTTGGGTAAGGCAAGGGAGAATGATGGCTCCATTCAGCAGCAGAGCGGGTTTGTGAAATTATTCCTCAAAAGGTTTTTAATCTTAGAAAGAAGTGGAAAGAGGAGAAGAAAGAGAAATTACTCACCTAAGGCCTTGGTTCAGTGGCAGGGATAGGAGCAGATTTCAGGTCTCCTGACTCCCATGAAATCACAGGAATTCTGAATTCATGAAATTCTGAAATACATTTGAGCTGCACAGGACTTTACAGGTATGTTGAGACACAACATGCAGAAAGCAGAATGGAAGTGCCTTTCATTGGAAAGGGGCTCTGCTCCCGAGGGTTTGTGCTTATGTTTCTGCTTAAAAGCAGCATGGTACATGCTGTGGGCTCTTTTGCCTTCCTTTCCCTTCATGTAAGACAAAAGAGAGCCAGAGATGTCCCTGTAGAGAAATGTGACTATATTACATGTCAGCTGGCAATAATTTTTAGAGCAGCAGAACTGGTATTTTGGACAGGTATGGCTAGAGCACAGGGGCACATCCTGGGCAATGAGGCAAGAGGTACTAATCCTGGCAGAGAAGCTAATCCGGCCTAGGTGGGCATGTGGCTCCATTTAAAACCAGTGTAGCTGTTCCATCTACACAAATGTTAAATGTTGCTCAGGCTCTGCAGCAAGTTCACTTGCAGAGTAAAGCAAGATATGGGATGGAAGTGAGGTCAGACCCAGAGTTTGCTTGCTAAAGAAAAAGGTTGAGTGTGGACAAGAGATAGTATAGTGCTAAGACAGATTTCCAAAGTGGGACTTGCTGCCCCTTGTATGGCTGCTGGGGAATGGGACAGGAAGAGCTGGTGGATCAAAGTCCATGACTCAATAACTTTTTCTCTGTATGCCCCAGTGTTCATCTCAGCAGCAGCAGCTGCCTTGTTTCCTGGATGTGCAGTGTAGAAAAAGCAGTCACTTGACAGGATTGAAAATGAAACATGGCTTCTTGCTTTACCTGTACCATGTGTGGAGATTTTAATAGGTGTACCATAAATGGGGCAATTTTTGGCCGTGTTCTTGCAAAACATAGCCAAATAAGTCTGTGTTTTGTGAGGCCAGATGTAGTGCACTCCGCTCTGCAAAGAAAGGACCAACAAAGATGTGACATGAATGTACACTCCTGAGGAAGGACTGAAAAACCTCATGTCCCCTCGCCACCCCTGTCTCAGCAGGCCTACCGTGAAATTAAATTTCCTCAACAAGGCAAGGTTTGAAGAACATAAAGCCCATGAAGTCTCCTGGGGAGGCTGTGTTTGAAAACTGTGTCCTCAGTTTGCTGTAGTTTAACAACATGAGAGTGGGCTCATTGGGATTTCCTGTATGCTAATGCCAGTCTTTGATAGCTCATTCATCTCACCTTTTCATGGTGCTCCCACATGGACACACACACTTAGTGTCTCTGTGGGGCCTGTGACCAAAGTCAATGTCCTTGTGGGACATTTTAAGCAGGTGGAATAGCTAAGCATCATGATGTGTCAGTGTTTTCTTGTGTAAAAACAAACCCAAGCATGAAAACAGAGGAAATACAGCCCAAAAGGGACCTTCCATGTCAAGGAACTGTGTCCAAAGCACTGTGTCAGCCCGTTGCTTTCGTTCATGGATGACTATAAAACTAAGCAGAAACATTGTCCCCCTGTCTCTGTGTGTGTGATTTGGAGCCATGCCCATCAAGGGTTTTGAGACTGCCTGTTCTCCAAACCTCTGGCAAGATTTTCTGAGGTGACTGTAGCATAGAGAGATTTGGGCTGGTATTAAGCACAGGTGGAGGGGTCCCTGCAGCAACAGGCATTGATCCAGTTCTCTGTTTTCCTGTTTCATAGTTGGTGTTTCAGTTACTTAAAGAACACCATTTTATGTAACTAAGCTGGCAAGTTTGAGGCTTTAAAAGTTGTCAGAAGCCTGTACCTATTTCATGTGGGTTTTTTTGTCCAAACCCACTTTTTTTGATCTTTCCATGAGTCACAACCCCTTTCCCAAGCTGAGGGTTGATCTCTATGCAGCACCCTGTTGCTTTCTGAATGGTTTCTGCTCTGCAAACACTTCTACAGGATGCTAAGGAAGAGAACAAAGATTTAGCTGGCAGCAAATGTGTCAGCGTGCCTATGCACTGTCGGTCCAGTCTTACAGGAATGCTTCAAAATAAGAAAGAGATGGGCAAACATCTTATTGTGTTGTCATGCTTTTGGTCATTAAACTAGAACTTTGATCAGATATACCTCACAGATAAACTCTAATAAACAAAGAAAAAGTCTGTAATCCACAAACATCTTTAAGGGTTTTACAATTAATTCAAGGGGGCTGGGGCTTGATACTTTCTGACTAAGTCTTGGCTTTGTTAAAAAACAGCTGTGAATTGCTTACAGCCATTGGTGGTGGTGCTGGGTCAGCTGAGTATAATTGATCTTCCTAATGGCTTATATTCCTTCTTTTGTAAGGAAGAAAAAGGGCAGGCAGAGAATAGTGCTGGGAGTCAATACTGGTGAGTACCAATTCTAGTTGTTACTGCATTATGTAATTCTGATATCTGAGAAGTTGTAATTGTTTGGGGTTGGTTTCCATGTTGGTAAGCAGAGATAAGCATTTCCTACTGTAATGAACAGGCGAAATGCATAAATCAATTTGTTAATATTCTGAAATGCTTTGAAGGGCATAACCCGTGTGCTGAGGAGACCAAAGTGTGAGTAGTAGTGCTGTAAAGTTCCTGCATATTGCAGAGCTCCTGTATGCATCTCCCCAAAGTTGTGCCCCTGCCTTTTTCTCCTAGGTCCCCAATCCTCCTCCTATTACAGCTTTTATGACACCTCATCACAGAGGTTCTGTACTGCTGTGTAGCCTGACTCTCAGATCAGTCCCTTTCCTAAGGACTTGAGCTTAAGCATACTGAAGTTCTTGCCTCATACACACCCTACATGCTTGCTCCTCTTTATGCTGCCTCAGTCCAGCTGCTCGGCAGAGGAACCCACTGCAGAAGGCTGATGATATTTGCACAGAGGGTAAATGCACTGCAGCTGTGAGGGACTTGGCAACACAAAAGTTATTAATACTTCCTTCACATTGTTTCTTCAAGAAGATCACTTAAATGTAATGTTAGCTTAGGGAGGTATTGCTTCCCTTAAGAGCAGCATGGGAAAGCAGCAATACTTTCTTTGAAGTGTAAGAAAGTCCTGCTTGTTGTGCTTTCACCATGTTGCTAGAGGTGGCTTAGTGAATGCCACAGTGGCTGTATGCCAGTTGTACAACCTGCCCATGGCACTCTGATAGGAGAACATTGGAAAGATTATCTGGGTCAAATAAACCTTCTGGGTTTTTTTTCTATCATGTATTTCTATCATTTCTATTTCATGTGTTGTCCATGACAGAAGAGTTTGCTTCCACTGGAAAGTAGGATACTCTTCATCAACCGCCTGCTTCTATTACTGATAAGGACCTCGCAGTAATTGTGCTCTTTGGTATACCAAGTGCCATCCTGTCACCTGTGCCCTGCTAGCTCATGCCTTTGCTGTTGGAGAATCTCAGCTTTTTTTGATGCGCACAAACTTTTGTAGTGAAGCAGTGCAAAGCTGAAGTCAGAGATGACATCTCACCCAGGAACAGCAGAAATAATGTAGCTTGAGATAGCTGGCTGCTTCCTGTGTCCATTAGATTGTATGAAGGTTTACAGAATTGAGACTGCAAATCTATATTCACTTATTTCTTGCACATGTGCTGTTGTGGCATGGGCTAGCATGTTCTGCTGCCATGTGTCTATGGATTAGTTATGCAAGTCCTGCATGTTTCACTGTGTCTCAAAGGCAAGTACCTGTAAAAGGTATCAAGTACCCATAAAGAGGGGGTATTCTGGCAATGTTTTGGTTAATATTGTCTTTTCGTTCTGATATTGCAATTAGTAACTTCTTTATACAGCAGAAAATTCTATGGCTCTGTTATGTAGTGGGAGGTTGATGGTATACAGCTTCCTGTCTAAGAATAGGTTTTGGAGGTTCCTTCCTTGATTTATTTCTGGTTTGGTCCGGAAAGATTTTTTTTTTTTAAACTTTTTTTTTAATCATATGAGTTGAAACTCTGGGCTTTTTTGCCACATGCTGCCATTGATGAGCCAAATTTATAGGTAAAATTCTGGAAGAAAAGTTTGATATTTAGCCAAAGGTATTGTCTCTGGTTTGAAAAGTCCCCTGAGCCTTATATCCTGAGAGGCTTGAAGAATATCATGGGGAAGGAACAGAATAACTTTTCCCTTTCTCAGACTCTTCCTAAAATATTTATTTTTGGCCTCAGTCAGAGACAGAACTAAGTGCTGAACTGACTTTGCTCGGATTCACTACAGCCTATTTTCTCCTTTGGTCTCTGCAGATTATTGTTTAACTGTCAGTAAGACATTTGTTCTAGGTGTAATAATATGATATGAATCTTGATATGTTCCTATTTTTGATGATGTATAATTTTAAGACTTTATTAATGTTATCTTCTGTGCCTGTAGGACACCTAGTAAAAAGATATGAAACCCCATTTCTGACTAGGTCCTTTCAAAAGTGTTTATTTATAAGTCCATGAATCTGAAAATTATTCTCCCAATAATACAGAATATTTAGTTTAGATAAAATAACCATAGGGATGGCTAATAACTTTACACATCCAGACCAATCAAGGCAGCAGCTGATAAAACAGGACTTGACTTGTTTCAGACCTCATTGTATTTTTGCCCTGGGTAGCAAGCAAATGTAATTTAGTTTAAATTCATATTGCCTTTATAATAACTTCAATTGTAGCCCTTATGTTCTACCCAAATCAATAAAAGGGAGAGTCTCTAAACAAGATCCTGTTAAAACAATGACCTTGTACTTCAGTGCTATTCAGATGGGTTTAGTAAGTCAAGTAGTTGTTTCCCTGAGGCGTTTTGACCCTGTGCTTGCAACAGGCAGAGGGAATACATACCAGGAGCAATCTGAAGAGTCACCTTTATACAAGTTTGTACTGGATGAAATTAATATATAAGATCTTTGTAATTTTTTGGATTTGTTTTAAAGCACTCAGCCTGTCATAAACCACTTCCTAAAGTAATATTGAACTTCAGCTGTGCAAAGGCCTCAAGTATAGGTTGCGTAGGTGTGGCACTTAGGGATGTGGTTTGGTGGTGGACTTGGCAATCTTAGGTTAATGGTTGAACCAGATGACCTCTAAAGGCCTTTTCCAACTGAAATAATTGTATGAAGTATATCTAGCCATAAATTTCCCAACAGACTGTTCTCTCATTCAAAAATACCAATTAATCAGAGGTTGAGCTAAGCCCTAGTTTGAGTTGGATCAATAAAACCCCCAAAACAAACACTGCAGCCATCCTTACAAAGCTGGAACATAGCCCTGTGAAAACTGGAGTAAAGAACACACTTAGAATTTTATCTTCAGATACATGTGGCCTGAAACTTTCAAATTGTGGGTTATGATTGAGGAAGTTGAAATCACAATGCTGTATTTAGCTATTTTGAACTGAACAGTTTGGTCTGGACCTCTTATGATGAGATGGTTGGGTTTTTTCGGTTGTTACTAATTTTATTACTTTTTTGATTTTGCTTCATGTATAGACCCTTTTGGGGTGGTTTTTTTTTTTTCTAATTTAAATCAGAGGGGGTTTGTGACAGTGAGACAAAATGTAGATCCTGGAGTTGAGTGAAGTAGACTTGTATTTCTGCCCAGGTGAGGGGAATAGCTGTCTAGAACAGCAAAGAGAGGATGTCACCAATATGAGGGGCATTCTGCTGGCTCTTCTACAGGAATAAGTTTTCCTTGTGCAAGCAAAGCAGTGAAGGTGAAGCAGGGACAGACATAATTGACATGGGTGGGAAGAAGGAGTGGAAAAGGTGGAGTTTGTAGCTCTGCAGGATGTGATTGTATCCCAACCTTCTTTCTTAACCAGGAAATCTGTATCTGGGTAATGTAATTCAAGGACAAACTCCTCTGGTTTTGGTGATTTTTAGAAGAGTAGATTCACCTTTGCTGGTTTTCTTTCACAAGGCTACTCTGCAGTTCTCCTGGTTGCACCTTTGCATGCCAGCTGAGAACTGGAGCTCTGTGTTACACATCTGTCCTATAAGAACTATTGTATTCTGTAAATCATCCATGTTATGACCTTAGGTATTCTATATAGCAGTCATAAAGCAGAAAATTATAGTCTATTTCTTATCCAACTGTCTGCCTTATAGAAAATGAGTGTGTCTGTAATTGGGCATGAAGTATTTTAAATTGGGCCATCAACCAGACTGCATCTGTTGTTCTCTTTATTATTATTCATTACACATCACAGACACTGATGTTGTGTTTTCATTAATTTTTCTATTAACTTTTCCCCATCAATGTGATTAAAGATTCATTATTCTGAAGCAGAGTAAAACAACCTGCCACCACCTCCCAAACCTGAGATCAAATCAAAACCATCCTGCATATGACATTAGACAAAAACTGATCCGGCATTATAAAAATGACTTCATATCTCCGAGAACAGATATGTTAGCAAAGGATTAGTTGTTCAAATGGTCAAGTCAAACAAGGTGTAATCAGAGCTAACTTTACAGCTCCTCCTCATTTCACTTCTCCCATCTGCGATTTCACAATCCTTTAGATGGGAATTTAACTTAGTACCAATTATCTTGTACCAATTATCTATGTATTTAATTTGGCCATGTAATTGGCAGACATTTCCGACTTAGCTAGTTTTTTTATATGCTATGTATTTAATGGAGCTGAAGGATTTTTTATTCCCTCTTATTATGATCTTTCAAGAAATATGTGAGCTCTCCTGCCTCCTCTCTCTTTCTGTTAAAAGCAATATTGCCTTTAGTTCTGAAAAGCACCCTTTCTAGAAGCTTAAAGAATATTCTATAAGGAATGTGAAAATGATGGAAAGAGAAGTTAGATTGTCCTTAGATATGGTGCGTTCACATAAAGCAAATGTAAAATTTAGAAACCCATTGATGACTGCAGTTTCATCACTGTTATTCTGTCATATAAAAATATGCAGGCATCAGGGTTTCCTCAATATAAGCCCTTCTCCCCTTAATGATGTCCACATTTTGGAAAAGCACATAAAACATGTTGAATAAATGGCTTGTTTCAACCTGTATGGAACATGGGGTGTGTGTGGGCACGGGTTGTCCTTTATTTTGAGACCCATGAGAGTACAATGCTTCCTATTCTTCTCTTCTCCCAGGAAGCAGGTGAGAAATAAGTCCATAAACTTAAAGCATTAATCTGAAATGGAAGAGTGGTGGGGACAACAAAGCTTTTGTTTGGGCCATGGCTGTATAAGAAAGCCAAAAGGAAGAAGCTGTCCCAAGGTTGCACTGAATTAGGGAATTAGTCCATCTAGGTGTTATGTAGCACCTGTGCCCCAGGTTGGAGCTTTACTCCACCCAAATACTTTGCATGTGTGTAGTGGTAACTGACATGCTTTCAGGAAAAAAAAAAATCTTGCCAGATCTTGCTGCAGATGAGCTTCTCTTGGAGCTCTCTGTCTTTGCTGAGTCAGCTTCTGAAGCCAGGATTTTCAAAGGGTCCCGAATTCAAAGGAGTAGCTTAAAGGACTCTAATGAGTCTCTCTAATGCTGCTCTCAGTAATGGCTGGCTAATAACATCGTCCTATACCAATCTGCAGAATCTCAGTGCACAAACTGGTCAGCAACTGCTCAGTGAAAGAGCTATGCCACGTCCTTGGTGGCTCTGAAACGTGTGAATGGTGACTTCAGCCTCTGTGTGGACTGCCCTTCCTGGGAACAGGGACCTCCATCCAGGTCCTGTGGTTGGTACCAGCTCTTTTGTAACAACATGTTAATGGATCAACATCATAGCTCTAGAGAAGAATAAATTTAATTTACTGTAAGGCAAAATTGACGAAACTTAGGTCTGCAGGCAGGGACCAATGAGAAAAAAGCAGGCTTGATAGCAAAATGGTTATGCAAGTTATCTTTAGTTTCACCCATCTCTCTGGTTGGGAACCATGTTACTTGCAAAACTTCATATATTGTTTTAAATAATGTTTGCAATGACCATGTTTGGGGAGAAGCGTCTGCTGTTTTCTCCTTGGAGAGGCCTTCAGCTTTCAGAGTTTGTAATTCATGAAGGCAATATTTAATTAAGGCATCAGGAGGAGGTAAGTGAGGAAACTTGTTTCTTGCACTTTTTTGTCCCCAGGTGTACTTCTTGTCCCTGCTTAATTTCGAAAGAAGAAAAAAAATGCTGTTGTCCTCCAGACATGACTGTTTAGGGCCATCTTCTGGTCAGGCAATAAATAAAACTCTCTACTGAGTGTTAATGCAGCCCAATGACTGGCTAGGCAGTAGCTTGGCAGTAAACACTGTTTTATAAATGAGACCAATGCATGTTCCATGTTCCTCTTTTAAGATGGGATACCATGGTAGTCCTGAGGTTTGAGGGACAAATTCTGCATGGAAAAATTCTTTTGGGGGGATCTTAGGTCATATTCATATATACTTCAAGTGAGGTCCAGGGTTGCATTGTTATACATTAATTTTTCATTCCAGTTTTTTGAGACAAGCATGAGATGCATGTACTGGAAGTACTCAGCAGAAATTTATTCAGTCTACTTGAGACAGTCAAGCACAGTAGACCTGAAGGAAAGGCAGACCTGAAGGAATGGCCTAAAATTTTATCGGGGAGGTTTAAGTTCGCTATGACAAAGTTCTTTTAGTCAGAGGGTGATTGGGCACAGGAACAGGCTCCCCAGGAAAGTGGTCCCGGCACAGAGCCTGACAGAGTTCAAGAAGTGTTTGGACAATGCTCTAGGGCACATGGTGTGATTGTTGGGGTGTCCTATGCAGGGCCAGGGGTCAGACTCAATTATCCTTCTTGGTCCCTTCCAACTCAGCGTGTTCTGTGATTCTGTGATAGTTTTATCTGAATTTACACTGTATTGCTAATCATGAAGGAAGAGAACTATCTGTAAACTTCTCAATTTCATCATAGTTGAGTACTGGAGAAAAGGCTGTGTGCACTAGTTCTGGTCAAGTGGAAATGGCAGAGAAGGTGATTTATATATATATCTTTAAGGTTTTAGTTGATCTGATGCCTGTGGGTACATCTGGCACACAAATAGAACGCTTTAAAGTGATGTGCTATTAAACTGGAAAGAATTACAGTTTAAGACAGAATTGAAGAGATGAGATGCAAGCAAAATTGTTTACAGCTCTAAGAAAATGTCTAGCACTTGGATGATGAAAAGTTAAATCATGAATTATAGGAGTAAATATTGCAGTCAAGAGAGGTATCGTTTCCCCTGGAGACAAGCCCGTAGGAGTTACCTGTATTGCTCTTCAGAGTTGTCTTTTTGTTCTCTTTTCTTCTTTGTGAGGAAAATGCACTGCCTGAAAATGGCATGTCCAACTGTGACCCTTTTAACATGCCTAATTGCCAGAAATTATATGCTATCTAAACGCTGACTGCACCGTTTGTGTCTCATGCTCACTGTAACTATGTAAGTGCTATGTGGTACAAGATGGCTGCATCGAGTTTGATACACAGGGATGCAGGGAGGGAACCCATCTCCTGGAGCAAGGAGACAGGGAGGATAGAGCAGTCGGCTTCAAGAGATATATTGATGAGGGGTGTGGTGAAGCCTGGAAGGTCACACTGACTAGGAATGGTGTTATCTTCAAGTTAAAGGGGTTTGAATCCAGTATCCAACTGTTGGTGTGTATGACTTTGCTTGAATTTATTGCCTTTTTTACGTGGACCTACAAATTTTAAAAAAAAAAGTTGGTACCTGACTTACTGCAGTGTTTTAACAGACAGTAAAAGGCGACCTGAAAAATGCTGCATCTTTTATGTCCATAAACTCACCTCCACTCCTCCATGCTTATCCACCTCCCTTCTTAGTGCTGTAGCAATCCAGTACCTAAACAATTCTGTAACTTTGTAAGTGCATCGTAAATTATCTATTTTACAGCTTATAAAGAGGAACATAGAAGGACTCATGAATTCACAAAGATTATTTTTGTATTTTCATCAGTTGAAAGCAAATTGATGAAACAGTTTATCCAACTCATTAAATGAACTGACCCCTGAAGGTTAATGTAGAGTTTCGGAAAGTGCCCAAGCGATTAAGCCAGAGCAATATCAGAATGACTATGGCACGTGCAACAATTTATTGCCTCTGTGCAGATAGGGCTGTGGGGTGGGAATCAGTGGAATGACTTCTTTGTTTTTACCTCAATTCCTGAATAGCAGAACAACTTGTCCAAAATATACCCCAGGTGGTAGTAAGCAGCTTCTCCCATGTACTGTCCAAACAGTCATAAGTCTGAAACCTAATGAGTTACACTCACCCCAGGGAAATGCATCATTTGTTGAACATGGAAGCAAAAAAGCACACCACATGTGAAATAATCATGAAGTCATAGAACGTTTTGGGTTGGAAGGGACCTTAAAGATCATCTAGTTCCATCTACTGCCTTGAGCAGGGACACCTTCCACTAGACCAGGTTGCTCCAAGCCCCATTCAGCCTGGCCTTGAACACTCTCAGGGATGAGGCATCCACAGCTTCTCTGGGCAACCTGTTCCAGTGCCTTACCACCCTTACAGTAAAGAATTTCTTCCTGATATCTAACCTAAACCTACTATCAGTTTGAATCCATTCCCTCTTGTCCTGGTGCTACATGTTGTTGTAAGAAATCTCTCTCTGCCTTTCTTGTAGGCTCACTTCAGGATTCTGGAAAGCTGCAATTAGGTCATCCCAAAATAATAGTGATAATAGCTGTTAACTACATGTGGTTAACAGGTCAATGGAAGCATACAATGGGTGTTTCTCCTCCCACATATATCAGTTTTACAGTGGTGCAATTTTAATATATGCCTAAACTTTACTGTTTTATCTGAGTAGAAGAAGGAACTGGATATTTCATGACACGTCCAAAAAAATGACTTCCTACACAGTAGACATAATGTGAAGTTGTCTGATTTATCTCACATGAGAAAACAATAATCATCTCCCACTCACCTGGGATGTCTCTTGGTAGAGATGTCCACTACCACTTATTCTTCTAGCCATGGTATCTCTAAAAATAATTCTGGGTCTTTCGTATATCAGAAAGAAAGAGGTAAAGAAAGTGTTAATGGTTCAGATGCAGCACCTGCTTAAAATGTTGTTGCTTCAATTCAGTTTGCAGAAAGCAGGGGGTGGTGTGGGAGCAGGAAGGATGGGATGTCTCCAGCTGTTTGAAGAATTTCTGCCATTAGGCATATACCTGAGGTCTGAAGATAAACTTTTTAAAGTGCACTTCATGTTGATCTCTATTTCACTTAGGCTGATGTTCAATGCTGACAGCAAGCTGTTCTGTAGTAGCTCTTGTTATTTTCTCAGACAGCACCCTTAGGACTGTATAAATGGCAGCCACAGGAAAAAATATTGAGAACATCATTATTCTCTAAGTGAGTTTCTATTGTTGTTACAGAACTTGGAGAGTCAGGAGCATTGAGACTCATAAAAGTGTCTTTGATTATTAGTTCTTATGATTTCATCCTTTTTTTCCTATGTTGGAAATGAGCTGGGATCTTGAATGAAACATGCATTTAAGATGATGGTGTTTCCTGGAATTTATGGAACATACACTACAGCATGATGAATTGTTATAATATGTTTATCTTGAGTGTTCATAAGATAGAAATACTTATTTCACACTTACATAAGGAAAATAAGAGGTAGTTTAGAACTAAATCTAATGCCCTAAAAAAAAATAATAATCTTACAGGGCTCAAAGTAAGGAAAAATGTTGAAGAAAGGCTTCCTTTTTTTTTTTTTTTCTTTCTCAAAACCACTGAAAAATCATGGTACTCTGTTTTGGTTTTTTCCTCACAGATTTAGAAATATATTAGCATTCCTTTGTGCAAAATGCAAATGTAAAGAGTACTTGGTAATGCATTTACATGCTTATGTTTCCAAGTGTCACAGCTATAACTTAAGCTAGCTTGTGATGCACGCGTTGGTCAATATTACTGATGGCATCAGCATAACTGGCTTGAGAATTAAACTTTCTGCTTGCAAAGGATTTAGGTAAGGCTTACAATGCTGAGCAAGCCACCAAATCTGTTCCTGAAGACAGAAAGTTGGGGGTTTTTGGGGGTTTCTTTGTTGGTTTTTTTGTTTTTGTTTTTTTTTAAACTTAACTGCCTGGAGATGGAGTGAGTTGTAAGGAGTGAAGGAGCTGCCCTTTATGACAAGGGACTTGCAATACTCCTGGGCACCTCACACTGTCCATTGCACCTCAAGATATCAGATTAATTATAAATGGGCTGCAACTCTCTGCACATGCACTCCTAGTCACCAGGAAATATGAGGTAATTTACTATTGCCTCACTTGCAAAGGAAGAGTGTATAGTTGAGCTGTATTTATCTCGCTTCTCCTGTGGGCTAATAGCACACAAAATCTTATCAGATCTTGGTTAGAAAAAGTGTTTTCCCTTCATGAGAATTATCTAGGTCCTTTTTAATGCAAAACAAGAAAAAGGTGTCTTGAAATGTTCCTGTCCTCCTCACAGGTCTTAGAGCACCTTATTATCTGATCAGGCTTTTACAGGTTCACTGATGTCATACTTAGGGATGTAGTTAAATAATTATACAGATTCTTCCTGAGGAAAATTTAGATACTTATCAGGTTTGACAGAAGTTCTTAGGCCCTTTCTCCACAAGGAGTTTTGGGCTGACAAATCTTTTGCTCCATGTTATTTCCATATGAAATAGAGCTCTATGTGTGCTGCTGTCCCTCTTACAGGAAGCTGCACAGAAAAACAGCTAGAACCAGAGCATGCTATTGCAGTCCAGTCATAGGAACTGCCAGCTCATTTCTGTCCTATGGACAAGTGACTGGACTGACAGTGTGAAGCCTCTATTACTGGGTTATAACCAACCCGATACTTCACTGGTCTCAATCTCTTCTTGCATGTTAAATTTCTTCAGAAGAAGTGTTGGCTTATCTGCATAATTATTTCCAGCCTCATTTTGCCAATTATTCAGGCTTTGTCATTAAAATACTGTCTGTAACTGAGAAAATGTCCTGAGGACAAATCTCTTCAGGGCTTGCTTATGCAATGGAAAGCAGTTCAGAGACTGTTGTCCTTGTACCAAAAGGGATGGATTTGAAACCAAAACTGGCACAAGTACACCCCTAAGAGATAGTTAATTGTCTAGGGTACAGAAATAGTCTGCTGGGCTTCTGAGATGCATATGGTTGTCTGCAGAGCAGTGGTCAGAGAGGGTCTGGAGAGCTTTTGTGACATGTCATGGATGTATCTGTAAAGGCAGTTCCAACACCCTATCAGAGGAACAAATTGCTAGACAAACGTTGAACCTGAAGAAACAGGATTGCTGAAATTTGGGGTTATACCATAAATTATTTCCCCATAAGTTTGGTGTAAAGTTGTAAAACTTAGTTACCATCTGTCACCATAGATTGCAGAACTGGCTGTTTTCGTTTAGAATGACCGCGTAAAGGGTACTGATGGAGCAAGACTTTCTCAATCTGTGTGTTTTCTTGTGGTCTGTAGATCTTAGGGTCCTGTAGTCCTTGCAATATTTCCTTGCAAACAAGCTCTAAATGGCCAGCAGTCAATTGTTCCAGGAGGGATTCAGAGCCAAGGCAGATGAACCTTATCTCCATGCTGTAAGTGTAATGGATGTTGCAGGGAGTCCCCTGCTGCAGCAAGGTACCCAGCAGAAGGAATGCTATTGACATACAGTGCTGGGGAATATGTTAATCGTGATGACATAGGAAAAGTAGCCAACTGTTAACAAATAATCATTGCAAAGCAGGGTGATTGCTGTTTCTGTAGGTGTATAGAAAGTGTCCTGTGGTGCTGTGAGTGACTAGAGCACATGCTGTTAGGTACTCCATGTTTAAATGGACATCCAGGGGTGAGGAATTGTTTTTTATTATTTCCATTGGTCAAAAACATAATTTTGTTGTCTACTGCAAAGGAAATAGGTGGATAAGATATTGTAAAGGCTGTGCAGGAGCTGCCTTTTATGATGAGGTTTCAGTGCTGAAGGTCAAGGCAATGCATCTACAGGAGTTCATTAGATGAAGTGGTTAATAGGATGATGCTTCTTGTAGAAATTCCTCTACCGGGGAAAGACCAGTTGACAGAAGAGTTATACTGTGGATACACCTGGTTGGGTATGTTTGGGAGGAGAAACTAAACAACTGGAATTTGTCAGGAAAGGGAAACTAGAACTACAGTGTTAAAGAAATGAGTGAGCCAAACTTTGGCATCTGCTACAGGTTTGTTCCTAGAGGAAGTCTCAAGGGTGCTAAGAAAATAACTGTTAAGCAAAAGCAAAGTTTGCAAAGCAAATTTTCTTGACAGACAAGTACAAACCTGAATATAGCAAATGTTGCTATAGAACAACGTATGTTCCTGACTGTATGAAATACTGCTGTCGAACCCCAGACAATTTTCCCCCTCAGCTTAGGGTAACAAGGTGGCTGCTGCAGGAATATTCATTTGAGTGGCTGCCCTCTCGACTCAGTGTTCTTGAAGCTGCAGTATAAGAATTAAATCCTGTCATCAATGAGGACAGGATGAGATGCTGCAAGGTGGTGCCAAGTGGGCTTCAGGCTCAGAGTGGAGAAGCACTGTGGTGGCATTTTCACCTGGAAAACTCTAGGAGGATATCATGTGCTAGACCAGACAAAATACAGCTGAGCCAGCTCCCTTCTTTGCGGGGGATTTAGTGTGACTGTCAATGCTTGGTGAGCCTGGATCATATCTGTAGCCCACCACAAAGACACTCAGGTGGTGACAGAAGGCTTTGTGTAGTCTTTCGCTGCCATCTTTGGGTTTCCAGCTTCTGCTTGACCTTGTTTGCTCTAAGTGCTCTGTTACAATCTTGATGGGTAGAAATCGGGCTGTGCTGAGGGGACAAGTAATTTTTTTGAACTAGCTCTGCATGAAAAACCTTTATACAAACAATATACTTAATCTTTGCTAAACTGGAAGCTGCAACTTTCCATTTGAAGAGAAACTGAGTAAGAACTGGGTTCTCTGAAAGTCTTTCCCTTGTCTTAAATTTTTTGTTTTTCGTTCAAGCTACAAAGAAGTATGTGGACAGGGTATGAGTCATGTCTGTGCTCTTCATTTTCTCATTAGAAGATGTAAGATCAGAGATCTGATCGTTAATTCTTCTTTGTCCTCTTACCAACACTTTTGCATAGACTATGATTACAATATTAGGATTTCCCATTACAACTCCAGAAAAAAATGTGCAGTTTGCTGCAAGTTTTGGAAATCTGTGTTCTTTCTCTCAATAGTGGCCTCAAGTCCAAGCTCTTCTTGTAACTCTGTACTATGAAGAAAGCCTGGAGTTGTGTGGTTACTTCATTGTTCTGCTGTGCAATGACAGATAGTTAACCATTTGCTGATTAAAGGGGCAACATCCTTCACACATATTTTGTTTGCTTTTAAAGACTGGGTTTCATTCATCTTCACTGTGATACACCAAGATAGTAACTGCAGCTCAGCAAGCTATTAACACAGGGGGAAAAGGGCTGCCTCTTTCCTGGCTGTAATAGTCTGCAAAGTGGTGTATGTCACTTCCAATTTTACACCAGCTGAAAATCTTTGGTGTTTTGTGTCTTGCAGTTATTCCCAGGGTGGAAATACTTCTTCCAACGTATTTATGTCTTGATTGGTAGTGGGAGAGGTTGGCTTGCTATGTTACTGGTGAGCAAATGAGGGTAAGAATGCAATCACTACTAAACAAGGCTCAGCACCTTACCTTCCAGGCCTTTTGATGTGCTTCTTTGCTTCCTACATTACGATTCCTACACTTGACCACATTATTTGTTTCTTTGCATATTTTTTGTTGTTGTGTTGTTTGTTTTTTTTTTTAACCTGGTGCCTGATTTATTGACATTACAATCAAATAATCTCCAGCAAAATCACTGTAGTGCACTTCAGCAGAAACAGAAGTTAATATGTCAGTTTTTATTAAGCAAGAGTGATTATGTAGTTAAATACCTGAGTGAAGAATTCCATGTAAGACTGAGCTCAGTGTGCTTTCCTAGAATCCACACTCATGCCCTAACGAATGGATTTGAAAGTTTTAAGTGGGTGTAATAATGGGAACAGTCTCTTGCTGCTAAGAAGGAAGAAGAGTTGGTGGCAGAGTGTAAGCAAGTCTCCTTGGTTGCCTATAAAGTAAAACTCATGCAGTACTTGAGCTTGTGCTAGCTCTGTACACAGGCTGGAATTGAAATCTCTAACAAGAGCAGCACCTAAAGAAGCACATAAAACTTCTGGGAGTAAGCAGTGACAGCATTCCTGGAAATAGAATAAAATGGTTTGGTGGGATAACTTCCAGCAAATCTGGCAAAGTCACATAGTTCAGCCTCCAGTTCTGAATCAACCTTTGTAAGAGTCTCTTGGTCTCCATTCATGATAGTGGGAATCTAGACAGTCAGAAGAGTGACAATGATGATGATTATTATTATCAGTATTTTCCCCTTCCCCACATTGGGAAACTACAAGAAGTTGAAACTGAGATTACCCCATCACAAAAAAAGATTTAAAGGATATTTCCACTGGAAGCACACTAAAAGAAAAAAGGCATTTTTAATGTCTGGACAAAACTATGGAATCAAATTAATGACTAATGTTTCTTGTCTGGCAGGCTCCATGCTTGCTGGATTTCTGCATCTCCACAGAAGCACACTGAGGTTCAGATGTGGCTTCATGCATTGTTTATGTGCATAGAAGCTTCTTTGCTATGCATCCTTATGCTTGGGATAAACACCATCACAAGGCAGATCTACAGTCATCTAAGGGTCAGGAATTTGGATGGTGAGGCCCAGAAGACCCTACCAGTCTGACACTTTAAGTCACTGGATCATACTCTGTGTCAAATCAAAGATAGCTTCTAACTTTCATAGCAATGGTGGTCTATTATATTTATATGTAAAACACTGAAGAAAAGCATAAGACACCCAAATTTCATATCACTTTTGAGTTCATAGATTGTCCAGATGCAGGAAGTCTCTAATTACTTTTTTGCTGTTAAAGCAAAATGTTCGCTTTGAAGCTAGCCAGAAAGAGTTGGGGTTCAGCACTTCCCTTTTTACTAAAAATAAGAGTGATGATGATCTTTGAGATTTCCTTGACTAAGGCTCCACATTCTGGGATGGATGATAGTATGCTGTGTTTCTGTGTACAGTAATCAATGCTGAACTGGGGTTCTTTGCAGCATCACTTCTGGGAATCCCATGGCTGCTACAACAACTCTAGCTATTGAACCAGTCTCTTAGGTAATCAGACTCTCCCTTATATCATGTGCAAGATTTCTTTTTAATTAGAAAAAAATGCTGTTTCTTACAAGCAAAAGGCTTCTGTCATTAGCAGTGTGTGGCTGTCTGGGCGTTTGGTCCCAGATTAATTTAGAAGCTGAAGCAGGAACAGTCTCCTGAGCGAATTGAGGTTTTTCCCCTGTCATCGTGAAAGATCAGTACTGCTCCAAAACACTTTCAGGAAGGTCCCGCTTTGAAATGGCCTTTAATACCAGTGATTTCTAATGGGATGCTGAAATATGATAGCAGGAATGTGTGCAATGAGTTCCAAAAGTCTAATGACAGTCTAATATTTATCTTTTGTGTTGCTAATCTCTTTGTGGAATAATTTTTGGCATGTTGAAATAAAAGCCCATTCACCCTTTCAGGTCCCAACGCTGTATAATTGCAACATAGGTTCTGCTTGCTCTTTTCTTTCTCTGGATACCTTACTACTTTTTTTTTTTTTTCTGTTTTTCTGCCATTTTTGTTCCCCTGCTATGTCTTTCATAGCAAATCAGTATGGATCCACCTCAACTCGCCGCTTCCCAGTTTCCAGCTTGTTTTGATGTTTCCCATTTACACCTGAACTTGTTTCTGTATGGATCCACTTTTCTACGGCAAAATCTGCCCCATCCACCAGCTCTTCTTCTGTTCTCACCACCAGCAGACACCCCCTAAGCAGAATTTTGCCCAGCCTCATTGCAGCTCCAAATATTCCATCAGCGTACCTGAGAAATCCGGCCTTTTGCTCTCTGCTCATCTGACTCCGTTTATGTCTTCCTGCTTCTCAAGGAATTCAAATGGAAAGAGGTTAAATGGCAGCTACAATGGGATTATAGCCTTTTCTTTATAAAACTTTTCTTCATAGGTTTACAAACCCATGCTATGCCATGATTAAAATGACAGTCTTACTTGGCTGAGGAAGCTAACAGCAATGTGCTTTGCATTCAGCTCCTATTCTTTAGGATGTTCTCCATTTAGGTTTTTCCTGCAATATTGTCTTCAGATGTTTGATTTCATTTGTGTCACTTGGCAGAGATTAATGACACTGCAGCTCTGAATAATTTTGTTACCTACTGCTGTGTATCGATGCTAATGAATTATGTTATTCCTGCACCATCATGTGTTATCATCCTTCAGTACAATTGAGACACAATGTATCAGTACTTGAAAGATGTCCTGCCATTTCTTATGACTTGAACTGTATTTTATTTCTGTGGGTTTAGATCTTAAACTTTCTTGATTTATATGGCTCATCTGGTGGTACCTTGTGAAGTCCCTGAATGACTGCCTAGAAACTATTTCTTTCAGAAAAAATACAGATTATGAAACATTTAAGACCATGTCCAGACTTCCCAATTTATTTCCATCAACCCAGTGGTGTGGAGATGCACTCATTCTCAGAAATGGTTTTTGGAATTTTTCACTATATTTCACAGATATATTTGAAGTCATATACTAGAGACGGTGTGCAAGGTTATGTTTTAGGCACCACAAAGACAATTGAATTAACCAGTTTGAAGATCTTTGGGGATCATCTAGGTACTTAAAAGCCTGAGAATGAACCAAGTTCTTTCACCTCAAGTGTGACCTTGTTTTCCCTTGTAGATGCCCTTGTACTGTTGCTTGCTGTTTATTGTGGAATATGCTAACAGCTGTTTGCTTGTTCAGTAAACTGGAACTCAAGCATCAGTTATCTGGCACCTTTTGTCATGTATGACCTCTCTTATACTGTGAACCACATTCTGTTCGTGGTCTGTATTTATAACAAAAGCTTTTATTCTGCGTTTATATTGGTATGAAAAAGTGGAATTAATCAATAGCATATAAAATCACTTACCATCTGCAGTCATACTGGTCTGTAACAAAAAGAATGTTATTTTTACTGGGGAAATGGGGAGAACAGTAAATAAATTACACTGCTGCTATAATAACTGTCTTGATTTGTTTTGTTGTTGTTTAGTGTCCTTCAGAACTATGTCATTTGAGCAGCACTGCTAGTAAGAAATCAATTTGCTCAGACAATTACCAAAATAGGGCAATCCTGTAAGATATGTTGTGTTGGTAGTCATAAATAGAATGAAACACTGTCTCTAAAGGCAATAAAACACTGCCATGAAAAGCCTGGCTAATTATGTTTTCCTACAATTTCAGTTGATAAAACCATCTCAACAGGTATTAAACTTCAGAATGAGTAAAGTAATTTGAGCAAGGGAGATGAAATCAACAGCATTTACTAGACTACGAGGTCATATAGGGATAGTATTAATTTTAGGTAAGGCCTGCTGTCACATGGAGTATCAGCCAATGCAGGTTTGCTAAGGTGAAACGTGAATGTTCTCGTTCAACATGACGAAATTTTTATTAAAAAAGGTGAACCGGGTAAATCACTAGCTCAAACTGTCAAGCATTCCATAAATGCATCCCTACGTGTGATCCTAGACTCTGTGCTAGTAATAAAGTTTGACTTTTAGGATAGGTGATCTTTTAATTCTAGGTGTTTGCATTATGTTTGAAGTGACGGGTTTCTTTCTACAACCAAAATAAATGTTGTAGAAATGTACTAGAGCAGGAATCTGGGAGATGGGTTGTGGACTATTTCTTAGCTGCCTGTACCCTCCTAGGTGGATCTGCAAAGAGATTTTCCTCAGAACTTGGCATTTGCAGTATCAAGCTTCCCTGCAAATTTTCAGCTTATCAATATGCACGTGCTAATTCTCGACACTTTCAAACTCACCTGAACTTACAGGAGTAGTGTTACCTGCATGCTATTTCTACTCGTTATCTCTGAGGAAGGATCAGGCAGCCTCACCTAAACTCCTGTAGTCCTTTAGGACATTAAGTTGGGACACAATGTATTATGGCTGTTTCAGCGCAATTTCCAATTTGCCTGGACAGTTATGATACTTTATCCATGGTTGTTCCTAAACATGAAATCCACCAGAGAGTAGTAGATACCAAATACAAGGGGAGGGAAGTTCCAGCCAGCACTTTTCCACCAGTAAGTATTCACAAACATTAGACTTTGCAGAATGTCCGAGAAGCATTGATCAATTTGATATATAGATATTTCACAAAATAGCTGGATATTAAAACCTTTAAGCCACAAGTCAGAACTTCAGAGATGACCACATCAAATGAAGAGGATTTAGTGCTAAAAGCAGGATTAAATGCTAAGACTTGGAGCAGAACAAAGAACAGGTAGTTTAAAAGAGCTAATCAGAAGAGAAAGAGGTGTTCAGAGGAAAGAGGGATCAGTTAAAAGAATAAGGACTTTTAAGACTTTCATTTTCATAAATAGTAGTACATGTAAGATATGTCCTAGTGCAAAAGCTCACACATATATAATATAATTTACTCCAACCACTTCCAGGATCTCTTTTTATTTTAATTTTGCTGCTTCATTTCAGCTCTAGCCAGCATTCTTCTAGGTCCATGGACATTTTATCCACTCAGGTCCTTCACATCCACTCACTACTATCTCCTCTAGTTTCTTTTTAAAGAGTTTTTTGCAGTTATCTTTCTGTCTTTGTCTTTACAAATGTCCATCCACCCATCCATCTCACCTCCTCTAAATGCCTTTTTTCTCTCTCCTCTCCTCCTGTTTTTCCACTACTTTCCATATGACTGCTTTTGGTGATATCTTTCACAGTTTCCTTCTTTCCCTGCTGCTTTTTTACCTTGCCGTTGCAATTTTTTGCCCTGTAGTTGTCGATCCCACCTGTGGCAAATGGAAAATCAGAGTGATGCAGAAAAGTTGTAGCATTTCTTTCATTCCTCTCTGGGAACAGACTAATTTCCCTACCCAATTCACAGCATGACCCCGTAAACAGTGGCATCAGCAGAGCTGAGGGGTTGGAATTGTGATGCAAAGGCTTGGACTTTGTGATTGTCAGTGTTACCTTGCAGCTGGAAGTTTTTCTCTCCACAACCCCTGCCTTCCAGAGTCAGCCTCCCTGACACATGGAAGATGTCACTCCAGGTTTTTTTGTGTTGCTTTTAGCAGCAATACAGTACAGACCTTTTTAAACAGAGGCTAGAAACGTTTAACCCTCTAGCTACTTTGATGATCCATCCAGACAGATCAGTGTACTATTATGCCAGGCAAGGCTTTTAAAAACAGAGTTGGATAATGGGTCTCTACCTAGACATTCAATTAAAATGATTTTTTTTTTAACCACCTCTCTATTTTACATCCACATGTCTTTCCAACAGGAAGCTATTTCTGATACACACCCTAGAACTTCTCTCAGTAGCATTTCCCTTATATATATATAATTAATCTACTCTTCTTGCTTTCTCATTCCTTGCACTTGTAGATATAGAATCAAGTCTATTTCTTTGTCCTGCTAAAACTCAACCTTAACAGATAATGCTCAAAAATGAGCAGAAGTACCACCCTCTCAACAGAACTTTTTCTTGACAGACAGGTACATACCAGAGTGCATTCAAAGGAATCAGACTGAAACATCAGAACCTAGAAACAGAGTATTTTCTACTTGAATTCAAACTTTACTTTCATTGCTATTGTACTTACAACAGTAAAATAAAAGGATCAAGCACATAATGCTGAACTACTGAAGAGGGATAGGAATGAGAATGAACATCTGGGTGTTCATTCAACAATGTCTCCAGAAGAAGGAAATTCAGCGTAGTCCATGCACATTTGGATACATGCCCTGAGAAACCAAAGCAGAGTCTAAGAGAAGAAAAAAACAAGAGCATAACTAAGTGCAGTTATTGAAGTGCTGCAGTATTCCACTGATTTATGTAATCCTGACACTAAGTAATTCACTGCAGATTTCCTTAATCTTACATTTAGGATTAAACTATGTAATAACCATTTCCAGTAAAAATTAGAAGTTCACTAAATCTGATCTACTATACAGTTTGCTTGATGCTTTAAGAGATTTAAAGAAAACCTCGTGAGCTCACAGCTGTGAATATAGCACCCATTTTAGCACGATGGTCTTTCAGCAGTAAGTCTTTTTTAGAGATTGCTATAATGTTTTGTAATCATCATAGATTATAGAAGTACAGAAAAGCCAAGGGGATAATATGTTTGATGTTTACACCTCCTCCCTCTTCCACCTCCTCCATTTCATAGCAGGCTGCATGGGAATGTGATATAAGTTTTAAAGAATCATGCTGCTGTGTGAAGCCAGTTGAAAACCAGTAGATGTGCAGCTGGAAGTAGATATGATCAGATAGTTGAAGCATGTCTTGTCAGGTGATGACAAATAGGAGGTTACATGATTTAAATGTATTGAATTTGGCCCTCTTGGCTTCTGTGTATGTCTTCCTGCTCTCCAAGGCCTTGCATAATCACCTTGCATACTAAGGAAGACTACTGCCTTCCAACTTCTCCATAGACACACCCAAATACTGTGGATTTTTGGAGAGTGGCTCTTTGTTTCATAGAGAATGATGCTAGAAAGGGTCTCAAGATATCTTTTCTTCTAACATCTCCTTTGAGACTAGAGAAAGATAATGCATTTTATTTTAAACAGGAGACTTCAATCTTGGGTAAAGCATGGAATTTTTTTTCCAGCTGTACCTGTTTCTGTGTATACAGGATTTTCTTATTTTTCCTCTTTTTTTTTTTTTTTCCCCTTGTAAGCATCCTCTTCTTTCAACATCTTCCCGTGGGTATAATTTCATTTCAGTGTATGCATACATATTTATAGTAATAGTAATTTCCCATGTGCTTTCTAGGTTTCAACTGAGTTTGAGATGATGTCCGTTTTCCAAGAACAACAAGTTTGAGTACCTCAGGTGCTGGGAGCTTTGGGAAATTGGGGCTTTTTGGTGCTTTTTCCTTTTTTAGCAGTGGTAGTACCAGTCGTTTCATGTGGCTTTGATAGACACTAAGGGCACATGTAAAGATGCTGTCAAAGCACTGTAATTACAGATTTAAAGGCCACCTGTGAAAACCTACATAAATAAAAATCTGCCACTTGATAAAAAGTTTCTCTAGCCCAGATGACAAATGTTTCTCGTGCCCTCCATCTTCAAGCACCCAGTGCGGTGTCTGGAGACTTGCGTCACATACCTCTGGCATCCCCAAGTGTGTCAAGCCAGTGTTGGCCAGGTGACAAGTCCTCAGCAAGTTATGGCCTGTGGCACCTCCTCCAGGCTCACAGGGCTGTATCTCACTTCC
Organism: Pachycephala philippinensis; assembly: GCA_013397055.1. Lineage (NCBI taxonomy): Eukaryota > Metazoa > Chordata > Aves > Passeriformes > Pachycephala > Pachycephala philippinensis. The sequence continues at coordinate 226,765 of VWZT01002506.1, read as the reverse complement.
TCCCCCTGCTCTGCCAGGCACCTCACTACCAACATCCAGTACAACTCCAAAAGTGTCCTTTACTGATCTCCTCCTGTAACAATTTCTCTGTGCTGGTACATTCTGTGTCAGCTGCAACCTGTGTAACACAATGAGAGACTGAAGAAAGCAAAATGTGTGTTCCCAGCCCAGGCAGGAAGCCTGTTGCTGTCTCTTCCTTGTCCTCTTTTTCTTGCTTCTCCTGGTTTATCTGCCCTCCTCTCCACACCCTTGCAGCAGTGCTGCACAGCAGTGACACAGCTAGCCAGATAAAAGGAGTATTACCTGCACCACTTCCTCAATTTTTTGGGGGATGGCTTCTAAGTGACCTGCCTGATGAGTTTCTTTGCCTTCTTCACTTTAATAAATAGTTTTTGTGATAATTGCTGCGTGCTATTTGTAATTAATCTGTTGGGTAGCACTAAATATTATTTTTAATCTTAACAAGATTTCTCAAAACATTTAAAAGAGTTCCTGTGGCAGGTGGCAGAGACAGTCTTCATAACTATACGTTTTGCATACCTATTATTAAAGAAACTTAGTTTTTGTAAAATGGATTTTCCAAATACAGGTATTATTCCATAGTTAACAATAAACTCAAAGGATTTAAAATACAAATAAAAGGAAGCCAAACTAATAAACTTGGAATCAAATAGAACCAGAAGGTCATTTGACCTGGTGACACATGTGTTTAACAGTGAGGGTGTTCTGGGCCATTTAGGTACCTGCTGACCCCTGGCAGCTGAGAAAAAGACTGGGTTGAACAGCCCCTAATGAGTGTGACTGCATTGTTTGATATGGTGCTATGATGAGTCTGTAATCTGGGTTTACCAGCTGAAACCACTGCACAAAACTGTTGCTGTTTATCTGGTCTGAGTGATCAACTTGTCGGGTGAACTGAATGTCATTAATATTTCTTGTCATCACCATTAGGGATCATCACCGATAGGGAGTTGTAGAATTCATTTTATGCTTGGTCTGATAAGTTTTCCTGACAGTTTTGTAAGGTTAATTCAGGCCTGTAGCTGCAGTGAATGAAGCAGTGCTGGAAATGAGCCTTCTCCCTCTGAAGTCTCTCCTATTGGGTTGACTTGTTATCTTTGCCAGCAGGTGTTTGTTGTCTCTGATGTAACACAACTTTGACAGCTGAATCAATGACCACAGAATGCATCCCAAAACCAGCTGTGGTTTCCCCAGCAAAGGGATGGCAGAAGGGGTCATTTTCTTTTGTAGAGCATATAAGTGTAAATAGCTGGAATAGCATTTGTTTCTTCGATAGACTGAATCCTGGTTTCTTAAAGAGATACGGTGAATACTCTGCTGATGTCAAGTATTACATTTTTATAATCTAAATGTAGCTGTGGTGTTGCAGCAGATGCCCATAGTTAGAATTCTTCTTGGCTTCATCTGTGAGATGAAATACATTATTTGAATCTTTGAATCTTTCCTCCTGCCTCAGGAGTTTAAAATATGAGACTTGTCTTACATTAACCTAATCAGAATGAAATATCTTGAATACCCTCAATCATATTGCATCAGGAATATGTGCACAGGCAGAAGGGCAATGCAGGGTTAGCCATTGGCTACTTCATGTCTACAAAGCAATAACAGGCTGTTGCTTCCTGACAGTGAAAGAGGGCTTGGTTTCCCTGTTTTTACTGCAACCATGCAGTTCTGTCAACCTCACTGTTGGGAGTGCAGGTAGGAAAGCACAGAGATCGCACCATGGAGGAGAACATGCATCACACTAGGCAGTGGCAACAAAATCCCCTTCTCCTTCCCAGCTGTGAGCATATGAGGTCAACTCAGATTCAGATCTGTCACAAATTGGGGTAATTGGTAGTTTTAACAAGTGCTGTGTACAGCATTGTGAGCAGTGGTGCTCAAGGCCAGCAAATATCACCTAGCTTGTTTTCATGTATGTATCTGCAGGAATATATCCTCAGAGGCAGATGGTGTGCTACAGCCCTTGTCCAAGCAGCAGAATTTGGTTAAATTGATTATTTGGGCACAGCAGCATTACACTGTCTTTCATTGGCATCCGTCTCAGGTGTACACAGTGGTAGATGTAGCTGAATTTTGCTCTGTGCAGCAATATATACATTCAAAGCGTTAGTGGTCAAATGCTTATCTGGTATAAATTGATGTGGCTTCATTAACTTCAGTGAGACCATGCTGATTTAGAGCCACAGAGGAGCTGGCTCTGTGAAGCAGTCAAATTTATAAAGGACTGCATAATCTACTAGGAAGTCAAGTCAGGCCAACCTCTGTGCTATGACATTTCCTCTGAAATTCACTTTAATAAGGTAATATTTTCTTCCAGTTCCATAAATGCAAATGAGCTGAACTGCACTTCACATACTTTCTCATTTAATTAGAAATTCTTAGTCTAACTATACTGCAAATAGAGGTGAAAGTGAATGATTCTAACAATTTTTCATTTTAATTATCTTGATTAACTTTTTCTTCTTTGCAATTTTATTATATTTCATTTCAGAAATGTCCTTTATTTTAAGACAATAAACTTTTATTTAGCAAGCTGGGGAAACTAGAGGATATGATGCAAAGAGGATTTAACTCATTAAGCATTAACGTTACTAATATTCTTCTACTAATTATTCGTTAAGTTGATTGTCTTAGCAGAAAAGTAGGCTTGGTTTCTCTTGTGGATCACCACATTTTATTTCCACATGGTGCAAAAAAAGGTAGAAATAGCAAATCTTACCAAAGTTAATGATGAAATACTTCAGAGGACATAACACACTTAATGAATTTCTCATCACTAGATGTATTTAAGAGTTCCCATTTGATTTTTAGCTAAAAAACTCCAGATATGTTATTTTATATACTTTTAGAGGTAATGGTATCTATTCCTTCATAGTTTCTTTGTTTCTGAGGAAAAAAAAAGGTTTACAAGGAGGAAAAGGTCACCAAAAATACACACAATCTCCCTTTCCAGCCTCCTGAAAATCCTACTATAAACACCATTACTACTAAAAAGAAAAA
>VWZT01002506.1:194286-223717 GCA_013397055.1 Pachycephala philippinensis | reverse complement strand
AAAAAAAAACCAAAAAAAAAAAAAAAACAAAAAAAAAAAAAAAAAAAAAAACAAAACAACCCCCCCCCCAAACATAAAAAAACACAAACAAAACAAAAACCCAAACAAAACAAACCCCAAAACTGGAGGGATTTTGCTTTGTCCACTAAGGATTTTGTTGCTGTATATTTTACAGAGGAACTAGTGTGCTTCTCTTTTCCCAGTAAGTTCACACATTTTGAATTTCAAAGACAGCTTCAAGAATGGAGCATGGGAAAGAAGACTAAACCTGAAGTCAGGCTCCTTATGTAATCCAGGAGGAAAGTTAAGGGATGACTTGATTATGGAACCTGTAAAATCTCTAGCTACTAGAATGCCTGATACAGCACGCTTGTGGAATTCAGATCTCTCCACCTAAACCTGCACTCTTCTAAACCTTCCTCTTACCTGCTGTAGGGCCTGGAGATGCCTGTATTTCACAGATGCTTTCCCTGTTTGGCTTGTAAGCTCTCCTCAGGACTGCAGATCAGAATTGCCTCTCTCTTGGCAAGAGAATGGTGCCTAGCCTGTGTCTTAGCCTGACTAATGTTCAGTGTCTGATCCCCTCCGTGTCTGTGCCCCAGAGGTATCACTGGTGAGAGCCATGAGATGACAGATCAAAGGGCTCAGCGCTGGGCTCCATGTTAAATGCAGGGAGGTTTGTGTTAGTGTAACTTCCTGCTAAGCTGTGAACTTGCCTGGGATGTGCAGGACTGAAGTTCACTGTGATTTCATTTCCTAAAACATAATTGCAAGACTACTGTGAGGTTTTTCTTATGATGGGAAGCACTTTTTGCCTAGTATCTGAAACGATGCCACTCTGCAGGAAACAATTCAAGAATTAAGAGGCTAGGGAGTGAGAAAACAAAATGGAATACAGGTGTCCATATATAGCAGTGTTGGGCACATGTTTTAAAGATGAAAATATTGCTGTGAATGTAAACTTCCTCTGTTCTCTGCTCCATGGATGGAGTTAAGCTTGAGTTTTCAGATTCCCATTTGAGTACTCTGTCAGTGAGCTGATTTAAAAGCCAGTCATCACCACTCTTGCATTCATTTCAGAAGAAGACTGAATCGTCCATAGGTCTTCCACAGAAAAGACACTGACTTTTACCTTTAGGGGGATGATACTCCCCTGATAAGTGTGGGATTACGGGTCCTCAAACGCCAGAGGTGGAGGTGTGGCTCTGTACTAGATATTTCCTTCTGACTAGCCTTCTACTGCATACCAACAGTATGTATCATTCTGGGATAAGAGACTACCCCTATCTATTGTGTAGGGAAACTAATGCATTTTACTCCCAGTTACGGATTTCACTCTGGGAAGGATTAAGTTTTGCAACCTTCTTGTGGTTTGACCCACAAGAAAAAGTTTTCTGGAAGATAAGCCAAAGACTGAAATCTTAAATTGGTCAATATCAGTAACGAACAATGGCACAACTGTTTCTGTTAGAGAATGTAACTGCTGGAACAATTTGGGATGCTGTAGTAGGATTTCTGTGATAAAAGGTCTTTAATCATTGGGAGCCTTCCTATGTGACCTATTTGAGACAATCGCTGAGAGTGACACATTCTTGGCCTCTGATAAAACCTCATATCAGAACTGCTATGGATGTGTTTATTGTTTTCCACACAATTTTACATGGTCAGGCTTTTGAAATTGAGGTTCCTGGCCCTCAACGGACAAAGGGTGAATCAGAATTGTATTCTTATGCAGTGTTTCGTAAGGTCATGTTCATGTGATGCTGCTTAATGTGTCAGGGAAATAGCTGAAATCAAATAACAAAGACTGAATTCTACTCTTTGAATATGCTTTCCATTCTTGTTCTGTAATGCTGAACTCTATAACAATTTCAGACCTGTAGCCTGAACTACAATAAAAGGTCTGGATAATCTGGCAAAAAAATTCAAAACTAATCTAGCTATGGCGGGTGTCTGTCAAGAGAGACTCTTGTCCCATTCTAGCAACAAGGCATATCTTGCTCTTGAGAGCTCATCTCACTCTTGAGATGGTCAAGATGCAGAAAGAGAGCCTTACTCAGTCTGTCTTGGAGGAATATCTTTCTAAGAGTCATTTTTGAAGATCAGGAGAGACTTTAGAAAACTATCTGGATGATAAAAAGGGTGTTTGGCTCAGTTGAAGACTGGAAAAGAGATACACTAACTTTCATGGAGGAAGAGTGTTTTTTCAGTAGTTGATGTTTGCCATTGCTTCTAGCTTTGTCTCAGTGCAACTTTGTCCACAATTCATATTTCTGTGCATGTCTAAAACCAAAATTTTGAAAAATTATTTTCATTAATTTTTTACTTTTATAAAACAAGGTAAACTGAAAACTTGATAATAAATAAAACTTATACTTTGACACACAATTTTCAAACAGTGAAAATTAAATTTGCTTTTTAAATAAATCTTTCAACCCTTCTGAACATCCAATGTTTTCAAAACCCTGCCACAGATCAGCTTGCTTGTTTCTCAAATTGACTCTCTTTCACCAGTCTTTTGCCTTTTCTCCCAGCTTCTGCTACTTGCTACTGCTGGAAACAATCCCAGACTCCTAGTTAGTCTTTTCTTTGGTCTCTGTGAGACTATTTGTTTTCCCAGCTGCTGTTGGAAGTAATGCACACAAGGTCATTCAATATTCCAAATGCCTGGCTGGCCATAGGAAAGGGACATGGAACCAATCTGGTACCTAGTCTCTGTTATTTGAATAAGGATTTATTGAGTAAAATAAGTTTCCACAGTGACAATATTTTTGTGTTAGTCACCTATCAATATCCACTTCAACCCAAAGCTCATAAGGCAAGTTTGAGTTGAGCAGTTAAGAATCCAAGATGACAGGCAGTCTTCTGTTGTGTTTCCATAAAACATCACACTTTCAAACATAAGAGTCTTGAGACCATGGAGTATAAATACAGATGAAGCAAAAATAAGATTTCAAAGGGATAGTAGCACAAGGAATAGTGAAAATGAGATAAACTAATGTACACTAGTGTGAGCAAAAATAATTCTCTACTGCAAATCCTTTTACTCTTGTCTTAGAATAAGCCAGCTTGCAGAAATTAAATCTCCTAAGGAAAACTTGGCTTCCAGTACCACTGAAGGTGGTAGGAAAGTTTTCAAGAGGTTCTTGCAGTGGATAGCCCTCCACCCCCTTAGGAGCTCTGAGCATGACTGGCCCTGGCCTCTGAGGAGGTGGCCCAAAGGCATCCATTGTAGAGATGTGTACCATGTTGCTTTTGTCTTTGATCTCAAATAATGCATATCTGAAAGAGCATTTAAAAAAACAAACTGGCCTTGGTTTCTGTGGAAGGACGGAGAGAACAGGTAACAGTCCTATTTAGAAATATTAACTACTGGCTTATATAGTTTCAGCCTCTGTGCTTGTCTTTGCTTTGTCTTAGTTCTCTCCTTTTAGACCTTGCTACCAATGGTTTTTATTCATCCACCTGCTTTACAGCTTTCATCACCAGTGGCAGAGGATTGGTAGCCCCATTTTTCTTCTACACTCTTCACCCTCATTTGATCTGTTCTTGTTTAGAACAAATTGCCCACTGACAAGGTGAGAGCAGGGCTCAGCAGAAGCACATTTCTCACACAGATGTGTTCACTGAGAGGTAGCTCTCTTTTCATTTTCATATTTGACCTGGTTTTATATCATGAATTATTTCTAGAGCCATGAAGCAGCAGTTTCAGCTGGTTTTACAGTCATGAAAGATCCCACTGCACTAGGAGTTTTAACTGTAATTTATTTCAATTAAATATCTGCTATATTAATTTCACAGAATTATATTAAATGTAGGTTTTAGTGCTTAGTACTCCTTGTGGTCCCCCACAACTCTTCTTTAAAGGATGTGTTAAACCTAGGCTTTAGTTTTCTTGAAGAAAAGACCAGAAATATCTACGTGTCATGGGTGTGTTTTGTTCTATATGTGCAGGGAATCTCTCTTCTGTGGTTCCTGTGGGCTTAGATCTTTGTTGGGGCATCTCAGCCTGCCATTAACTTTTTACTGACTGGAAAGAAAATTTCAGCTCCAGACATACACTTGCTTTCAGGAATACTGTATCTGACAGGTTAATAAATATTAACAGCTGCCAAATGACAGGTTTAGAGTTGTGCTGTGGAGCTGGCCAAGGCAGCAATTACTTGAATTTTAGGTAGTGCTGCACATTGACTGTGGATACATTAGCTTTAGTGGAGATTATTTAGAGGCTCAGTGGCTTAAAAGCAGAAATCACTTACACTCATATTGGATATTATTACAGATTCAGGAGAGTTGGCCATAAAACCACTTAGCTTCCTGTAACAAAAGGACTCCTAGCCAAGCAAGTAAAATGTTAATGAGACAGCAAGCACTCATTTTCATGTCTGTAGCCTTTCCCTCTAAGGTTTTGCTGCTTCATACTGAGGTTCATTACAGTGGAAATGGTTGACTTTAAAAAAGAAACACCAGCTAAATTGCTAGGGTGTAGAATTTCCTTTCAGATCATAATTATACGTGATCAACGGAGTGTGTAATTAGTAAGTTGGGTGAAGGATATTTCCAGAACAATCAGCAGCAATTTCCTCTCTGCTATTCCTTTCTCTGCTCTGAGGACCTTTTGTCTGCTTTGGTAGCTGTGGCTTTCTTTTAAGCACAGAAAACACAAAAATAAAAACTTACATCAGGTAAGAGTGGTACAATAAATCATAATAAAATAAAAAAAAGCCCCTGCAACAGGATACTTTCTCACTATTGTAATAGGCCTTACTGATTTTCACTACATTTCCAGCACTTGAGCACAGGGGAAAAGACAGGCTCATTTCTGGCCTCCCTTGACAAACCTGTGAGACTCTTGGTGGAGCCTGGATTTGCAGTTGCACAGCAAAAATGTGAGAAGCTGTCATTGTCTTCAAATATCATAGGAATGCCCAAGTTGTTTTTTAGTGCTATGAATAATTCATGGAATAATTCAATGAATCTGTCCAGCATGGCTAAAAATAGCTGAGAAAACTGAGTGCTTTTGACCTTAAGAAACAAAATCTGTTTAAAATTTAAAATAAATAAATGAAAAGCCATTAAAAAATCATATGGAAGCAAAGATGTCAGTCTGTAAAGATATGGTTTGGTATTGTATCCTGAAATGGAATATCCCATCTTTTCTGCTTAGAAAGAGTCTTTCATCAACTCCACACAGCTCTTTGGTTAGAAGAATGAACGTTTCCCATAATTAAGGTGGATCAAGGCTTTTGCTCATCTCTCCTTGTCCCTGCAGTTAACAGGCACACTGGCAGGGCATAGCTTTGCTGTGTCCCTGACTAAGAGCAGTCCCCTCCTCCCCTGTTGATCCTCAGCAGAAGAGAGGTGCAGGAATGATGGTTGTGAAAAGGTCAGGGATGGCATCCAGTGCCTGGATCTCGGCCGCAGCCGGAGCCGTCCCTGTGTATGATGTTGTGGAGCTAAAGGCCCTCACTGCTGCGGGCTCAGGTCAGGACTGTGCATCCACTCAACCTCCCCCCTGCTTCTGACAGCAAGCACCGTGCCCTGTCTGCAGGCAGCTCCAGTGATCCTTCTGCTGTCAGGGGTGTCCTGCCTCTCCTGCACTGAGAGGGGTTTTTCTCTTTCAGGGCCACCGGTTTTTATTTTAGAAGCTATGCGTGTGCCTGCTCCTGATAGATTTATTTTGTCCCCCAGACTGTTTTGGCAATCTACCTTGTGTGTGGTAAAGCCACAAATTAGTTTGATATTGTGGTAATAATAATGATGATACTACTTCCTTAAGTTAAACTTTCAGTCCTTCTCTCCAGTGACATCACTAGGTGGCCTTTCATGGCCCCTCCTACTTCTTTGGTAATATGGGAATATCTTTCCTTGACACAAAGAACTGGGCCTGAGCTGCTATAGAGTTTTGCCAGACTAGCATAACCAGCTCTTGCAAAGCCTACAGATTGGGGAAACTGAATAATGGGGTCCTCACTAATGTGGCTTGTGACGTGCACAGAAACAACGAGCCAGCTTGAAAAACTACCCTGGACTTGCTACAGGAGGGCCAGACTCTGTTGTCCAGAACTAAACTGTGCAACATCTTCAAATAACTGGTTTAAAACTTTGTTTAGGAGGGGAAATCCAAACATTAATTATCAAGTGGTTTGTGTCCTCTGTATGAGAATATATTCCCTTAAAAATATTTTTCTGGCTATATAAATATGGGCATAATTTTCAGAAATAATATTTTGCTGTTCTAACCAATGTTGAGTGGTAATTCATGGTCAAAAGTGAGGTTGAACATGAAGACTCTAGATTTTGCATTTCTGTATTGATAAAATGGTCAGGTCAAGCTTTTGCACCAGCTGATACAGGGTGATCCCAATATCGATTCTGCAGATGTGTCAGACTACTTGCATAGGCCCTTGTGTGGGTGCTCTTATCAATTCCCTTCCCATTACATACAGAGTACACAGTGCTCAGATCAGCCACTGGTTATGAACAACTGTAATGGAGGGTTTCTTCTAATGCCTTGAAATAGCAAGAAAGGAAGCATTTGGGGCATGGCTGCCAGAATATGCAACGAGACTGTCCAGGTACAAATGTGAGCACACTGTACTGGCACCCCTTGTCTGGCAGAGGTAGGCAGAATTTTTCTCTTCAAACAGTTAATAAAAATAAAAGTCAATAGCAAATGAATACTCTTTCCTTACAAAAGCATTTCTTACACTTTCATTGAAAACCTAGATTCAACAAAATCCGAAAGTGTAGACTTGACTGGTAGAAAAAAATCGTGTTTTCTGTGAAGTTGCTTGATTTCAACATTGGAAGTTTTCAGCACAATTTTAATCTTCTGAAGACAACATGAATAAATAGTGGTTTCTATTGCCATGGTAAGTCTTTGGCAGGGGGAAGATGGGGTGGGAGGGTATAGATGTACTTTGGTCACCACTCTAATCTTTGTATTCTGGCACAACATTTTTGAGTGCGAGGTGAAAAGACAAGTAGAGCTGTATGTTCACCCTGTGGGGCTTCCAAGGGAGAGATGTTGAATATGTTTTAAATAAATGGCACCTTCATTATTTATTCATAACTAGCTTGCTAACTGAAAAATAAAAACAGCTACACCAGTTATTTTAACAAAACTTTGGCTGATTTCAAATACAATTCCTGTCAGTAAAAAATATAGGACCTAATAATTCTGACCACTTCAGAGCTCTGCTCAAATGATCTGTTTACTCAGTGACTGATACAGTTTCTAGTTATATGTGTTTTGTTTAAATGTGGGTTGTTTTCTTTTTTTTTTGATTTGCATTAATAGTTAAAACCGCAAATTGGGTACATGGTTGATTCAGCAGCATAAATTATATATGTATAATTCAGCAGCTACTGATCTCTTTATGTAACACGGGATCATGAGTTGTGTTTTTCTGTTCTGAGCTCATTGTGAGTCTCAGTCCCTCTACCACTTTGAATCAAAATTTCTTCTTTTCCAAGGAGTATGTGTTTAACCTGTTTCCCTTGAGCACCTGGCAGTGACATGGCTTGACTGCATTTTTGACTACCTTCTGGAGCTCACAGAGGAAATGTTAATGTTGCTGAAGCCGAGATCTGGACTGTTGTCACGTAATATTTTCCTGAATATCAGAGCTGGGGGGTTAACATGAACTAATGTAAAATGCTTTTCTGTATGGATCTGCCACTCAGAGTCAATCTCTTTGGGGCAGAAATGGCCACATGGAGATCTGAGCCACAAAAATTCTCAGAAATACGGCCAATGCTTTGAGCAGGAAATGTTTGATCATCTTGTCATGGCTCAGAGATGAAGCTCTTGGACAGTGGATGTGGCATTATGGCATCTCCCCATCTGGAGATGCTGATTTTGTTCCTAGTGTTGTCCTGAACTTACCTTGTGGCTTTGGACAAGGCACATAATCTCCACAGCCTTTACATAATTAATATAAAGACTCTCCTCTGAAATGGGGACTGTCCAACATGGCTATTTTGATGCACTGATTGTTTAGATGGACTCTGGCTTTACATGGCAGATGTGGAAATACACCCTGCCCTTCTGCACTTCGTAGGGTTGTTGCTTTCCTGATCCTTGGCCCCAGCAGCATCTTACAGAGGACAGAGCCTGATTTGCAGTGTAGGAGGAGCTAACACTTGTGTCAGAGTGCCTCTAAACAGAGGTGCTGCAGATCTGTCTGGATTTCTTGCCTTTCCCCATTTTATTTTTTCATCAACACCAGATGCAACTTCCAGAACATGACCTGATGCTGCTTTTGTCTCCAGATCAAAAAATTAGGCGCTTGAGAGGCTTTCTTGAAGGTGGGCTATGTGTTGAAAACTACACCATGAATGGCGAAGTCCTATCTGCTTTCATAAAGCCTTTCAGGATGTAATGTCTTTTCCCTAGTTCCATCCTGATGGTATTTTGAGTACTATGCTTGGGTTCCCTTAAGGGGCCCAACTGGATTCGAGATAGAGGTGATCAGCTAGAGCAATGTGGAATTCAGTGGTCCACAGCTGACAATGTCCCCGGTGCTCTTGGCAGTAGCATGGTCCCTCATGCGGAGCATGCAGAGCCCTCTCAGGGGGCTCAGTGCCTAGAGGGAGGGGAGCAGAAAGAGCCTCTGTGTCCCATGGTAAAAGATTGCTACTCCAGCAGACCTCAAAGCCTGCTTAGAGGGCTGGTGTGGGTTCTTTTTTTAATGGCTTTTCTGTGAATGTATGCCTGTGTAAAAATAGTTCTGCATTTCCACCCGAAAAAATTCACCATTTAACAAGGGAGAAGTGGTGTCTGTTTTACTGCCTGAAGCCACCATTAGTCCTCTTGCCTTTTGCTTCTGGTAAGGTAGAACACATAAAAATGTGTTGCTCCCTAGAAATAAAATTGCTGCTTTTTGCTGAAGGGAGAGCTGAGCACCTCCAGGGTATCACATTGGGCCTGCAGCAGGCCAGGACTGTGGGCAGCATGGAGGATTGCCGCCCTCTGTTGTTGTAAGGAAAAATAAATATCTGCAGCACAGTTAGTACTGTTCCTTGTCTGTCCTTTCTTTGACTTCTTTTCTTTTGTGGTTTTTTTTTTTTCCTCCCTTTTGATTTTTACCTTTTCATGCAGTGGCTGGCTGCAGATTCGCAGCTGACAGATGGCTGGTTTCATCTGGCTACCTGAGGGTCTCTGTTGCCAAGTAAATTCTTGTCACAAGTGGTCAGCAGGTCAAGGCTGCTCATCTCTGCTGTCCTGGCCAAAGCATGGAGCAGAAAATCAGTCATGCAAATCTTTGTGCATTTTGTTTCCAGCATGAGTGTGTGCTGACAGAGTTCCAGATGGCTGAGGGACACGTCCTCTGGCTTGCTGGTACCTAAAGGGCAGCATTGCCACCTGCTCTGTGAAACACAGGTTGGCCCAGGGAGTCTGGTTTGCAGAGATCAACTTTTATGCAATGCAGGGTATGAAGATGACCTTGTACATTCCTCTCTCAGTGACTGTTTTATAGTAGTTATTTTCTGGTGTCATTGTAGTTAGTGACAGGTAATTTCTTTTTCTTTTCCCCTCCTGCAGCTTATTTGCAGAAAAGCTGTTTTGCAGTTTCAAGGCATGAAGCCTTACCTGCTCCTACTTTTATTCTGAACACAAAGCCTTGCACTTCATCAGCATTAACTGATCCTGATGCATTCCAGACAATGAAATGATGTCTGTGGGGGCCATTAGGAGAAGCCTCCCTGGGCTGCTAGATGCAGAATTTATAGAGTCTGTCTTTAACCTTTCAGAAAATGGAGAAATGTCTCATTATCTAAAATGATAGCCTTGTACACTGGAGAGTTTAGCTATTTGAACTACTTAACCAACTCTACTTCTAATATATATATTTCATATTTAAAAACCTGAAGCTGCAAGAATTGTTATTTCTGTAGGTGAGAGCATTTTCACCACACTTACAGGATAGGGCTATACCCCTGTGTATTCCAGTCTGCCATTCAAAGTGATCTGTTCTCTTGCTCTGCTTCGTACGCCATCTCTTAATAGCAGCTCTTTCAAAATCTCACCTGCAGAAGAATAACAGTTACATAGTGAAGGCTTCACCTGCTGGAATTGACTGATCTACCCAGGAAGAGACAAAGATAATCAGGAGGGGTATTGTTACAGGATTGATCTAAGGAGCACACTGTCACTTTGGGGGAGTTTTGTGCACAGCCAGTTTGGTGCTGTGCATGCTCTGAGGCAGCAGTACTCACAGAGGTCAGGTCTTCTTGCTGCTTGGCCAGCTTATGGGCAGGGAAGGTAAATGCAAATAATCACAGTAGAGGATAAGGCCAAAGGCATAAAGTGCTTTACCCAAAATCTCATTGGGAGCGTGTGAACTAGGAATTATAGCTCAAGCTGTTGAATCTTGGGTTAGTGTCTCTGACCAAAGCTCAGCATTCCTTTGGAACAGCAAAATACATGGCAGTAGAGTTGGCATGGAAGAGGTGGTGTGAGCCCCTGGGACAAGACCCTGACTCTCCTGTGCTCTGGAGATGCTAGAAGTAAGCTAGTTAGACCTCAATGTGATGATGCCAGAGTGAAGTGCTCAGCCTGACGTCTGCCTATTCAGCCTTGGCATAGGCTGTACCACACAGGAGACAGACCTCCTTCTCCTGCAATACAGCTCTATGTGCTGCTCTGGGAAATAATAGTAAGCAATGCAACTTCAGCCCTTTCTGTCCCCTCTCCCTGGATTTATCCCTGACTGGCCTTTGTACGGCCTTGCTGTCTTCAAAAAGAGGCATCAAAATTATGTGAAAACCAATGCCTCAACAGAAAGGAGTCCAGACAGTTCATGCTGCTATTCTAAACAGGTGAATTTTGTACATTCTTCTGCTTTATGTGCTGCAATGCTTTTTGCTTTGAGGGAATTCTCATACAACTGTTTGTTTTATTATAGCACTCTTCGAGGAAGCTGTCAGGAGCTGAAAAAATTTCCTTCTCCTTTAAACCACTCTCAATCCAGCTCTTAGAACTGTTTTCCTCCCAGAGACCTTGGGCAGTGGTGTTTGGATTGAGACTAGCTCCCACTGCAGAGACATCCTGCTAGCCCTGTAACATCTGGAATGGCACAGGCTAAGGTAGTCAACACGAGTCAAGGTCCTCCTCCACAAGCTTATGGGAATAGGTAATTGCTCATAAATTGCTATTGTACTGCTTTGATTTCCTTGCTGAGGAGCTCTTAGCTGAGAAGATTGATACTTGCAGTGAAAAGAAAGTGAGGAGAAATGTTACTTTCTGCAGTGGAATAAAATCAACCAATACTGCAGCTTTACAAGTGGGTGATCAAAACTGCTGGGTTTTCATACATTTTTGGGGGGCACATACTTGATAGATGCTCCCTACAGATCCACCAGCCTTATTCTGGGTGCTGGGTATTTTAAAATAGATGGTAGTGATTTTTACCTTCCCAGGCTATGAAACAGTCTTAACTATTTTCAGTGTCAAATTTTGCATGAATTGTGAGATACGTGAGAGTTACATACCTCCTAGCTCTGCAGAGTTGAATTTTTATCTTGCTAACTCATCTGATGTGAAATAAGAGACTGAGAACCACACTGAGCCTTACAGAAAGGTACAGAATAGACTCATTCCATCCCATATGTATACGTGATCCTGTGCTATGTACAGAGCTTTAGTATGGGTGCTGTAAGGGTGCAAGCACGATTTCAGCCCTCATTACTCCCAGGAGGAGATGAGAAGTCTACCTCTTGTCCAGTAAGCAGACTGTATCTTGAGACAGAGTTCCTCAAGAGGGTATGAACTCCCAGCAGGGGAATACTTGGTTTCCAGCATGCAAGTGCAAGCAGTGCACCACCTGCCTCTCTTGAAAGATTTAGGATGCTCAGCATAAGTTTTCTTGCCTTTGCCAGCAGGCTGATGGAGTGGTATAGAATGACTGGAAAACCTCCATCTCCATTGCAATTTATGGACCAATAAATTAAGCCTTTAGGGCCCTTTTTCTTTCTGCCAATCTCTGCAGTTTCTCCCGTTCATGTCAGCTGCCTTCTATTTGAATGCTATGTTATTCTGGTATAGGTTTAATGCAGATATAAAGACATCCAAGGAGGCTGTAAATGGCAAACGATAAAAGTAGTTAGTACGTAAGTAGCAAAAGGAGCTATTCAACAGCTGTGAAACCTTTCACTGTGATCTTAGAAGTCAAGTATCTGCAGGGATTTATGCTCCTCTGTGGTTAGGTGTTAACTGGAGGAAAGCCTAGGTTTGGTCCCACACACTTAGAGGAAGTTATATTTACTCTTACATTTTTTCAATAAGCAGACAAAAATAAGTGGTGAGGTACAGAGACAAAATAACTATTTCTTCATTAATAGACTTCAATAAAAGCCTACTTGTGTAAATTTACTTCTGTCAGTATTTGAAACATAGGTCTTGGTTGTTACCTAATGCTCTGGAAGTGAAGATTTCTTACAGGCACCAGAGGAGTGCAGAGCTTGTACTGAATGGGAACAGTGTCACAATTCCATTCAAACCCCTGCACTGCAAAGAATGATGAATCTGATGGCTTCACAGCACAGAAATATATAAAAAGTTGAGTTTTCCTTCTCCACTTGCATTTTCAGCACTGCAACATACTGCCTTGTTCAAGGAAAGGTGCAGCTTTAAAATTTCTTAATGGGTTTGAAAGTGATGACCTGAATCCTTCTGAACTGACTCAGGTGATGTGTTATTCTGTAATACACGCTTGAGTCCCTCTGTTCCTTTGGTACAATCTCAGTTTCCTATCATTGTCTTGAATTCTGCATGTGGTTTGCCTCTCACCTTCCCACTCCTGGAAGCAGACTGTCAATTAGTCTTGTCTAAAAATGCTTGCTTTATCTAACCTGCCAGAGCTGTGGATAGAGGCTCCTTTCTGCCTTCCTGGATGGGTAGAAGGAGAATTTCCCCACTGCTCTCGTGATAGGACAAGTCCTGTTAGGCAGGTGAATTGGTAGAAGGATTAAATGATGCTGTCCTGCATGGCTTCTATGCCAGTCTAGTTACTGATACAGCACAGGCTGCTTGATGGGTGGCAGAGCTCTCCCTGCTTGCTACTATGGAAGAACATATCGGGGAGAGAACAAGTATTGCACCCCAGCTTCCCAACTCTTTTTGCTCGATCTCAAGGGAAAGCTTTGCAATAAGATTTATGACAACACTTCCATTGACTTCATCCAAGCATCCCGTGGGATAACTCTGTCACTGGAGAGATTGGAAAAACAACCAAGTTTGCCCACATTATGGAACAAAAGCTTTAAAGCACACTCCAAAATTGTGAACAAAGCGTGCACACAGTACATAGGACACATTTATGTTCCAACCATATGAGAATTTTTAGGGGGGAGCTGAGAACATCACACATCATCATTTCTTAAGATGCTTTGACAAATAGGAACATCTTTCTCAGCAGCTACTTGAATATTTTTTGCTAATGTTTCATCCCAGCAAGATAAAAGGGGTATTTAAATATGTATATGAGAGGGATTTAATTTTGTAGACATAAGCTTGAATTTTATTTTCTCTTTGAAGACTATTAAAGAGCAGCTGTGGAATGGGTTTTTCTTACTTATTTTTTTAAATTAGGATTTTGAGGAAATCTGTATGCAGAACAGGAGATGGAGCTGTTTCCTAGCATGAGACATATTTTGCAGTTTAGTTAAGCACTGGCAGTAGTTTCCTGTTGTCCTTGATACAGTTCTTACATTATCATGACTGCAGTCCCCCTCTAATCCCTCTATTTTAAAGCTCAGTAGTAGCTGCCAGCACACCAAGATGACGTTTTATTCACAGTCTGTATTTGTGGTTAATGGAATCAATAACCAGCAATCCTTTGCTTATGTCAGTGAGGTAAGGAGCTCTCAGAGGTGCCAATTACTTGTTTTGAGGTGAAAGAGATTATTTATAAGGCTCACAGTTTTGTGTCCATTTCAGCTACCGGGCCAAACATGAATTACTCTTTAAATCCTTTTTTTTTGTTCCTAGTCGTCTTTTACAGAAGATCATATATTTATCCTCAAGTATCTAAATTAAATTTAACTGGTTTTTAGTTTGTTTTCCTAAGGAAATGAGGCTTTTGGAGTCACGTTCCTTGTCTGTGTCTGTCACACAACTTACTTTTGAAACACTGGTCAATTCTAGTGGCATTTGGCAGAGGGACAGAGGTCTTGGAAATAATTACATTCCTGAAAATGGCATATAAATTGACAGCTGGGTGATGGAGACAAACCCTGTTAACATTCTTATGGAGGAGAAAGAGGCAGCATTCATCTGTTAGCAAACATGAGGAAATCCACTCAAAAACACGCATGTCTTGGAATACTCACATCCTTGGTTTGCTGTCCCTGGAATGCTTTTCGTTTGTTTACTTTCACTCAAGGCATACAAAAACCAAGAGAAGTAAATACATTTTATTTTTATGTGAAGAATTGTAAGGTTGTTTAAGGAGAAAAAGCTGAAACAGAATCAATAGTTAATTTGGGGGGTTTGCTGTTTTTGTTTGTTTGCTTGCTTGGAAGATGTGCCGAAGAAATAAATCACGCACTCTACTTCCTGGTTCTGGCAGGAAATGGGAACAGAGTAGTATAAAGAGAGACTGTCATTTCCAGATTGCCTGGAAGCAGAAAAGCCTAAGAAGTAGGAGAATCTGTTAACATATAACTATCCTGTGCCATCTCTGTTATTCTTGGGAACAGATGCACAGACCCTGAAATAATGTCTTAGGTTATCTTTCTCCCTTCTTCCAAAGCCCCTGTGGGCTTTACCTGATCTATGAACAAAAGAACAGCAATGTCTAGCACAGGTCTGTTCTCCTTTTCTTGTTGTCACTGTGCTTTACTGCAGGGTACTCATTGTTCTTGTCAGACATGGAGATGTCTCTTGGCATTGCTGCTCTCCCTGTTGCTGCCATCCCAAGTCATGCTGCAAATAGCATGATACTGGTGCCTGCCCTGAGCACGCTTTGGCTCAGGAATGCAAAGACATGTAGGTTTGTGGAATCTGGGATATGGCCAAAGGAAGTGCTCCAGGTAGGCGGATTTCTCCATCTGCTAGGAAAGATCAGCCTTGCTAGGCAAGGAAGGGTCCTGCCTCCTCTCCCTGGGGAGCTGAGCTAGGAGATAAGAAAGGAGGTATTAGTTTACTTCGTGTGCACGTGTGACAGAATAGAAAGAAGAAAATGACAAGCAGTTCAATGAATTTGTTTTCCATTGTGAAATATGGGTTGCTCCTTTTTGCGATTTCCATGTGGTCATCTCAGTTACGAAGTTAGGAAATGTTCTGCTTCTTTGGATGTGTCTTTTCCCCTTGCCTATCAATGCAGAGGCATGTCCTAGCCCTTGATATTTCCCACAGGTTGCCTTACCCACCATTGTGTCTGTTCAGCACCATTTTCAAATCTATTTTCTGTTGTTAATTGATTCTGGCTGCAATACTCCAAACACTTGACAAATGCAACAAGAGTAGTTCACATCTCATCTAACCTAATAAGAAGCAGTCTTTTCATATCCTATAAACTTCAGTGTCATTAAACTAAAGACCAGTCTACAAACATTACTGGAGGCCTTCTTATTCAATTTGTGGTGGGGAAAAATGAGACATTTCTGTATGGAGTTTGGCACTCTTTAGGCTTTGCCTGCATAATATAACTAGACCTCTGTTTGTTTATCCTGAGCCCAGATAACTACCTTTTCAAATGTCTGGTTCATATCCATTCAAAAAGAACTTAACCAAAAATGTACATGTATAAAGAACAGCTAAAGGGAAAGGATAGTTAATGAAAATATTTTAAGGTTCTATTTTCTCACAGATCAGTTAAATGTAGTGTATGAAATCTACACAATTATGGATCTTGTATTTACCATGAATTTGCTGTTGTTTTGTTGGGGATTTTATGCCTTGAGTTAATGAGGTATTAACTTGGGAAGCAGTCCTCAATATGTGGGTAGTTTTAAAAAAAAGCTGCCTGAAATCGGTTTGATGGCAGAGCATGCACAGTTTCAGCATTATTCATTAGAGTTAGTTCAGTTAACTGTAAAAAAAATTGAGAAGACTATGAATACATATTTTCTTGCAAACTCAGTGGGTATTACATAATAAGAGTAAACAGCAAAGAGAATACAAGACTTTCGTTTCTTGCAAAAAAGTATTTTCAGTTCTTTCTTCCACCAGTAAAGATGCTGACAAATGCATTTATATTTTGGAAATATTCACCAGGTAATTTGACGCATTCTGGCACACCCTCACAAGTGGTATCATAGAGTAAGAAATAGAATGTGTACTTTCAGGATATTTTGAGGTCACCTGTTCCTATTTCTGGGCTGTAGGGGAAAAAGAGTATCTCAGCTAGCCAAAATAGCCAAGACCTTGTTGATCATCCATATTACCAACAGTGAAGGTCTCCAGCTTATCTGGTTCATGAATGCAAGAAAATGTCTGATTGAGAGCAGATCTCTTCCTGCTGTTATTAAACTGGGTAAGAGCAGATACACATTAGAAACAGTCTGAACTCCCACAACGGGAGGGAAGGAGATGGCAGGTGTTCTCATGTGTTCTGGAATTGTATTGTATTGCTGATGGAGAAGGAAGTCATGAAAGCTGGAAGATGTGGAAACTGTCAAATTTGGGCTGTACTGCCTCAATCTTTTTTTCCCCTTGGCTGGTCCTCTTTTTGTCAAAGATTTTTGTTTTGGCAAATCCTTCATTTCTCAAGACAGCTGAACTATATGACACAAGGATTCACGACAGACAGAGATTAACTTTTGCTAAGGAAGCATAAATAAGCCTAAAATAAGATCACACAGCTCTCCAAGAGGCTGACCGTCTTCCCTGAAGTAAAATTTTTCCCCTGAATCTTAGAGTTGTCAGGCTAAAGCACAGAAGCCTAATGTTTCATTAGAGTTATGGTCTTAATGTGGACACAAGAATATGAGTGAGAAGATGCATGTTTCCTTGCCTCATACTCTTGGCCTAGTTTCCCACAAAAGCTTGGTTCTGGTATGTTTTCTCCCTTTAAAGTAGAATAACTTTTCTCCCACTATGATGGTAAATCTGCCCTATTTACAAACATGTAGCCTTTGATCAGTGGCCTTACTACAGCTCAATATTAAAATTGGTTTGAGCAGTTTCTGAAATCAAACTGATATTTTAAGTCTTGAACTCAAATGGGACAAAATATGAAACCTTCACAGCTGTGCTGTAGCTGAACTCAAAACCTGTGATGTTGCCTCCCTGACTGAAATGTTCAATTGCCCTGGCTGCTGGGGGACTGCACCATCTTTCAAGCTTCGATGTACTTAGCTCTAGCATACAGCAAATTTAATTTTCTTACCTTATCATCAACGCAGTCAGTGAGTCCCCTGCCATTAAACATCTTCACCAAGTGAAAGCACTCAAATTACTTCTCAGTCTTCACTTTGATAGGCTGAATAGATTAAAATTCTTAATCTGCAAAACAGTACTTCTGTAGTCCTCTTTTGCTCTCTTTCCTATTTCCACAGTTTTCTCCAGTGTGGACACCAAACCAAAATAATCTAGTACTGTGTACTTAAGCCAGACCACTTCCTTTACAGGAAGTGTGAGATAAAGATATCAGTAGATGGTATTGGTTTTCAGCTTGTGTTTTTGAGTCACATTATTTGGGATAAATGTAAAGTTTAAAAACAAAGCTATGTGAAAATGAAATTCACTGGATGAATGTGTTCCTTGAAACAGATCAGTGCAAAGATACTGCAAAGGAGGAGGAGTGACATATGCAACCAGCAGGTTTAAATGCAAATTTCATTCTTAATAGCAAAACTGGTAGCTATAGAAATTTCAAGTAGCCTTGTGGCCCCTGAGAATGCCAGTAGTGCTGCATGGGGTTTATCATTGGTTCTGTATTCAAATAATCAGTAATAGGCAATGATATTTTGTGGATTCAGATTCTTAAAACAGTTGTCTTAATACTTATTTTGAAAAGTTTTACTGTGAGTTGATGTTTCTTTCCTCGAAGGGAGATCAACAAAGGTTTTCAGTGCATGCTTTCAATAAATTAATGGTTTATTATATGGGTTTCGTTATTTAATTGTATTTGCTAGACAGGCCAGTAAGTAGTATTTAGTTTTTCCAAACAGTGTATAAGATTGACCTAATATCTGTTTACATGTCTTCTGATACAATATTTCAGGTTATTTTTCCTGAAGTGTTGCATTGAAGGAAGAGGCTACTGTTTGTTTCCAATTAGTACCTCCATATTCAAATATGGCATACGTCTTTCAGGTCTCTGTCACTTGAATCAAACTACTTCCTCAGCGCGCTTCTGTGCTACTTCCACCTACTCACAAATTAAATTAATCTGTGCTTCCTCTTGTTACTAATTAAACTCCCCCTCTTTTTCAGAGGAACTGTCTTTCATGCTTATCATCATGTCTGGATTTCTACCTTCCAAGTTTTCCATAACGTCTGTTTTATAATTACTGTCTCATTTGATAGTAAAATAGCTGTTAGTATAGGTAGCACTATTCCCTGGCTGATAGCTATCTTCATGGCTTCTCCTGCTACCTGTCACAGCCACAAGTATTTCATTAGTTTGTGGTTTCCTCACTTCCCAGCTCTCCTGCTGCCCCCCCAGTCATACAGGAACTGTCAGTCACACAGCAATTGAATGCTGCAGGAAATCCACAGTGCCTTCTCATACAATCCAGCACTATAATTTCCTCATCTACATCTAGGACTGTTAAAAAACCAACAAACACTATGTAGTGTTCTTGAGCCTGCTTTATTCTTGTGACTAGCCTGAGAGGGCTTTTCACTGAAGGACCATTTACTGCCTGGTGCTGAGATTTAATCTGAGTGGCTTTGCCAGGAAAAGGTTTTGTGGCTCTGAAACTTAGCAGAGGTTAAAAGTTCACAAAAAAAGGCTCTGGGAAGAGGTATCTGAGTAAAGGAGGGAGACTTTTAAGGTTCTCTCTTGAGCAAAATATTAACCCACTCAATATTTGAAAGATTTCTTTAGATACTGAGTCCAGAAAGGTTACTAGTTTTTTTTTGTATAGGACACCAGCATGTCAAAAACAGATAACAGTAATCAGTCTTGAGTTTAGAGGTCTTCACTTCCAGTGTGGGTGGCGGTGTGTAACCATTCTGCCCTTCTTTAGCAGGCCTGTTTTTAAATATTGCAGCACATCATCCTTCCACATGATCCTTCCATAGCTGTCCTTTAGGGATGTGAGTTTGTTTTCCTCTGACACTACAGAAAATCAGTTTAGTTGAAGTAAAACTGGAGACAATGCATTTGCGAGCTGTGAGTGCATTTGAAATTATTGGTCTTCATTAGTGTAATGCTCTGCAATTATCTTTTTCCCATTGCCAGCATTTGAATCACAGTATTTCAAGTTTCACTTTCCTTGCCACCTGCTCCAAAACCCTCAGAGCTGATTCTCTGATGTCTAATAAGTGTGTGTGCAGGCAGGGGCTTACATAGAGCTCTTTCCCACTGTGGATGAATCAGTAGGATCTCTGACTTGCTAAGGACCACCTATTTTCATGAAATAAAGTTTTCATTCCACTAAAATAGGTAATAGTTTCTCTCTAGAACTTCTACAGAGCATTCATACTCCAGACCAAGCTGAAACTGACATGTTAAACCATGTTTTCCACCCTTTTCTTTCTTAATATTTGTTCTCTTGCTCTTGAAAGATGCTGGTAATGAAAGCAGGCTGGCATATTCAGAGTGAGAGCTCCATGGATGCGCAGAAGAGGAAAGAGCAGCACATGAAAACCAGTTTTCATATTCAGCTTAGTTATCTTTCCTCTTTCCCATTCAAGTGAGAGTTTTAGGGATTAATAACCACAATAATTACCTGGGACACAAAACGCTGCCTGAAAAGTAGAAATGTATAGTGCATTGGTAGGTGAGGGAAGAGACTCCTTCCTTGGTCTCTGCCCAGTTCTCCCATGAAGTGCCAGCAATGTAGTTGGCTTCACAGTCTTCTTGCTGTACCTGCAGACACAGGATAAAGGGAAACAATGAATGATTTGTCCTGAGAAAGGACAAGTTTTCAACATTTTCAGGTTGTAAAGTGTTATCTTCCCTGATTTCCTTAGAAATTAGTTACTGCTATTAAAGCTATCCCTAATTACACATGAAGAAACAAGTCCTAACTGTGTTGGTAGTGAATGCAACATTATGTCTTAAAGAGCTTGTACTGCCAGCAGACATTTCTCTGTCACAATTATTCAAACTAGAATTACCCAAATAGCAGACTGGCTCTACCTCAGTAAATTGCTAATTAGTTCGTATTTATTTTAAAAGGGTGTATTAGTGTTGCTTTCTGTGTTTTCCCATGTTCTTAGGCTTGAATGAAAATTTTAAGGCTTTTTCTATAAAAAGATCCTTAATTGGGTTACATTGTGCCAATTAGTAGAGATTTGAAAATAAGTTCCTTGCATTGCTGCCCTCCTCACAATTGAAGGATGCAATGATAATCTCACATTTGCACCATGTGAGTACCACGTAGCAGATTATATATGAGGGTTTTGAACAGCAGCTGATTTCCTTTCTGTGATTCATGATATGCCTTGTATAAGATTAAATCCTTTCCTCAGTCAGCTTCTTATAGATACACAGAATGCTTCCCAGAGCACCATTAGCCTTTCAGACAGGGTGGGCATCAGGTTTGTTTCATGAAAAGCTCTGAGGGAAACCAGCTGTCTCTCCACAAGGATTACTTCTCAGGTGGAAGCAATGCACTTCAGATCCTGCACAGGATGTGTAAAGGTGAGGGTCTGACTGTGATTATGTATGTCAAGCAAAAGAAGTGCCCAATGTTTCAGATAATTTATGCAGTGGAATTGCTTGAGTGTGTACAAGTGTCATACAGAAAAATGTTTATTGTCCACCATTACCTTGAGTGAAGCGAAATGCAGTTCCAGAGCCGTAGTTTTATTGTTCAGAGGTTTGATTTCTCCCTACCTCCTCCCAATAGGGCAACTCTACCAGGGATCATTGGTGTAGCTGTGGCATTGGTGTAGCTGTGGCATTGGTGTAGCCCAAGATACTAGTGGTAGTCCTTCAAAACACAGCTTTTGTCTGGATGGTAACCTATGGTGTTAAGCTGGAGCTATTGCACAGAAATTAAAATATCTATGTGTACATACACACACATTGTGTGTGTATGCACATATGTGTATTATTGTTGGGGCTGTATTCACAATCAGTTGAGATCACCTAGGGGTAATTGTTATTACCATTGCTCTTTCAACTGAATTTATTTTGTGCTAGCATTGGTCAGTCTTGTGATATTTATGGTAGAAAAAAATAATGGGGAACTGTGATATCACATGCTGTAGCTCGTGTTTTACTTTGGGGGGGGCTTTTTTCCCTTTTAAAAATAGTGCTGCTCCTCAGAGTATCTTGGATGGGCTTTTTGAGGAGAAAATGTTCCCTGTGTTATTTCTTTTCTGTCTCTTTCCCTTCAGTAGCACTCAAATAAAAGCCAGAGGCAGGATTGTGGAAAAAATAGCTGCTACTGAAAAAAACAGTGTGATTAGTGTGCTGGATGCTTTCCTGTTAGCGTGGAGTGAGAAACAAACTTGTTAGCAGAGCTCAGGCTGTCAGGCCAACCACTTGCTAGCTATCCTGGGTATTCATAGGCAGAAGACGTGGATGCATGTTGCCTTCCATAAAACAAGCAAACATCAGCTTCCATTTAGAACTTCCCGGTTATAAATCTTCACTAAAACAAGAAAGTTTGTCACTAAAACTAAGTAGTTCACATTATTCAACTGAGCTAGCAAAATTTGTAATAACTAATAGTGAAATACTGTCTGTGTCAAAATCAACAAAGTAAGCAAATTAGTTTCAGTGCTTGATTAGTTATATCACCATGCTAATACGGCAGAATAATCAATCCTTGTTTACCGTTGTGTATAAATCTCACTAGGAAACCTTATTACAGTCAGCCAATCCTCTAATTGGAATCTGGAAAAGTATCTTCTTCCGTCTTCAAAGCAGCTGTCATGATCTTGTCAGGATCAGATATCTTAAATTATGTTATAGACTTAGAAAAAAATTCCAATTTATGATAACTATAAAAACATCTAAAAAATATGCTGGCGTAAAAAGTGGCTGAATGTTCAACCACAAACTAGAAAAGCCATCAGACTGTGATGCACTTTAGCTATACTGTGTACTAAACACAATGTTCTTACTGATTTTGGCAAGCAAGGAAATTAAGAATAGTATGTTTTTGAGCACGATGACAGCTTTAGATCTTGATAGAGAATATTTCTCTATTAAACATGGAAAGATGAAACCAATAAGCACTAAAAAATGTACAATTTTGTAAGTTTGGATGCTCCCTAAGTATTTGCTGCACAGCAATTAATTTGTTTGCGATTTCCAAATATGTTTTAGTTTTCTTTTGGCTTTATAAAAATAATATTTGGATATTTAGTGTCTTCTTATGTCTTGTATTCAAGACAAAAAAGGAGTTTTATTTTTCCTTCTCAGATCCTCCTTTTAACACAGGAATTTAAAATCGTATCCTGCATTGCCTAAGTAGCTGTGAATTAGATCCAAGTCCGATGAGCAATGACGGTAAGCACCTGGCAAACGTGTTGAGAACCAATTAGTCATGTATCGAACATGTAGTGACAATTTGTATTGTATTACAGATTTCTCCAGTAGTTTTCATGACAGGTAAAGTTCTGCCATTTCTCAAAAGCAAGCAGAGCTTGTTGTACCTACATTTTATGCAGACAAGGGCTGACAGTCTTATTGTTGGTTTAGCAGAGGGTTATTGTCAAGACAAACTGAATGAGGCCTGGAGTCTCCAAATTAATTGAGATATTTGATTCAATATGTATTTACCCCTTCCCTCTGTGAGCAGAGCAGTTATTTGTAATTTTGAAAACCACGTGTAAAATATGGAAGAGAAGAATTCTATTTTGAGGGCATTTTGCACAGACTTGCTCACAAATGTAATCTTGTAGAAGTTTTGGGCTGCTGACTTGCAGCAGCAAGCAGAATGAAAAAGACACTTCTTCCTGTTTCCTCCAAAATACCATGTGTGAGAAATCAGAGTGGGGGGAAAATAGCTGCAACAAAATGTTACAATATTTTTGTCAGACATATTGCGTTTGTACTGCGTGTATTCTCTAATTTTAAAACCGTGCAAAGCGCCTATTTGACAACATTATTTTCTACTTAACATAAAGAATTTCGTAAAGACTAGGTATTTTCTTTTTTGTATCTTACAGCTGGACTCACAAAAATATCAGAAGGGACTGTGTAGATATAAGTCAGAGGGATGGAGCACGTGTTCCTTAATTTCTAGTTTCCTAGAAAGACTGGAATTTATTTAACTTTAGATTTTAAAAAGAACCTCAAAAGTTTCCATGTGAAACTAAGTTACTTGAAATAATCTTGAGGAATTGTTACGCTTTGATCAGCTGGAGTGAAGTGTTATTTGGATTTTGATTTTTCATCATATTGCATTACAGGAATATGCTCTCAGGTTTAATTTTCCAGAAAGTTTTAATTTAATGATAATTTTTGAGGTTATGCTTAGAATGGAGGACCCTTTGATATGAAATTCAGTGCCTTGAGCTGGAGGAACATGATGGCAAGAAGGATAAACTCCCAGTTGACCCTGAATTTGTGCAGTACCTTTTAGTTGACCCTCAACCTGAAGAACCTTGTGCAGTACCTTTTAGGGTCCAGCTGCATCCCTAAAATCTATGAGGCCTGATAGGATCCATCTGAGAATACTCAAAGATTTTTGAACAGCTCCAGGAATCTTGAGTTGACTGGGAGCTGGCTAACATTGTCCCAGTTTTCAAGAAGGGAAAAAAGGATGACCGTGGTAACCATAGGCCTGTCAGTTTCACTTCAGTGAGTGGAAAAATTATGGAGAAAATCACCCTGGGAGGTATTGAAAAAACACCTGAAGGACAACGCAGTCATTGGTCCCAGCCAGCACAGCTTCAGGAGGGGAAAGTCCTGCTTGTCAAATGTAATTTCCTTTTATGACAAGGTAACACACCTTGTTGATTAAGGAAAGCTAGTTGATGTAATCTTTTTGGATTTCAGTAAAGCTTTCGGTAATGTCTCTCAGAGTAACCTTCTGGACAAAATGTCCAGCACACAGCTGGATAAACACACCATGGGTAAGCAACTGGCTCATAGATCAAGCACAAAGGGTAAATCTTGTTACATCAGANGGAGGGGAAAGTCCTGCTTGTCAAATGTAATTTCCTTTTATGACAAGGTAACACACCTTGTTGATTAAGGAAAGCTAGTTGATGTAATCTTTTTGGATTTCAGTAAAGCTTTCGGTAATGTCTCTCAGAGTAACCTTCTGGACAAAATGTCCAGCACACAGCTGGATAAACACACCATGGGTAAGCAACTGGCTCATAGATCAAGCACAAAGGGTAAATCTTGTTACATCAGACTGGCAGCCAGTCACCAGTGGGGTTCTGCAATGACCAGTGACAGAACCCACGGGAATGTTGTGTCAGGGGAGGTTTAGGCTGGATGTTAAGAAAATGTTCTTCACGCAGAGGGTGGCTGGGCACTGGAACAGGCTCCCCAGGGAAGTGGTCATAGCTCCAAGCCTGACAGAGTTCAAGAAGTGTTTGGACAATGCTCTCGGGCACATGGTGTGACTCTTGGGGTGTCCTGCACAGCCTCAAGAGTCAGACTTTGATGATCCTCGTGGGTGCCTTCCAGCTCAGGATGTTCTATGATTTCAGTTCTCTCTCGAGTCACAGTTGTTACCAGCCTAAGCCAAACTCTTTAAAAGTACTGCCCGTAGTAACTAGGTATAAATCTTCCTCTCATGGAACTACTTTGCCCTTGGACAGCTCAGGTGTGCCCTTGGCTAAAATGTGGTCTTAAAGGAGGAACATTTAACATTGGAGTCAAGTGTAAGCCCTACAATGCTTTCTACCTCTCTAGTGTTCTATTATGTTGTAATTTGAAGAAGTGAAAAGAAATCATATGATGATCCAGTTAACAATCCCTTTCAGAAAGTCTAGGGTTGCTGAACGTGTTTGGTGCTCCTTGATTGTTTAGACAGATAATATAGCTTTGTAGTCATATTTCCCCCCACCCCCAATGTTAAGTAACGATGCTGAGCATGATGCGTATTAATTTCTGTCAAAACTGGTTTTTCTCTTCTAACATTTTATTTCCACAGTAATTTGTAATCGTTTGTCTGGAAACACAGCATGGCAGTGCTATAATTTCTAACCTGTCTTCAACTGTTTGTTCAAGAACAAGCTATATTCATTATTTTTCAGTATGTTTTTAAATTCTAATTGTACTCCTCAAGTCTGAACATCCCCTAAACCTTCATTTGTACCTTAGAAGTTAACTGGAATGTCTCTTATTCAGTGATAGAAGAACTAATATAAATTATGATGACACATAGATTGAATGTTACTTAGCAAATGTCAGTTTAGTTGTCAGAATAAACTTCAGCTTGACATAGTCTGTATAACCATATCACATTTGTCTTTGGGAGGGAGTGTTTGCATTAAGTTAGAAATACATAGTTGGGCACAAGGTACACATAAAATCTAAATAGACCAAAGAAGGTTCTTCTGTGGCTTTGACATTCAACTGAAATTCTCCATCAGAAGAGAGAAACACTTGGTTGAACTTGTATTGGGTGTTTGACTGCTCAGGTATAGAAATATTTCCCTACTTCTCATGAACAAGCAGGCAGCGCTGTTTTAACTAGGTCCCTCAAGTGTGCATATAGACTAACAGAGGTCTGTGCTCTTCAGATTATACCCTTTCTTGTGGTGTGAGAAGGAACAAGAAGTCAGGAAAAAAGGTTTAAAGGATTGAAGGTTGAGATATGAACTGAACTCATGACTTTCTTCAAGATCCTAATTACACTGCTCTACCAGAGGCTGTGTTTTATGGCACTCCATTGCATCCCCTCATGGATTTACAAAAACACATGCACCATCTGTGGAGTCATGCAAGATTTTCTTATGAAAACAGCCTCAGCAAGAAATATTTATGTTGGATACAGCTTTAGTAGGGAGAAATGGATCCATTTTATCAAGGAGGGATTTGGCTTGTCATTATTCAAAAATCCCTCAAGACGAGCTGCTGTGGGAGTAGACCCGCTCCATATTGAGGTGGCTAAGCATCTCTCAGGACCAGGGTTACAGTCATCAGTTTTTTCAACTTTCAGTGATAATTTCCTCTATTGAAAGCTAGATGACAATTATCACTTTTTAAAAAGCCTAGACATGGTTTTTTTCTGTAATAGTTGTATTCTCTTTTACAGTGAAACATAATCAACATACATTTACATATTTCTTGTAATCAGGACAAGTGGAGGTGCATGATGAAAGAGCGTATTATGGCCAGAGTGTACAGCTTCTTGGTATAATGCATCATCTTGGTATAATGCAACTAATTACAAAAACCAACTGCAAAAATTAACAAAAATTGTCAGAAAGCTTGACTGGTGCATGGTTTTTTATTCTTTTGTACTTGAATCTGTAAGTGTACTCTTTTATAGCCCAGTTCTTCTAGAAACTTTGGAAAAATAGCATATTCTTGCTGGAAAGACAGGCTCACATAATGCATTGTCAGATCTGCCAGCTTTAGCAATGAAAATAATGCTTACTGATTTTCACTGTGTTCAGCTATATGGAACAGTTCAGATGAGACTTAGCTGAATGCCTCTTCATGTCATGAATTATCACCTAAGCACTTAATGAATTTCAATTAATGATTAATATTTTCAAATCCGTTTGAAGAAAATGTGCTAGGACAGATGCTGTCCAGGATGTAATTAGAATACAACAGGCTTGCACAGTTGTAACTGTCTTAATTTATCTTCTATGAACTACTCTATTTCTGAGAATTACAAAAGGGAAAGAACACATTTGGTTTTCTCAAAGAGACTTCAAACAACACCACATAAATAATCCAGGTGTCTAATGCCTGACAGTTCTCAAATTGATGAACAAAGCAATCTGTTTCATAGTCTTGAGATAAACACAAAGTTTCTAACGATAAGAACTCTTGCACCTCTTGATGCTCGCCCATGCAAAGGTGTTTTATTTAACTATAAAAATGTACTGGGCTAGAGGAAGCGATGATTTTTTTTTTCCTTCTGACAGCTACATTTTCTGTGCGTTAAAAGTGCACTATCCAAGGAGCAAGTAGATAAACATTTTTTAACATGTTCTTTTTTTATATATACCTATATATAAGTAAGTATACAAGAACCTTTATTTTATACATAGATGCTTAATATGGAAAATGTATGAGTTTTATAAATATGTATGTTTTTATATAAAATATATAGACAGATATATCTCAGAAAATAAAACCAGTCAGCACAGTGTACAGAATCTCGTTAGATTTGGAAAGTCTGTCCTAAATTCCATAACATATATCCTCATATCTGGTCTTGGTGATGCAGGGGTAGATTACTTCAGCGGAGTGAAAAATTAACTGCCACCATTATTTTAATTTTTTTTAAAAGTATACATCTCTGCCCTTTCTTTTGCTGCCACAGAAGCCATGCTCCATCTCCTCAGCTCCTCAGTGTCTGTGAGCAAGAATCAGCTCCAGCACCTGCTCCTTCCTGTCCAGATGATGTGGCTGGGGCTTGTTTCATGGGTAGGAGCCTGCCAGGGCCCTCCACGCTCATTTTGTGGATACACGTCAGCAATCTGAATCTGCTCTCCTAGTCCCCACACGGGAACAGCTCAGCTTGTTACCATTTCTAGCATATCTTCATCTGTTGCTTGGTTTACTGCAGATATAAAGCAGCAATTTCTTTCTATTTCCATGAGAGGCAAAAAAGGAGGCATCATTATAGCTTTAAAGTCACCAGAAGTTATTCACATCAGCATTATGCTGTGTTTTTCCATTCCCCATTTTTCTGTTTGTCGAAGCAGAATGCTTTCCCATGTAGGAAGAGTTTGTTTTCTAGTAACTTCCAGCACTGTCTTCTAGCAACTACAAGCAAAGAGTTTAATAGCTGTAATGAATTCTCTCATGAACATTGAAATTATGGAAGTAGGACTGTACAGACTGTCTCCCAAAGCTCATTGAGTTGAGGCATCAACCGAGAAGGTAGAAGATCAGACTGAAGAAGTTTTCCTCGTGGGTAAAATACATATGAATGTGCCCTAAGGATTCTCTGCTGCCTAGTGAGGTGCACCCTCACACTCCAATAATTTCCTTGATTGCAGCACTGAAATAACCCCTTTTCAATCTGCCTGATGAGAGAATTCAATGTGGTTGAGTTATCCTCCTTGCTCAAATTTTCTTGAATTTTGGCAGCAGGTTCAAAAGTCAACAACAAAGAAGAGACAGGTGGAGTACGAAAAAACCCCAAAACCCAAGACTCATAGAGCCTTTTTTTGAATAAGTGCTTTTCTTGTGCAGGAATTAACAGCTTTCACTCTTGCTTGCTGTGCTTCGTGTCCCAGCACGGGTAATGCAGTGGGGAAGCAGTGAGGGTAATTGATAATAGCTACCCCCAGTGGCAATGCTTGTAACAAAGCCCTTCATTACACAAGCATGGCAGAAGTGTCCCTTAAAGAAGGCCTTAAAAACTGAAACTAGCACAAAGATCAGAACTGGCCAAAATTACTCCACCCAATTATCATATGATTGGAAAGTGTGGCCCCAATGAATCCAAAATATTTCATTGTGAAGGGTGGAGTGATCATGAAAGAAATCTGGGTTTCCTAGCACAGGAAAAAAATATGGTTTCTTTGTGTTTGCTGGAATGGTTTGGTTTAAATAAGGCATTTAAATTGTTTCTTGCAAAAAATTATCAATTAAACAAATCTTTTCGTTCATCATTGTTCAGTGTCACTGAATCAGCCTTTTCCAGTGAAAAAGTAATTTATTAGAAAATGTCCAGTTTTGATCTTTATAATACCTTCCATCAGGCTAAGATGAGGTTTGTTTTGAGAAGGGTGGTCCAAGATTGTTTCTATAAACACATCTTGTCTTAAGATGGCAATGCTGGCGTGAAGGAGGAAGTTAGTAAATAGCCTTAAACGCATTGAGGTAGGGATTGAAAAAATGCTTTCACATCCTTATTCTCTCCCTCTCCAATTCCTTTGTTTCAGTGGGGAAAAGCATGCTTTGTTTTCCTGCTCCGAGAGGTCTGTCTCACTTCATTGTTATGAAATAATAATTCTTGCTTTGGTTTTAATTTGGTTTTGGGTTGTTTTTTCTTTTTTTTTTTTTTTTTTTTTTTTTTTTTTTTTTTTTTTTTTTTTTTTTTTTTTTAGTTTTTTTCTTTGTTGCTTTGTTTGGCTTTATTTTACCCACTTATTAGTTAGTCTCCCTTATGAGAAGTATGTGCACTCAGAACTGCGGGTTGAGGGACTGTTTTGATTCCTACTTACCATTAGTGAATTTTTTTTTTTTTTTTTTTT
>VWZT01002506.1:89257-194209 GCA_013397055.1 Pachycephala philippinensis | reverse complement strand
GAAAATAAAATTGAATGTTAAACAAAAGGTAAAAGGTAGGCAGCATTTTAAATGGTTCATGACACTAATTGCAATCTGTGGTTCTATTAATGTTTTGTTAGGGAAGAAAATAAATCCAGAAAACACTGACCAACAGGGAACAGCAGGTACTTATTAGAAGTGTTAAACTGAACGTTAATAATACCATTGTGTGCTTGGAAACCATGGCAACAATAGGGAGTGGCAATAAAGATAATTTTCTAATGTCTAAATACATTATTTAAAAACTGTACTCGCTTCTACTCTTGATTCTAATGGCAGATAACTCCCCTAAAATAATGCTTATGGCATATGGATGTGAAAGAGGAAAACGTCACTGAATAACTGGTTAAAAAAAAAAGAAGTGTGAAGCCAAGGTGAGGCATTTAATTTGTTTTCCCCTAACTCTCTAAGCTGAAGATAAAAAATATTTGGAAATTTTTTGTCATAATGGAGGTACAAAAGTCTCAGCCAGCTGACTGCAGTAGTCATTAAAATCTACTAATAGTAAATTTCAGGAATTATTTGCCTGAGAAAAGCATCCTTCCCTGGAAATTATTTTTAGGAACAAGTTGTATAAACATCTGTCAGGAATAAAATACAATTTATCCTGATTTAGGATGAAGGAATAAACTATCTGGTCTGTTGAGTCCAGCAGCAGTTTTTAGGTATGTGGAACCATATGGAGCAAGTGCTACTAAGGATGTGCCCATGCTGTGACTTTTGAGTGTTAGCACTTGGTATGGAGGACAGTCCCTGATCTCTCAGGATGCCAGCTGAATACAGACGAAGAGCCAGTGGAGAGTCAAATTATATTGCTTCTCATTATTTGTGTTTCTGGTTTGAATAACTCTTTAGTTACCGGGCTGTGCGTTGATGGTAACCTCACAGGGAATATTTAACACTTGGAGTGAGGTTTTCCTTCTCAGACCATCTAACAGCTCTGGGAAGAGGTGGGGCTCCGTTCCTAGCTTGGCCAGGTGCACACCTTGTTATAAATCACAGAAAAACACAAGGGGCAGTGAAACTCTAGGCTTCCTCTTTTCCTCTGTGCAATGATTACCCATTCCTGGACAGATGCTGTGCAGACATGGAGAGCAAACTGGTGTAACCCATTTATACTGGGGGCAGAGGGTACTTCCTGAAGGGAGCAGGATGTGAGGACTTGATGGCTGGTTGAGTGAATGTGAAGGCAGTTAAATCTGCCTCAATTTCCCACATGGAAGCTAATGAATACATGAATGTGCTACTGGCATCAAGAAATTAATTCCAATGGATACCAATGGAATTTGATCAAAGGTCTGAAAATTAAATTCTTTTCCCACTGGGCAGCAACCAGTTCAGTTTCAAGGTGCTGATATTGGCTAGAAAGGGACCCTCTCTGCTGAGGACAGCAGTGATTTCCTTGCTTCCCAAATCTGAGTAAAGCATCTCAAAAGTGCATGCCAATAGCTGCAACTTGCGTTTATAAATCTGAATACCTGTTTGTGTTTGTTCATCTAGTAACACCATGAATTGCAGAAATGGAAGCATACAGGAAATGTAAAAACCTACCCAGCCTCTGCAGAATGCAGTCGCTCATTTTCTACTATACAGTGTCTTCTCTCTCAACTTTTGCTAAATATTCTTTCTTGGGCTTTTATTCTGGTCATGATTCTCAGAGGAAGTTATCAATACTGTAGATAAACTAAATAGATACTGTAAATAAGCTAAAAGACAGCTTTGTTTGTTTGTTTGTTTGTTTGTTTTGGTTGCTAGTTGAGTGAATAATTCCTAACCTTTTCTTGAATGCTTACTGTTGTTATTATAGAAATCTGCAGATATTGAGGATATAAAAGCAGAGTAGTGGCACCTGTATTTTGACCCTTTTTTTGTTATTTTTTGACTTACACTTCCTCCCCACCTGTATGAAAAAAAAAAAAAATACATCTTCCTGGACGTGGGCAGGTCAACATTCACCTGATGTAAAGCAGCATAGTTCTAATGATTTTGTGGCAGTTAACTGACTTGAAATGTTTGAGAAGTCAGCCTGGTAAAACACCACCTGAAATCTAGTGAGCTGCTAAACCTCTCTCTATGCTTTTTAGACTTTTGTGCTACTTTTTTCTTCAAAAACAATGCATTATCTAATTAATGCTAGAGCTAGCTGAGTGTGCTATCAGAAATTTTTCAGTAATAACCATTTTTGCATTCTCCCTTTCCCCAGCTGCAGTTTGAATGCCCCTGTTTACAGGGTGAGAGAAAAGAGTGCAACCTCTTCAATGAAATTGAGGGGCTATACTGTGATTCCANAGGGGCTATAATTTGATTCCAAGAAAAAAAAAAAAAAAAAAAAAAAAAGAAAAAGACATGAAATGCATGTGCAACAGATATGTGTCAAAGTGCTAAAGCTGATTATTAAGACATAAATTTAAGAAGGAGATGTTAGTTACTGC
This sequence comes from Pachycephala philippinensis, assembly GCA_013397055.1. Taxonomy (NCBI): domain Eukaryota; kingdom Metazoa; phylum Chordata; class Aves; order Passeriformes; genus Pachycephala; species Pachycephala philippinensis. Next base: position 191,756 of record VWZT01002506.1, on the reverse strand, counting down.
CAGGTGACTCCCAGGGTATCTTGCTAGGTAATACTTTTCCAAAGAGTAGAATCATTATGAAGCAAGCTAACTTTCTCTGGCTGGGTAAAATTGATTATTCAAGAATACAATTGATTAGAGGAGAAGGTTGTCTCACAGCTTCAAGGTAAAAATGTTTTGTCCTCTTTTGCTTTTAAAACCTGCAAGCTAACTCCATGAGAGGAGAAGAGGTGCCTTCAACAGAAACTAGACTGCCTCCATCTAGGGGCCATTTGTGCTCAAGGGGAGAGACTAAACTTTGCTCCAATATCAGAGGCTGTAGGTGAGAAAGCAGGATGAAGGACAGGAGGGGAAGTGGGAATTTATTCCCCTGCTTAAATGAGTATGGTGCAGCAGATCTCCTAAGAAAAATCTAGGAATACAGCTTTTGCCTCAAAAATTTCCAGCTCCCAAGTTTTACCTGTGTGGAGTTTAACTTGGATTTGAGAAGACGTGTTGGGGGACAGATCATTTGTTACTCTGACAGATTTGCCTTTTGACCAATCCTTTCTCCTTAGTTTGAGTTATTATAAAGAAAACTATCACTGGGTGAAGACTAATGGTCCCAGGTGCCTAGGCACAAATGTGAGAGTGTTGCAGAACATAGTATCAATCACCGCCCGACTGCATGGTACTTCTTGCTTTTACACCTTCCCAATAAAATATTTCTGTATTTTTCACCAAGCAAAGTTGTTACAGAAATTTTCCTGTCTGTCCAATCACTCTGGCAGTCACGTTCCCACCTCCTGAGACTTCAGTGCTGTGACTGAAGCCCCTTTGCAGCTGGTGGCTCAATGGGTGCCCCACTTGACTCCACAGACACACCACTCTCACACTGTCAGGCTTCCTTACTGATTTCACCACAGGTTTCCCATACCAGAGTCTCAGACTGTTGGTTCTTTTAAGTAATTTTATCTTGGGGCAAAACTGAATTACAGCTCAAGCTAATGCCTCTGAGGAGGGATCCCAAACAAGGGAAACCCCTGGCTTTTATACTCTCACAGTCTATTAATGCCAATGTCTGGGATCTTCCCTCAGAGTCATCAGCTCCTGTTACGTCTCTGAGTGTCTGATCACCTGGCTGGTCCCACAGCTCCCCTTTCTTGGGCAAAGGGCCTGCAACAGTTCATGGTTTCTTGCCTCGGGGTCCTGGCACCCAGAGGTCAATCTGCAGCTGGCACTGCAGCTGTACACTGAGCTACCTACACCAAATGTATTCCTCAACAAAAATAATTTGTCAAGGGTGTGTCAAACCTGAACAGCTGTTCTGGCTTTTAACTGAGCGTCTGCCTAAGGTTCCTTGGCCATGGACCCATTTCTTTGTCAGCTGCAGAATACTGTTCCTTGTTAGACCACCCACCAGGGAGTCATATCCACCCTACTTTTTCCTGACACCCAGCTGGGTGAGACAGGCCTACAGGGAGGGGAACAATTGGAAGAACTGTCCCACCATTCATTCAAAGGAAAAGATTAGGACAACAGTGGTCTATTGTCTATTCTCACTCCAAGAAATAAAGGCTTTGCTTAAGTGGATGTGGTTACTTTCTCTTTTATAGGAATCAGAGAAATAGGGAAGGCTGCTGTTTGTTATTACTTTTTGACTGCCAAAGGATTGAATAACATACTGGAGGATGGATCTTTTAATTGATGCTTCTGACGCAAAAGCTGTATCTCCCCACAAGGCTGCAGAAGTAAACAACATTATAGAAGCTTCCTTTATGCATTATGTGTGGTTAAAGTTGCAGTTTCAGTTGTTAGTCTTACATCTGTAGCTAAATAGGCATGACAGCCTAAGTGTGCCTCTTTGCTTCGTGTTCTTTTGGACAGCCTACAATGTCTTTTCCAGTAATTAATTATTTTCTCTGCTTTCAAATTACGTAAGAATTCTTGGATTCTTACTGAGGTTATGTCAACAGGTTTTGCTCTCATTGACTGCAGCTAAAAGTACCTCCTTTGGCAGTGTATCCCTTTTTCTATTTCAATTTCTTCTGTGCGATACATGTCAGTCAAGTGCAGTTCATTTTCATACCAGCTAAGCAGATTGATGTATTTCACTAGCTTAATTATACTGTTATTAACCTTAGAGGGATGTTTTGATGAGTTCATTTTGGAACACTTAGTTATCTGACAAAAAATATTGAGATATTATCCATACAAGTGTTTCCCCAGGCTACTATCAGGGATTTCAAACACTGGGAGTTGTACTGGAAATCTGTGACCCGCTAAAATATCTGCTAGGTGCTGCTCTAAGATGTATTGTCCTTCAGACAAAGCACAATTCATCCAAATAAGTAGAAAGTTCATGAGAAAATTTTCTTAGCAGTGATTGGCATGACAATCTGGTTTGTAAATGCAGTTCAAGGTAGATCTAACAATCACAAAGAGTGCATTTGAATAGAGGGTTTGTCAATGTAATCTTGTTTGCTCTGGAAGGTGGATGCTATTAACCACAAAACTGTAACATTGCAAGTTTGAAGATGAGATACTTCTGCAAATAATTATAAGCCATGTGACAAAATAAACAAAATCCTGAAGTCACAGGGAAAGGACCTTAACAGTATATCAGCCTTTCTGATGATCTGGAGATAATCAGAGACTTGCAGACCATTTAACTACTTCATGGTAGGGAACCTGCATTCTAAACAAAGTTTCTGCCTAGATCTGCTATGTATTATGGGTCTCCTGCACAAATTCTTTGAGTTTTGGAAAGAGAGGCATAATTGAGCATCTCAAGGAAGCTCTTCAGCATTTGTGGCTGAAAGAATAGGGGATGCAAAGGGGCTATAAGACAGCACTCCATCTATCCATGCTAGCAGAGCTGCAATGGTGTTTGTTGACAGAAGCCTGGGAAAAAAAGGATGGATCCTGTAGGGTGCATTTGCTGTGTTCCTAACCTTTTTGTGGACTGGAGCAGTGCTAATCTCCATGCTGGGCTCCTGCAGGAAATGGCCCCTCCAGACTGGACAACAGTTGACTGGATTGGTAGAGAAAAAAGTCTCTGGTACTGTTGTAACTAGCCAGTGTTAAACTGCCTAGATTTAGTGTTCAGTGTGCAGACTTATGGGAATTTGTCTCTATTTCTTCTTCTATTAATTCTGCTTGGTCCTCAGTTGATATAAATCACTACTATTCCTCTGAGGACAACACACTAGCACTGTTTTTCCCAGCTGGAGATTTGTCACTCCATGTCAAAACCAAAGATGCTGGAGAAATAGAATATTCATTGCAAGAACTCTGGAAATGCTTCTAATTTGCTTCTTGTGATCCTTGCTGTTAACTGCCTTTGGCTCCACGGTGGCTGGCGCAATCACTTTAGAAAATGGGTGTGTAGAGAATTAAGGAAGATCAATTTTGTTCGGATGACTGTGAGGCATGCCACCACATGGGTGTTTTCATGAAGGTTTATGTGCAAATGAGATAGATTGAAAGGAAGTTTCTAGCAGGAGAACAGGAAAAGTAAAATGATAGTTCAAATCCCTTCTAATAGCAAGGTTTATCGCTGTAGGAGAGGATTCTCCTGTCTGTGATGTCAGGACTGTTTTGTCAGAGAAAAACATCAAAAGACACTGATCCACTAGACCAGCCATCACAGTGAGAACTGGAGAAACACCAAAACACCTACTGCTGAAGGAATTGGAGTTTGCTCCCACAGCCCTAATGCAGATTTTAAAAAGAATGCTCATTACAGCTGTCAGCACACTCAGGCACTGTCACTTCAGAGGGCCTTTTGGAGTACTAGCCAGCCATACTCTTTAGGAAAAGGGCTTCCCATGTTGTTGCAGCCTGTCAGTGCTTCCAAAAAAGTTCCTGATGGTGCCACGCAGTTAAGCTCACCTGCTGGCACTGCTGGCCATGGCAGGATTGTCACCTGGGGAATCAGTGACACAGAAACGGAGGCAGCAGCAAGCACTAAAGAAAGCCTGGGGGGGGCAATTCTCCTGGGCTCTGAGCTATCAAGAAGGGCTCTTTCATCCAGTGCTCTGGTAGATGCTGAGACATCAGAAGATGAGGGAAAAGCCAAATATAACAAGGATGGTGTTCAAGAATCCAGAGGAAATCTTTTTTCTTTGCCTGTTATCAATTCACAGAGTTAATAAAATTAATACAAACATTTCCCAAACCCAGGCATGACTTTCACTTCACATTACTCCATAACGGCTGACTTTGGTCAATGATGGGTCAATGTCATAGGGTGCAGAGCTGCAGTCTGCTGAGACAACAAGGTGAGTGCAGCAGGGAAGGACTGGGACTTTATCCCCATCCCTGGAGGTGGTAATACTATCTATATCACTCTTTACAGATAATTCTCAAATTTGCAGCCCAGCACCAGAATATCAGCAATCATAAAGTCCTTTTGTTACAATGCTTCCTTATTCTAATGGTAGATATTTTTTCTCAATATTAACATTAAATATGCTTTTTTTTCCCCCCTTAAGTTCCTTACTTCTTTTTCCATCTTTAATGAATGTGGGAAAATATTTATCCTTTTTCTCAGTAGAGCTACATTTCAAATAATAAGAACTATTATCCTATCTCTCCTAAATTGTCTCTTCTCTAAACTAAATAAACAGAACTCTTCAGCTGTTTCTTATAGCATATTTTTTCCAGGTGTCTAAAAATCCTCTTTAGTGTCTTTCAGACTCCCTTTAATTGAACTGTATCCTTCCTGAATTATATTAGCTGTGTGCCAGCAAGGCCTTACTGATAAAGGACTGCTTCATTTCACAGACAATACTCCTGCTACATTCCCATATGGAGTTTTTAAACAAATTTTAGTCTTACATTTAGCTTGTGATTGACAATGATATCTTAGTTCCTTACTGCAGTATCAATGACATTCATTCCCTCTATGGTGCTTAAACAGATGATTATCCCTACCTATGTGCAGAGCTTTGTAAATCCCTTACTGAATTACAGTCTTAGCCCAGACTGAATTCTTCCATTCTCAAGATAGCTTTGAATTTCCTTCCTCTTTTGTGATATGTTTGCCACCCCTCTAACTTGATGAATTTTCAGATTAAATGAGCACTTTTTGCTCATCCTTTCCAAACCATTGATGTAAATCTGACAAGCCTTGGGACCAGAGTAGACCAGAATCTTCTTGACATAACCCACTAATCAGAAAGTCAGTCATTGATAATTAGTCTTCATAAATGCAATTTACTAGCCATTTATGCACATGCCTGGTAAATCTATCTATTCTCTTTTATCTGCTAATTTCATATATGTACAGAGCTAGCAGTAATATTTCATCTGTGTTCCCTTGTGATGAAATTGAGCATTTGCAGTCCCCTCTTGCAGGACAGACTTGTCATTTTTATGAATTTCTGATTGCCCTTCTCTGCTACTGTTCCAGTGTAAATTCCCTTTTGTTTTTTTCTTGAATATTAATGTCCCAAAATACACTTGGTATGACAGATGTCTCAGATGCTGGATAATTTTTCTCTCTTTCAGCTGAAAATACCTTTCCAATTACATCAAGGAACATATCTGTCATTTTCCATAGTAAATCCAATTGCTGGCTCATAGTCCTCTTGTGATTGATAACAGGTTGTTCTTCTTCTTTAGTTTTTCTCTTAGGAATCATTTGTTTACTAAGCTATAATTCTCCTTTCCTGGTCTTGGAAAGAGAGGTTAAAATAATTTACTTACATGATTCAATTTTGACAGTAGCATCCAATAGAATGAATGGTATTGGTTTGCTGTGTGAGTGATGATCTGAATGTTCTTAGTCTATACTTTTACCATGTGCTCTTTCTTCAAACTGGGGACATTTAAAAATAAAAACACACAGCTAAGTGATATAATGGTATTTTACAAAAAAACCTATAAGAGATGATGGGAACAACTTTAAATGTTCAGGTGAAATCTTTAAACTTTTTGTTGGAATAACAAACATATATGAGAGAACTTTTATATCCTTTAGCTAAAATTAAATATTTCTTGGTTCAGTAATGACTATAATAATAATAATAGCAGGCTGTCAGCATATTCACTGTGTTTGATGCTGTGACCTTGTTAAGGTACGATTTAAATTTCACATTCCTTAAGTCACCTAAGCAAGTTAAATTGGTAAATACTGTTAAAGATGTTAAAATTTGCTGAAATTATTGAAAAAGGCCTTGTATTTTGAAAATCATCTTCTTTTTTTTTTTTATCAAATAACTTTCTTAAAATTTGGTAATGTTTTGGTGCTTTCTAATGGGATGTTTCTTTGGTCTTTCATCTTTTCATGTTACACCTTTTTCTTCTCTATCTCAGCATGTTTTTCCTACCTTCCATTTCTCTATGCACTGTTACATGTATGAGGCGCAAAGTTTTGTTGGTTTTGGTTTGATTTGTTTGTGTTTTGTTTTTTTAAATAAACTCAATTGGCAACATAGGTGAAAGATGTGATTAAAGATAGACAGATCCTTTTTCACAGAGCTCAGACAAATTAGGGTGGGCAAATTAGGGTGCCCAAAGGGGTAGTTTGGCCTGAGTGTCAGGGAGCTGACCTGATTGTTGGGGTTTTTTTATTCTAGCAAGTGAGAAACCTCTCTGGAAGGAGGACCAGCACCTCCATGGGCCGCTAGATCTGTTGGTCCCTTCCTGCACGGTGACTTGGGCAGGTTGCCAGGTTAGTCTCTAACCTGTAGAGTGCCTGGACCTTCGTTAGTCTCTAACCTGTATAGTGTCTGGACCCTCGTCAAACCAGCTCATTTCATCTCTGTCTTCTAAGGACATGTTTGCACATCGTGTTTTAGCAATCAGTTAACATGCCAGGGACTTACCGTACTTTGATAAGTCCTATGCTTCCAAAAAATTACTCAGCCCAAGCTGCTACTGCCATACTGGCAGGGGAGGAAGGGAAAGGTGTTGCCCTCCTTTGGAGTAGATTATAATAGCCCTCGTCCTCCTCAATTGGAGGAAAGTTCTGGCAGCCCAGAGTCAGAGGCAAATGTCCTGAGGCACAAATCTTTGGGGAAATCCTGGGGGTAGCATATGTGGCTCAAGAACTGTATCCCAACTGAGTAAGTCAACAATGAGGCAGATTCTATTAAACTTTTCTATGGCCTCTGAAACTCATCTCTGTCCTGCACTGCTTCTAGTTATAGCACCAACTTGTGTTATACAGGCTGCTCACAGATGGTACTGGGCTTTCTCTTCTGCCAACTCCATTTTCAGTCCTCCTCCCTCGTCAGGATGAACGACAATGAAGAAATGACAGTTCCCTCCCACAGTCCAGTCTAGACTGCAAAGTAGTGTACTGTGGCTTAAATTTGTCCAGCCTGAAAATCAGATCTTCTTCATAGACATCAAGACAAACTTTATGCAGTAAGGTATCATGGGCACCTACTTCCATGTGTAGTTTTTCTATGTATTGGATCAGGCCCCTTTGTAAGTTTTTTTTCCAAGCTGTTAGTTGTTTGTCCTCTTTCAGACATGTTATAAATAAACTCGGAAAGTCTTTTTCTTTCCTGAGGGTGGTATTTAATTATTCTTGGGTAAATTTTTTCTTCATTTTTCAGGCTCTTAACATTTTTCTAGTGGCAATTCAAGTCTCAGTGCAACGGGTTGCAAGCCAGGTTTTATTAATTACTTTCCCTTAGAAGCTACCAGCAAACACCCAGCAATTCTCCACAGACCCCCATTTCCATGCTGCTCAGTGAGGACGCAAAGTATTGCTAACTTAGTCTTCTATGACATGTGGCTGTGGTGATGTTTTTCTAGAAGAAAAGCTTTTATTTTTATACTTCTGTTACTAAAGTAATGGAATAGAGAGCACTGGCAAACATTTTTTTTCTCCTGAGACATGTTTGAGCAGATTAGTGAGGCTGCCATCTGGAACTGCAGACATTTACATTTTGATTGTAATAGCTAATCAATATGATCATTGCATTACATTTTCCTTATTTTCAGAAGAGGAAAAATCTGGTCAGCTAAGGATCAGAAAATCTGACTCTGCCATCAGCTTTCTATGTGATTTTGAGCCAGATCGTTTAAACTCTCAGTGTTAGAGCTTGTTCATATGTAAAAGAGAAATAACAAAGCTTTTGAACTTTGATGGATTTGAAAACAGTTAAGGAAATAAAATTATCTGACTTACTTTCTGGCATTTAAAGAGTTATAATGACATAAGGAAGATATGAAGTCCATCTATTTAGACTGAGATGATGCAAGTTAATTGTCAAAAAAGGGTCTATTAACTGAAATTATCTTTATTATTGACTGATGCTAATGATACAATTCCAGGCCCAGCCCTCCATGCCTTATTCACTGCCTTTTACAGATACGTGCATGGGAGAACTCTTCTCTTTAATGTGAAACATGAGCTTCTTCTCCCCACGTTTGTACTGTGTTCATTCATTGTAGATGTGAGTCATTTGCCTGCGTGTCCCAGTACAGCTCCTCAAAACTGTCTTGAGAAGAGTTTCAAGGTGCTTCTAGAAAGAGGAAAAGGATTAGAAAAAAATTGAGGATTTTAAGACTTTGTGGGTGGAGTTTGGGGAGAATTGGACAGGGACTTTAAGTGGCAGATTCAGAGCAGCTTGGAGATTTTGGCATCAAGAACAGCTCTGCATATCCCACAGACTTTAAAATTATATTTATCCTGTGTCTTTCATTGACTTGACGCAGATGCTGTTCTAATTTTCTAGAAACTTTGTTTCAATATTTGTTGGATCTTCAATAAGAATTTTCCTAGAGCTCAAAATTTCTAATGATTTTTCACCTAGGTTTTCACACAGAGAATTGTTGGTATCTCTGCAAGAACTGTTTTGATTTTACTTAAGTTCCACCTGCACAAATAAAGGAGCTGCCACTTCATTTGACCTGACTTTCCTGGCCAGCCTTTAGCATAGTGCTTGGGACCTTCCTCCATCATAGGAAATGGCAAACTCCAAGAAAGTAGCTGAGCAGTCAGAAATAGAAGAGTTGTACTAGATAACACTACTTAGAAAATTAACTGTGGCTTCCACAGGTGCTACTTTGTTTAAAAGTTATGAATTTATTTCACCTGAATATCTGCAGTTAGTGGCATATTTAATTTTCTATTAATTTCATGGGTTTCTTCTTCTGATGGCAATGACTAAATTCACCAGGAAAATGTTGCAAGAATGAAGAGACTTTCATGGGTTTAGAAATTATGATAATATATTTAGGTCTATATTTAACTTTGAGCTTGGACGACATAGAGATAAATCCTGCAGTTCCTGCTTAACCCTGAAAATTATTACAATGTATTTTATGTCCATAAAATAAGAAATGTTCTAATAATCCTGTGTCTTGGGAGTTAATGACATGCTTTTTGTAATAGAGACTGAGGAACATCTTCTCACAGCTACATAGTAGAGTACTGTATTTCCAATTTTTGCTAACCTTTACCAAAAAAAAAAAAAAGTGACTTCTGAATTCACATCAAATTGCCAAACAGTTGTCTGGGATTGAAGAGGAAGGATGATGAAAGGAACAAGCAAATTGGCATATGTTATTTTACTGAAACTTTGTCCAAAAAAGATTCCTCACTTTTTTAGTCTGTAGGGATAAAAAGGAATTATAGAATCCTTAATGGAGAACAGAGGTTTGCAAAAAGGGAAATACTTCCAAAATGTACCGGAGCTTTAAAAGAAGAGGGAACAAGGCTTTTTATCACTGGAAGGTAGTGTATTTCAAAATTATCAGTAGAAAGGTAGCTGCAATATAGAAAATGGCTACATTTTGCTATAGTATTTCTACTGATGGACATGCTACAGAATATAGGAAACTGAGAAAAAGGGGTACAAGATGTAAGAGTTTATTTTATGACTCACATAAACCTCTGTTTGACATTTGCCCAGTGTACCCCAGTTGCAGACAAACCGAAGGAGTAAAAGAGCTGGGCTTTGTGTAACTTTCCAGAAAGACAGCAGTAGCACTGAGAGAGCCCTTGCTGTGTAGTAATTCCTCTTTATGTAAGCAGTCATCAATGAGTTCACGTAATCTCCCTCCGCCCCCACTGTTCTTCCACTCAGCAGCGCTCTGCCAGCACCCACACAGTGACTCACCCCGACAGCCCTTTCTACTATATACTTACAGAAAGGTTAGAAACATTAAGCTGTTCCTTTCCTGTTCTCCATCTCCCTACCCCCCCTTCCTAAAAATCACTTCAAACGACTTGCAAAGACAGATGCTTTTGAAAGTTTTGCTTTGAAATGGTTAGATGGTTGGCATTGCTGGAATTAAACATCGAGTTTTTCTACCTTATTTTCAATGAACATGGTCATGAGAATGTATATTCATGTAAAAGTTCCTTCTGGCCTTAAAAACGGATATCCATAGCCTCATGATTTTGTTATGAAGCTGCTATTTCCTTGTCTTAATTTTTAATGGAATGTGATGAAGAATTCAAGACTTCTCTAATGAAATCTGTATCCTCCCCTCTTCCTTGGTCTCTTGGAGGTAGATTCCTAACAGTTGAAAATTGTACCGTTTGTCTTTTTTCATGTTTTACATACAAACTTCAGTGTGGCAAATCCTTCTTCTTTTCTCCCCTCAAATCTCTCAGTGTTACAGAAGAAGGATTCAAACAGCTTGTTCCAGTCCCAGAGACTGTGATGTTTCCAGTGCTCTTAGATGGGAAAGAGTTAATATTGAACAAACTACCTGGACATAAAGAAAGGTCATAAATGTGAGATAGTAATTTTTTCCCCTTTAGGCAATCAGCTGTTCCACTGTGGGTCTTGCTCTAGGAGGACTTGAATGTGGGATGAAATGAGAATTAGTTGCATATTCTTGGTTGCCTTATTCCTGGCTGCCATCTCTTCATTTCTTATTTTGTAAGGCTATGCAATATCTTCTGTGAAAATGTTTCAGATGGATTTGTGTTAAATTGCTTGTTACGTTGTTGTGTTCTTATTTCTGAAGTATTAACCTTCTGTTCACTTACAAATGAAATATTAAATGAAATGACAGGGTGGACAGAGATAAAAAGAAGATCTGTGCAGAAGTAAGACTTGTCATCCACAAATACAGCAAACTTTTCTCTTCTTACCAGTGACAGCTCCCAAGACTCAAGTACTCATCTAAGTTCTCTTAAAAAGGGAGAAACAACATGGAGATATAAATGAAGAGAAAGTATTTTCCAGAAATGGCTATTGATGTGAAGTCCAAACTGGGCTTATTACTGCATAATGGTTCTGTGGGTTATTCGCAGGAAACACCTATATGTACTTTGGTGCACACTCGTTTACAACAAAGCCAAATCCAATTCTGTTCTGTAGGAGCATTTGTGATATGGAAGGATTTCAGCGTGTTGAGCAGAAATAAGGTTTGATTCCAGAAACAGCCTGACCCAGACTACTTCACATATCTCTTCTGTTTGCACTGGCATTGCAGATCAGAGAATATGTTCTGCACATGTCTTTATTTTCATTTGTTTTAGTGAAATGTCTAAAAAATGTGCCCAGGTAAAGTTCAAGCACATCACCTTGTGCTTAGAGAGGTAAAAATGAAGCAGTTATATTTTAAACTCTGTCTGCAACATGATCCCATGACTGTTCTCTGGTGCAGGGACAGAGGACATATCTCTGGCTGCAAGAACTCTTCACAGCACAGACTGTCTGCTCAGTCCAGAAGGTCTCAGAAAGATTTTGTATTTAAAGCCTTTATGGATCATCAGAGTCTGATGTGAGCACAATATTCCCTTTCAATGGTGTTCAAGCTCAGAGACCTCTGCATTCTGCATCTCTTGTACCTTGGAGAATTGCCTCCTCTGCTCTGCTCATTCCCAGAATAGCTTTGCTTTCCCTTCTCTCTCTTTGGGAGTTTCAGGGCAGTAGGGAGAGCCCTCTCTCTCCTCTTCACCATCACTTTGTGTTGTTTTCTGCTGCCTTCTGTGGTCCGCTGTTTTCATTGTTATGGTAGACGAAATATTGATCTATGGCAAGTTCCTGAGGGAAAATAAGGCCTTACTCTTTATATGAACAACTTTCTTTGCAAGTCCCATATACTTTAATATACTGCACTACTAGGGAAAAAAAATGGCTCACCAGGATAGATTTAATAAAGGCAAATGTAACAAAACAAGTCAGCATTTCTTCTCTAGGGACAACGGAAATGAAAACATAAATTAGCACAAATAAATAAATAAATAACACAAATCATCAGTAAGTTCATAGATTCTATCAATAGTATTCATTAGTTAACATGGTCCAGTTGTGCTCTGAGGCCCAGGAGTGCTCCTAGATTCAGGCTCTGTGCATCTCTGTTTGCTGCCATAGATCTTGCCTGCCCTACTTGCATGAATGGCCATCTGCTATCTGGTCTAATAAGCACTGACTGCCAGGGCAGTGGGAATATGGGGTGACCAAGTTGGGCACTTCAAACTCTTCATGCATGGTTTGAATCAGAGGGCAGTCTGCTCTCAAACCCTCTGTCTGGTAATAAGTTGGCAAGATTTATCTGGAGGCTACAGAGTAGACAACTATGTGGCACCAGCTGGGCCAACATGCATTTGGCTGGGGCTGGAAGTGCTCTCATGCAAGGAGATACTCCCTTGCAAGGTGTCTGGGGGTAGTGGTCAAGGTCCCCTGCGTAACCTTCCACTCCAGGGGTGAAAGGATGGGGTGATGTGTGTGCAAACTCTTTAATACTGGACACTTCTCTATAGGGGTTTGTCTGGAATGACTATTTCTTTCTCTCTTTTTAAAAATCTATAGAAATGCATTGTCCCAATTTTAATTGGGTGGTTAAAGCTCAGTTGTCACCACAGAAATTTTTAAAAGATACTATTACAAATGCATGCAGAGGAAAATCTGCATGTTTGAATAAATCACATTTACTTGTCAGTTCTGGAACTCACAAGATGTGTATTTTCACCTGAGAATAACTCTTCAGGAGTTGAATCCCAGCTTGCTTCTCAACAGACATGTTTTTCTTCAGTGTTCTCTAAATGTATGCTCTGTCTTTTTTATACACTAGTCATTTAGTGGTGCTTGGATCTGCTCCTGCAGATCATGGCAAGAACTCCACACTGTTGTGGAGTATGCTCATGAATTTGTGTGCTGCAGAGTTGCTTTGGGAGTTAGTCTGAGCATCTCTGGACTTTGTGAAGTAAATATATATGCATATTTGAATAGAGCCTTATGATCACATAGGAGATTTCAAATTCAAATGACAGCTGGAAGCCCAGCTCCCTTCTATACTTTAACGCAATCTGAATCCTTTATGGTCTTGAAGGCCTTTGGAGAATCTCCTGACATTGCAGGAGGGAAATACCCTTTTTCTTCTAACCCTGGAGTTTCAGTCTATCAAACACATTGTCCAATATTTTCTGCAGAATGTGAAAAGAAGGTAAGGCATTTCCCTTTCAATTTCTCTGCAGCTTCACTAGTTACATTTGTTCAGATGAATGTCAATAAACAGCCATGCATGCCCCCTGCAATATGGTAGAATAAAGTAAAGCCAGACAAGCAAGAGACAGATTTGCCACGGGGGGAAATGCTTCTTTCTTTTATCACTTTTAGCTGCTTTTCCACTCATTAATCTTTACACTCGTTTTCTCCACCTCATTTTTGAGTAATATCTGGGGTAGGGCTTTTGCTCCCATGTAGCTAGCTTTCTGTACATGTAGGTAGTTACAAGACTGCATCTCTTCTGCTTTTAACTCTCTCCTGTGTTTCTCTCCATGCAACCAGCAGACTGATGGTACCCAATTTTGGAAAGTATCTCATTTCCCTGCTAGGGAATGATACTGGGTTTGACCAGCTTTGCAGACTGTTCTTCCAATTCTGGTTCTGTCTTCATCAGCGAAAGAAGCCAAGGGCTGTTTTTTCTCTTTCTCCCGCTGGTGTGGGTTTCGTTTTGTTTTGCGGTTTTTTGCTGTTTTGTTTTGGTTTTGTTGTTGTTTGTTTGTTTGTTTTTTTAATCACCAACAAGGACCATTTGAGAGGCTTGAACATGAAATAAACTGTTACTGTTCTACACTAATTCTAAGGTCTAGGCACTGTCAAGCAAAGAAATCCTAAAACTCATCAAGCAGTAATAAAATTTGTGCATTGGCAAAGATAAACGCTATTATGCACTTGAATAAATGGGAGTTCTGTCAATTGAGATTAAATATTTTCGCCCTGGAGATTGGTTAATGTCACTCCTTGTACTTTCCTGCAGTGGATGTGAGTTTTGATATTAAACAGGGAACTTGCTCCTGACTGCAATGCAGCAGGGCCTTGCACCTCTACAACTGAAAGATTACAGAAAAAATTGGGAAAGGATTAAAGAGAAAAACAGTAAGAATGATCTTTTGCTTGTGTAACCATGAAGAATCCCATGAGCTCAAGCTGCTTAACTTATCAAAAAAGGTTTAAGAAACTATTAGTCAAAAAATTTTAGACACCTTAACATGATGACAGTATTTGATGTTAGAGGTCTTTTTAATCTCTCTCACTCATCCTTTTCAAAATCATGTTTAAATATTTCTAAAGATAAACTTTACACGTGAGAGAATTTTTTTGTATGACAATTGTTTCTACTGAAAATAGCCCCTTTAGCTGAAGTTTCTGTGGATTGTCCCTTCATTCTGAAATAGTCCATGTTTTGGATGAAAAACTGAAAACTAATTTTGGTTTTAGAACATGCAAACTGAATGGTATTCTCTTTTCCAGCAGATGGAAATAACGAATTTTTAATTATTTTTGTAATGTGCAGTTTGGAGCATTTTTCATATTATACACTAGCCTCTGTTCAGCCTGAATTTTACCATCATCTCAAGTACATAATTAATGGAATTTGAAGGATTTTTATTTACAGACAGCTGGAGTGTCCGAGTTTAAAATGTAGTGATTAATTTGAGACTGGAGCAGCCATCGTGTGACGTGGCCAAGGTTAGCAAATGAATGTTCATATGTATGACTCTTGAGGTTTCTTCTTTTCCTTATGCTCATATGATACAATGAGACTTTTCACACTCAGATGCTGTAATTTTCTTCTACTAGACTTGTGATGTGTTCTCTCCCATTTTTCTAAAGCGTTAAAATACAGATATTCACACAGTCACTGTGATTCAAGTCTTGTTCACCTGCATTTTATTAATTTTATCCCTCATTAAAAGAGCCCTCTAAGTTCTGGGGTTTTTTTCTGTTAGCGCTCACTCATACTTTTATTTTTACCTGAAAATCATTAATGACTCATCATTTTCCACTACTAGCAACTCAACTTTGTATGGCATTAATTTGCCTTGCAACAATCTGTTCTTTCTACATACAGCTGGAATGCTCTGGCATCTCTTACTAAGAGTGTTAGTCTTCAAATCGTTAGTTGTTCTGATAGGTAATATTCATTTAGGTCCTCTTTTCCATTAAATTCCTTCTGTAGCTTTTTATTTTCTGGGAAATCACCTTTCCCATGCTTTTGACTACTCTCCAGGAAGGTGCTGTCACTAATTTAAAAAGAAATGTTTTACTTTAGTTATTTGTTTATGTCTTGACAATACTAATTTTTGTTTTCATTTCAAGTATCTCTATTGATTAACCAGTTAATTTTTGGAAGGAATTAAAATACTCTGACGCTGTTTTATTTGTCCGCAGTCAAAATTGGCTCCTGATGAATTTCTTGATCGTTGATATATAAAATATCTCCACCATCTACCTCACCAGACGTCGCTGAGGTAGGGCAAAGGGAGGAATACTGTTGGTGCAAGTTTGTGTTTTGCCCCTGGGGCAGTAAATGCAGGGCACTATGCCTGGCTCCAAGATATATTGATATATCAGTTTAAGTCCTGTGGAAATTATAAACCCTGTGGTTCACTCCAGTTTTTTCTATCCAGGCTGAGAGCACAGCCTCAGAAATTACCTCAGGTTTCAAGGTGTATTTCTATGCTCACATGTTAGCTACTCCTCTGGTTTTGGGCCTGTCTTGAGCTACTTGCCTTATGTTGTTAGAACGAGGTCCTTCTTCAGCCAATGCCATGCATTTCCTCGCACTGCCTTCCTCAGCAAAGTTCTAGAATCTAATGACAGGAGAGTAGTTTTGTCTTGCTATGGTCTATATTACAACCTGAGGGTAATTTCATAGTCTCCATTAGCTTGATGTATTGCGTACTCTGTCCTTTCCCAGCACACAGATTAAGGTCCTGTGGCATGAGTGAGGAATTCTTTCTGAAAAGAGAATATTCAACAATCAATAATACAGTGCACTGTTAAAAACCACGTATGTTTTCTTAAAAACTCCTTAATAAAAAGGAGTAATTAACACTCCTTGCCATATGTCTAAAACGTTTTCCCAAAAGGAAATGTAAGATATGTCTTTGTAATTCTCTTCACAGCATATTCTTTTTTTATCTTTTCTAATCATGTGAGACTCCTAATGTCAGGCAAATGAACACCACATTGACATATATTCCACATTCCAAGAATTTTACACTCCAACTTCTGATAATTCCATCATGCTAAACAAAAGTAAAGTTGACACCTATATCTTCTATTGGTCCTGCTCCCCTACTTTGTTAAATATTTTAAAGAGAATTTTATACATTCTTGTTTCATTTCTCATTAGTGCTGATAGAAAATTCAAAGCTGTTTTTGATGGAAAATGGTAAAACTTCCACTTCGTCTTTACTGCAAGATACGCAATGTAGGTTAGTTTCCTTTTCCAAATATACATTTGTGCTGGTTTTGTCTGGAGTAGGGTTAATTTTTTCATGGTGTCTAATATGGGGCTGTGTTTTTTAGAGAGAGAGAATGAGGGATGTAGCTGGGATGGTTTAGACTGAATAAGAGGAGGGTAAGGAGCAGTCTCATAGCAGCCACAACCGTGATGGGAAGCAGAACAGCAGTTTAAGGTAGTGTAGCATGAGGCAACAGCTGCAAATTGGCACATTCAGAGAGGATATTAGGGAAAGCCTTCTACTAGGAGCTTGGCACAGTGTAGGAACCTGTTTTTCACATGTAGTGAAATCTCCATCCTTGCTGGATTTCATGACTTGGCTGGGAAAAGCCACAGCTGACCTGGTTAGGTGTTAGAAGTTGTCTGACTTAAAGCAGGAGGCTGGCCTAGGCAGTCACCAGAGGTCCCGTCCAAACAACTTCTCTGTTGTTCTGTGTCAGGCATTCCTGTCTCGGGTCAAACTCAATATAAGGAAATTTTAGTTGATACAAATCCAAAGCTTTGCAAAGACAATTAGAAGTTTGATTGAAATGTTTTACTTATTTCTATTTTTTTCCCCAGTGGCTGGGGTCCTGGTCCTACATTCAAGTAATAAACTTGATGTGAACCTCTACGGTACTTCTAAAAGATGCATCTAATACAATTATGGAAAAGGGGTTATGAGCCTCTGCCTGCAAGAGAGACTATTGACATGGACACTTCTTAATTTTTTTTTTCACATGTAGGTGCTGTTTTGTAGAGTAAGAAACTTTCTTTTGAGAACATGTTAGTTTAATTTAGGTGTTTAAAGAGATGGTGTCAATTTGAGGGAGGAAGACAACTTTCTAAAGCAGGGCCTAGAACTTGATCACTGAGTAGGGAGAATGTGAAACAGGAGAATTTCTGAAAGCTCAATATATCTTATGGGAAATGAAAGAGGAAAGTATCTGTCTTCCAGATACAAAATCAAAATATGTTCTAGACTTGGAGAAAATACAGTGGTTGATGATGCAATTTTATTTACTACAGTGATGTTTTTTTGTTGTTGGATCTGTATTCAAGTTTTTCAGTCAAATAAGGCTATTATGCATATTAATTAGCTGTAATTGCTTTAATTAACTTTGGAAATGCAATGATTCATAACATGATAGACAAATTTAACTTGGACAGCTTAAAAAGGATCTCAAGGAAATCAAATATATTTTCTCCTATTGCTTGCTTACTTAAGGAAAATCAGTATCTCATTGCTACTAAATTTATTTAGAATATGTATTTAATTCTTTTCTATGTCTCCATATGGTCATGTTGAGCTGTTTTCTTCCTTAGTATTTCTAAGCTACTGGAATTTCAAGCCAGGCAAAATAAGAGTTGAACGAGACCTATTATTGTTTCATTGACTTTGAAGCACTCTGCATTTCCATTTCTCTTCGTGGTAAAGGTCACTTTAATCAGTAGTGAATACTTCAGAGTTGATAGCACAAAATGATCTTAATAGGTTATTTGAATAGCAATTTGGTTTAGATGGAATTTCCTTAATTGGAAGAACATGCATTTGCAGCACACTGCAACATACGAGAAGGGTGCTGTTTTCTGGTCTTGACGATCAAGAACTGCTTGACAGAGCTAGGATTGCTTCTTCCAAAGAGAGAATGATTAAAGAAACATATGACAGCACTCCTTAAACACATACAAGGGTGTTGCAAAAGAGAGGAGAATACAGTATTCAGATGATCAAAGAGATGGGAAGTAAATGTCAGTGAGCAGGATTCAGATTTGACAGTATGGAATCTTCCTAGCTTTAAGACAGTCAGTGAAATGTGGGGAGAGCTTCCCTAGGGAGGATATGTGAATTTCAATGCTGATGGAGTTAAAAGCAGAACCAGTGTCTGACAAAGCACAGCCTGGGTGTAAGACAGGATATGATTCTTTTCTGAACCTAGAGAGAAATTAGATATCCTCTCAAGGACTCTCCCAGACCTATTTTCCATGTTTCCTCTCATTAGATTTCAAACTTGCTCATTTCAATATCTGTGTCCAGAAAACCTAATTCAGTAAGAAGGACAGAGTGAGGCTTCTGTTTGTTTGCATACAATAACATTGTTTCCAGATCATTTTGCTTTTCAAGATGGGTTTCAGGTTTTGGGTTTTTTCAGCATTCAAAACTACTCGGGCTTTCAGAGTCTCCTTGCCTGTCAGTTTTGGGTTTCAAAATTGAACCTAAAATTTTTGATGCTTTCTGCCTCTTACACAAGCTCCACCTCAATATTAGCCACTAAAAGCTAGGTATCTAATCTAGCATGGTCATCCAGGCACTTGCTGTCGTCTATGGGGAGGGTACAGATGCTGTGAAAGTTCTTATCTTATATCCAAAGTGTTACTTATCAAGATAAGGATTACTTCTCAAGCAAAATATACATTTCCATGCAGAAATATGTTTCCTGTGTATGAAGTTAATTGAAATAGTTTCATGACTTATAATTTAATTCAGAGAAAGTGTACTGAAATGTCACACAATAATAATACAAGTCATACAGAGTTTGTGATACCACTCTCTGCTTCTGTATATGTCTCCATTTCTCCTGATTACATGGAATATGTAAATATGCAAATTTGACTTTTTTCGTAATTGTTGCATTTTTATTCACTGTGAAATAAAATCAGGATCATCTGATTTCATCTGCAATCTAATCACATAAAGTCCTTTTGGTAAGTATGAAACTGACACTGAAAGATGCTCTCCTCACCTACCAAAACAGATTTTGTTGGTATTGATGGAACTTTCTAGATCTTTATGAGTTATGCTGTCTTTAAAATTCTGACAGTGATATCCCCCCCTCAGCTAGAAGGATCTGTTTCTGTTAGAACTATTTTCAAAGCAACTGTTTGTTGTTGTGGCTCTCCAACAAGGAAAGCATATATGGCTCTATGATTTTTAATGTGTGGCGGTAAATCCATCAGTGGCTGTGATGAAGCCTCTGTAGAGCACCATGACTGGATCCCTAGAAGCAGTGAGAAGTTCAGCTTGTATCTTGAGCTGATTCCTTGAACTTTTTTCCACAGTTGTTCCTCTCTTGATCAGTGCAAAAAACCGAATTGTGTGAAGAGTCTCCTTTGGTGCATGTTTGCATTTCTGAGAGGCATGCTGGAATTGCTCCTGCCTGCTGTCCAAGGCATCATTCCCATATTTGGACTGTCAAACACCAAATATGAAAAACACTGAACTAAAAGTTACTCCCTTCTGATGCAGAACTTCACTTACATCTCAGAGCCACAGAGGAATTGACTTCTGCAGTGTTTCCAGATTTTACCAGCACTCATACCCATATTTCTTATTCAGTCCAAACTCACAGTGAAGTCAAAGTGGATTTAATGAATAAATTCTTTTTTTGGGAGTAAAAAAAGTATCGCTAGTTAATACGATTCAGTATATTAGAGTATTGCAGGAAAGCTCAGGGGATTTCCTCCTGACTACAAATTAGTAAAAATGAAGAAAAACTTTAAGAAAAGTGGCAAATATAGCGGAAGATAAATAAACCTTAAAATCCATTGCCTTTGAACAGACAGGTCTGAAATGAAGTAAGAAATTGTTCTTGTGCAGAAGCGCATCTTTGAAAAAATACTTGTTTTAATACTGAACCACGAGAAATTATAGTGGAGAAAAATACTAGGATGGAGAGAAAACAGAATTTGATACATTTGTCTTCTTAAGTATCATTCCACATATTACAAATAAACAAGTACTTGTCACACATCTAAAAAACTCTGAAATAATCAACTGACAGTGAATAAATGATTTCTTTCCTTTTCATATGAAAAGAATCTGATATTATAGCCATCTCGCATCTAGTAATATCTTCTCATTGAAGTAAACCAATTATAGCAGCCAATTATATAGTAGATATACTGCGATATTACTACAGGGTTTCATCCAGTGAACTCATCCTTTAGTTCTCCACAGCCGCAGCAGAGTCTCACTGCTACTGGGCAAAACCAGCTTCTCTTGCAAAATACCTTTCCAACTTTCTCTTTAAGTCTGTGGCTCCCTAGGGTGCACCTCAGGCTCATTTAAGGAGCTCGGTTTGAATTTCTGTCCGTGACCAGGTTTTTCAGTGGTTGCTATGCTTTGGGATGTAAGCAGCTGGTTTTGTGTGCCCTGGGTAAGAGCTAAGTGCTGGTATACACAGATGTTCTGATGGCTCCAGTGATAGAAAAGGCATGGCTCTATCTACTTCACTGGGGGAAGGAGAGACACAGACAAATCCCTGGCCTCAAAATCATGTGAACTGACAGGATCATATATGCAGAATTTAAAGCTAGCTCCTTCTATAGTGTGTTCTGTAGTGTGTTCGTTTTGGGGAGAGGTGGCTGGAGCAGTTTGGAGCTGAGCTGGTAAGAGAGCTAACACTGAAGTGGTGCAGATAATTAGGGACTAGTTCTTTAACGTGCTCCTTGGCCCTTTTCAGGGTACTTATCAGGGTGGTTGTGCTCTATGGCTACGTGCCATATGACAATGATACTAAAAAAAAATAAACAGTGCTGCGTTCTGAAGTACAAACCACTATTTAGTTGAACTGTTAGAATACCCCTGCTGTGACTTCATCCTGGGCCAACTGGTGTTTCTCCAAAAAAGTTCATTGCATTGGTTTTGGAAGTCACATGGTCCAGACACCATTCTTAATAAGCAGTAAGTATGTAGCTGCCTTATTGTGAAAATTTAAAAAATTTTGTAACATGGGCCTGAGCCATTTCTTGCTTTTTGGCCTGAATCCCAAAGAACAGCCCAGAGCAGATTTACGTTGCTAGTATGTAACATTTATACTAGCATGCCTCCAAGTCCCGGAAGGTCCTTCTCCAGCAGAAGACTCTGCTGTGCCCAGCTGCTGGTCATTTCCAAATGCTGAGGTGGCACAACCTCAACATGTTTTCTGTGTTTGTGCCGCTATTCCTGTAATTCACTTCAGGCAAAAGCACCTGTTTAAATTGCATAAACTAACTTTTCTGATTTTATCAGCAGTGAATTAGAGAGCTAAAGGGGAGGCAGTAGGCTGTCCTACACTGCTTTATGATTTCAATTCTAAGCAATTTTTGCCCCAAACTCTTTCCTTATTATTTTTTCTGCTCTGAGGTATCACTAGGCTATGAGTAGACCAACACTGTAATTGTTTCCATAGTAACAAAGACTTCAAAAGATGGAATGAGCTGGAGAATAAAAGGAAAAAAAACAACAAACCCCCAGACGTTGTAAACAAAATAAAAACGAGTGGCAGAGACACAATATCTGAAGTCTAAAGGTTTTGTGGCTCCTTTCCAATGACCCAGCCTAATGTGAGAGTGATGATACGAGTTCATCTCAAATTCACTAAAATATGCTCTTTCTAGAAGTCCATATTACCATAACATTTGCATTCACTAACTCATTTCCTCTCCTCTGGCCCTGACTCTTTGCTGCTTAAATATGCACCAGATCAGATCCTTAGCTGGAGATGTGAACTTGGGTATCATCCTGCCAGTACTGCCCCTAAAAGCTGCTTAATCCAAATGCGGGATCTGTTGGACAAAGTAATATTGCTTGTTCCAAGGATACTGATTTATGCCAGCTGCAGGTTATTTAGTGTGACCTCTAACTAGATGCATATTCCTGCATTGGCTAAT
This sequence comes from Pachycephala philippinensis, assembly GCA_013397055.1. Taxonomy (NCBI): domain Eukaryota; kingdom Metazoa; phylum Chordata; class Aves; order Passeriformes; genus Pachycephala; species Pachycephala philippinensis. Next base: position 169,487 of record VWZT01002506.1, on the reverse strand, counting down.
TTGGGTTTTGTTGTGGGTTTCGGGGTTTTTTTTACACTAAGTAGCACAGGAATTGTTATCAGGAAACATGTATTCTGCTTTTGAAACTGCTACTGGTATATATTGTATATTTTATGTTGTGTACGTGTTCATGCCTTGACTTCCCTACGTGTACAAAGGGAAGTGTAATACTTCTCCGCTGTCTACTGTTTTTGAAAGGAGTTTGTTTCAAGATGAACAGTGTTGGCAATCTTTTCTCTCATTTAAGTCTGCTTTGCATCAAAAATATATAGTTAGCTGCAATATGCCTGATGCCTAAATATTGTAACATTCTGCAACAGATTTTTTTTAGTTCTGTGATCTCTCATGCTTGTTTTGAAATATTTCAGAAGAAATGCTTAGCATTTTGCCTAAACTTGGTGCTAGAAATATCTAAACTAAGATGCATTCTGTCTACATAATACATATCAGAATGTTACAGTAAATGATTCTTGGCTGTGTAGAGTGTGCTGCTGTCTAAAATAATAGAGGTTCTTTAAAATACAGTGCACTACATGTTGATGGCCAGTTGTGACGATGAAAATGTTTTCTATTTGCGGGCCCAGAACTCCTTAGAGACTGTCTCAGCCCTACGCATGGGAGGGGAAGTTCTTGTGCCAGGAATCCAGCCACATTTCAGAGGAAATGAACTGAGGAAGGTTTGGCCCACTGTCTCTGGTAATTGCTCCTGCAGACAACCTATCAGTCTGCTTCAGAAGCTGTTGGAGCTCCCACATTTGGAACGCTCATTGGACTTTCCAGCTGAGACCTCCCAAGCACATGCATTCATATCTCAGAATTAAAATATAATTTGTTTTAGCTAAACAGCCTCTAAATCTTTCCTTCCTCCAGATGGAAGCATTTGTGCAATTAGGCATTTGGGAATGTTGGCATAAGTAACCATGTCCCTTTTGGAATATTTTCAAAACAAATACACAGTAAATGTGGATAGAGTGATCCAAAGTAATTGTTTTTTCAGGAAAGGGTTGTTTGTTTTCTGGTTTGGTTTGCTTTTGCTTTATTTTCAGGGTCCATACTCCTTTAACTTGTAAAAAACAGTCCTCTGTGGTAGTTTAAATCAAGTCTGGGATTAGGGTTGATGAAGGACGTTCACATTATCTGTCTTCTATACAGGGATGTCAAACTTTAGTAAAGAAAAAGTTAATAAAAGAGTATGGGTTAAGAAAGCTTTATCTAAATGTAACCTGGCTAATCCAGTTCTGCAGTGATCCCCCAGCTAAGGCCAGGAGATTGAGTTAGATTTGTTGATTTGTCATGATATGCAAGCTGCATTTATGTTACATACAGTGAGTGAGACACAACTGATAATGGGCTTTTCTCATATCCCCAAGGGCTCTCATTTCATGCCCAGTGGTAAAAATGGCAGCAGAAGTGAGTCTGAGGCCTCCACGTTGTAATATTCTATCAAAAATTTGTTGTTAAGTCTTGAATCTAAATCTGTATTGATAAAACTTCAGCAAAGTTTGCTAAAACTTTAGCAAAGTTTGCTAAAGATTTATGAGTATAAAGCTGGAGTCAGATTTTCACAGATGCCAAAGGAAAGAGCAGTCAGATAGTAGGTACCTTATGAATTTAATGAACCCTGAAACATAATTAAAATTGCTGACAGTAGATGTCTTGCATATCTCAGCTCATACCACACAGAGCCAGTTATTTCCTGTGTCTCCTAAAATGAGAAAACTGTACAGTATCAAGTCCTTCTTTGTAATGACTCTTGGCATGTTGCAACTTCCAAATGACTATTACTGTAATTTACTTATTAGATTATTTTAAATTTATTCTGGGATGGGCTGTCTGGTTAGCATAAAGTTAGATATCTTAGAGACCAGAATCCACTCTGGCTCTAAATATATTCTGTAGAAAGTCATGGAGGGACAGGAGAATGGTATCAGTTTAAACAACAGGAAGGAGAAACTTGGTAATTGAGTTTTCTAGAAGAGTCAATTCACATGGTTTTAAATACTGGTGATCTTTCTTAGGAATGGTGTTCACCATGTCTTTATCAGGTGTGCATAGGGTTTCTGCAACGGAAAAGAAGTTCTGGGGTTTTTGTCCTTTGTTTGAGTTCTGATGTCCAGTTTGGATTATAAAATTCTTTTTTTTTTTTTTAAATATTTTACAGTGAGTTGGGGGGGTTTATGTTTGTTTTTCTTTTGCCTCTGATACTTTTTTTGCACTTACATCAAAACTCAATTTCTTCACTGCCTCTAGTGAGCCTCCATTAGATCTGATGGCTTCCAACCTGCCCTCTTGGAAATATGAAGTTTGGGGATTTGTATGGAAGCTGAGCCTGCTTCATCTGACTCTATAAAAGCTCAGACTTCTGTGTGTTTGGTATTTTGCTCCAGCTTTAAGGGCTGTAGTTTTATCCTGCTTTAACATGAATCAGCTTTGAAGTTACATGAGACTTCAGGTTCAGAAAACTTTGAATGGATTTTGTTTTGATTTTTGTTGTTCCAGAGTATTGAGCCCTAAGTGAATAGTGGAGGAGGAAGGGAAACAATAAAACAGTAATTGCTGTGTCTTTTGACCCAAAGAGTGAAATAACTGATCCCAAGAAAATTTTAGTTCAGCTCCTTGGACAAAGGTGATTAGATAAATTAGAGATAGAAAGACAGTCTGAAGCAAGTCTGCAAATCTTTTCAGTCTTATTTTTCATCTTAATTAACTTATTATTAAAGTCTCATGAGCCTCATGAATTTTTTTCTCACATAAAATGGAAAAAGGGTAAATGAGGCTTGGAGGTTTGTGAAGGAGACAGTGTGGTTGGGAAATTCTGGAGAAATAGTTTTGACCATTTTTTTTGTTCCATTACCCCATAACGCAAATCACTTTTTGGTGAGCATTGTTACTTCTCTTTCCCTCTGTCAAGGGTAGGAAGGCAGCTGTGCACATCCTTTTTAGTTACTTTCTTTTCCTGAGTGAGGGCTTTTTTTTGTGGGAGGAGAGCACTGAGGTGAACGTACAGCATGCCTGACATAAATCATAGTCTATTTGACACTGAGTATAATATCCAAAGTATAAAAACGATTTTCAGAAAATAATGGCAGTTTCTGCATTTCTGGATTGTGGAAACAATTAACTTCTTGACTCAGAATATATCATTAGCTGGATATCTTTTAAAGGTTTAAATATCGGGAATATTTACATGGTCTGATTAATGGATCAAACATTGACCTCAGTGACTGCTTTGAAAAAAAAAAAACCCTAATATCATCCTAGAGTAAAATAAAGAGTGCACCGAATCTCTGATGCATTATGTAGCATGAGAAGTATTTTTCCTTGACAGTTAAATTCTCCATGCACTGCCTGAATGCCTGAGAGGATTGCCTCCCTGTTAGCACACACAGCAGATACATCAGTACAACTCTTGGAAATAAATACATCACTTGATAGAACAAAAACATGGCAAAAAATATTTTTTCTTCATGGCTGTACTGGAGAGTCTGTGACATTTTACAAAATTCATATCATTAGGGTATTCTAGTGAATGGCCTGTCTGAGATCCCCTCATCACTGTCTAACTGTGGGAAAAGCAGTGATAAAATGAGGTGAGATGTGCATTGTATTGCTTAGGAGAAGATTCTGCAGTTCAAGCTGGTTACACATATTTTTCTGCATGAGGGCATCTATAAAACACTGAAAGCGTTTTCTACACAGCCACAGAGATACTGCATTAAAGATCCTGACCAACACAGTCTTAGGAGCTGATGAGGTGGGGCAGGTCAGATCCTTGCACTTTGGAGTTGTTCCTTGCTGTCATCCTTCTAGAATATTTTCTGTAGTTTTGTTTGTTACTGCCTAATTTAAAAAACCTCTCTGTAGCATGCTTATCTTCAAAATAAAGGATAATTATAGATTATCCTCCAAATTATAGTGCACCCACTGCCTGATGCCTCTCCCATTAATGATGTCTGTGACCGTCTTGGCGGGGCTCCCCAACTTGTCTGCCTCAATTCTGCTTTCTGGCACCAAGGGATTTTGTTTTGAAGAGCTGCACAATGAGAGCTACTAATGATGCTCCACTTCCCTTGCTTTACTTTCTCCTGAATTCAGGTCAGTGCTACAAACCTACTTTTAAACTTCTGTTGTCCCCACACACTTTTCACAACCAGACTATAAACCTTATTTCCTGTTTTTTTTATTCAATTAATTTTACCTTATAAGGCAAAAACAAAAGTTTGGCAGTTGGAGCTACTTCTTAAATGCCCTTGTGTCATACTAAACAACTGACATTTGTTTTCTAATCTGTGATCATTTTATTGTATTTCCAAGAAGATCATATAGTCACAATCAAATTGTGCCATCAGATTTTTTTCTTTTACAGTCTCTAGAACTGGATACGATTGCGACATGAATATTTTGACCAGCAAGTCTTTAGGCAATGTTCAGGGAGAAGAATGATTGATGGCTGCTCTCATGAGTTTTGGTCCTAAATCTTATTGCCTTAGATATAAGTTTTTCAAACTGTCATCCAAGCTAGGAGGGCAAAAATCCAAACATTGAGTTTTGTTCTGGGCTCATTTCTATTATGATGTCTGGTTTATGCTCCTTTGAAGAATTTTTCTTTCTCAGTTCAACTTTTTGAAGATTATTATTGCTGTTAGTCAGGCTTTTTATGAGGCTGCTCAGTCTTTTGTGTGACATTTAATGGTTGTATATGGCATTTTTCTATTTGGGAAGCATGAAATATTCAGGTTGATGTTACATTTGTTATCCATATTTTTTCTATGGAATGGAGGTGTTAGAGCAAAAAGCTGAGAATTAAATAATGTTTCTGTGTCGGTTCCTCTTCTTCCTTGGTCATTTATGTCCTGAAATTATAAGCAATTTGCAGTCAAAAAGCACAGCATGTTCAGATGGAAGTTCTGAGTTAAAATCAAAGACTTACAATATTTATAGCAACAGGTAAAGAAACAAGTTTTAGAGATAAATCTTGGCCCTCAGAAATCTGTCATGACCCAGGCTGTGAAGCTCACACAGGCTTCTTGTATCTTGCAGAAAATAAGATACTACTGGAGCTCAGGTGTGATAGGCTGATCCAAATATTTTTGTAAGCTGTACTCTGTAGTGAATGGGAGAATGCTGGATGAAGAAAAGAAGGTAGTTTTTCTGCAGTTTACAGACCCATTTTGGCTTTAGGTAGTTCCCTTTGTCTCTCACCTTTTTGGCTTCATTGGAAGCCGGATGAATGCGTGTTAGTAAAATTGTGACTTCTGGTCTGTACTTATCAAACTCAATTAATAAATCAAACTTCTACATTCATGCTTGATGTTTCCTACCTTATGTACATGAAGTACATCTGCTACATAAAGATGCTGATAATTCTCCTGCTCCTATTTACTTCTTCAGTTTGTTGGGTTTTTAAAGCTGAGTTATTAAAACTACCGGAAAGATCAATTCATGAGCTAGCAGCAGAGCTGTACATCAGTCCCAACCCCTCCAAGACTAGCATGATGTTCTCAATGTCTCCCATGAGCAGAACTGCATTTATGGCCTTTTCTGAGGCTCAGGTTACAAGGCTACAAATGTTTCTATTCAGCTGTCCCTGGGTTTGCCTGTGGATGCCATCTTCCTCTTTGCAGGGATTCAGTCTACTTCTGTGATATATAACCAGATGGAGGCTATTGCATGGGGGAAGAGAATAGCCCCATCCATGCAAAAGCTGTCAAATGCCTCCCCTCTGGGGAGCTATCTAAAGACAGCTATGATCATTATTCTCCTGCTCTAATTCCTTTCACTTCCTTCCCTCACTTTCCCACAAAATATTGTGGAGAGACAATGCTACAGCTATTGACTCCTTCTTGCTCACGTTAATGACACCACTCTTTCCTCAGGTGACTTTGTGTTACAGTCATTAATCAAATGTCACAGCCTAAAAGCATATGGTCTCTGTTCATTGCCAGGAAGCAGTAATTGGCAGCAAGGTAGCAGTAGTACACTCTGGAGATAAGTATTTCTTAAAAGTGAAAATGCCGTTCTCCACTCCCACGGTAGGAATCACTGGAGTGCATATGTGCAACTGTATATAGCCCTTCCTTACAGCAGCCATGCCACTTGTAATCCTCTTTTGGCTATGATGCTACAGTAGCTTGGATTGCAATGTACCTTTTTTAGCACTTATCACACAGCAGCAGACAGCTGGGCTTTTACATTACAAAACAGCCACCACTACAGCAGTGGCTTAGATGACAGTGAAGTACTGTCCATAATGTATGATCTTGAGCAATGTCTAGTTGTCAGGATAAAAATCAGTCTGACTTCTCAAAAGACTAAATGCAGCTGGAAGGGCTGTTAAAATGGGCCATAACAAGTGAAGTATGCAGCTGAACCAGGAAAAGAAAACATGCATTTGCTCTCAGGCAGGCTAAATTACCTGGGTTATAGAGTACTATGAGGTTTTAGAGAATAACGTCACAACTGGAGCTGAGGTAGTACTACGGAGTGGAGTGGTTAGGTTGGGTGTCTTTGTGAGTTATGCTGTAGGTAGCTCCATTAACTTTACCTCAGGATGGATAATGACCACTTCACATAATCCCATATTCAATAGCTGACCAGGGTGCCCTTTGTTCATTCCCTGTTAGTGGTCACTTAGGTGAACAATTTCATTTCCTATGTATATTTCAGGAATGACTGCACAAAGACATGATTTTACTTATCAGAATTGATGCAAGTGTAAACTGTCTCCTTGAGGATGGCTTGCTTTATTTCCATTCAATGTTAGCTACTCAGTTAAAGACTAAAACAATGTGGGTGATCATTATGATTTAAATAAAAAAGTGGAATTGTTAGGCCCCAGACATTCTTGAACAATTCAAATGAGATGGATTTTCTCTGAATCAGTCAAAGCAAAGAATCTAAATCTCCTAAACAACAGACACAGAACCACAGAATATGCTGAGTTGGGAGGGCCCCACAAGGATCATTGAGTCCAACTCCTAACCCTGCACAGGGCACCCCAAGAGGCACTCCACGTGCCTGAGAGCATTGTCCAAACGCTTCTTGAACTCTGTCAGGCTTGGTGCTGGGACCACTTCCCTGGGGAGCCTTTTCCAGTGCCCAACCACCCTCTGGGGGAAGAATCTTTTTCTAAATCCAACCTAAATCTCTGCTAACACAGCTTCAGGCCATAAATCTCCTAAACTCGAAATTGTTAGTCAAGCACATTATACAATCAATTTTTACCAGACCAGAGAGAAAGGAAGATTACAAGTTATTGTCCATGACAGGGGATTGCATTTAGCCTTCCCTGCTTTGGGCAGGACTGAACCTTGAAGCATCATTGCGGAGGGAGTCACCCATTTACGGAGAGGTCTGATGTTAGTGTGAGTAGATCTCATTCTCTCAGAAATATGATGGTTCATATTGTCTTCTCACGAAGATTGAATGTCGGAACAGTACTACTGTTCAGAAAATCAAAATACTGTGCTCCCCTCAGGCTAATCTCCAGATCAAATTTGCTCAAAGACTTCCTCTTTCCTTTAGCAGCTAGCACAGCTCACAAGCATTGCCATTTGCCTTGTGCCCCTTGCCAGCAGTGGCTGGAAGTGGTGAAAAAGAGCTCAACTCGGTTAGTGCCAACCTGCTACTGCAGGCTCTTCATTAACACACACAAAACACGGGGAAGGATGCTAGGACGTGAATAAATTCATTTGAGTACTTGCAGTGAGAATTCAGGGACAAAGGATTTATTGCAGAAGCATAGTAGAAAGTAGGTCCTGAAAGAACGGGAAGATTTTGGGGGTAGCACAAGTTGTAAAGCCTCTACTGAGGTGATCAATTTAAACTGAAGATTAGTGTGGATGTCTATAAAACAAAAGTCTGGAGTGTTGCACAGCTGCAGCTACAGACACCTGCAGAGGACTATGGTGAAAAAAATCCATTCTCTGTAATGAAATTGCAACAATACTTAGCAAAAGCCCATTACAGTGTACTTAGGCCTTGTTATCCATATCAGTGTTCTTTGGATCAAGCTTTTAATCCCTTGGTGTACCTCTCAAATCAGCACTTCTAATAGTTCTAAGTTTTGCAAAACTCAGAGTTTGCATTTGGTGCAGGGTGGATACTGTATGTCAGTACTGCTTTTTTCATATGTAAATAGGTCTGATTTGTGAGGTGTTCATCTCTGGAAGCTTTAGTCAGCTGTCTTCAAATGTAGGCATTTCCTCTACATTTTTCTGCACATGTAATGAATACATATCTGAAGACTGTGAAAGGAGCACCTTAAAATGTGTTCTTTTATTCTTATAAGGAAGCAGAATTCTTCTTCACAGACCAGCTTCACACATAAGTACAAGTTCTGTCACCATATTAATGCACTTTGTGTGGGATTTCTTTTTTTTCTTCTTTGGTTTTTTGTTTTTTGTTTTTGGGGGGTTTTTTTGTGGTGTTTCGCACATTGTTTTGTTGCACTTGGAGGATCAAGGCAATATACAATAACAAAAATAAACCATGAGAGAAGAAAGAAAAGGAAGCAAAAAGTCAGGGAATAATCAAAGTTAAATTACATTTTTAAATCATCTTGTCTATCCTTTGTTCATCTGGAAAACCCAAGAGTCCGAAAAGGACGTTCACTCTCAGCCTGCACAATTTCCTTACATTTCTGGCTTAGGTTTCTCCCTATTAAAATGAGCAGTACCCCCCTGCCAACTTCAGAAGTTCGTGTTTTAGACCTGATAAGCATCCGTGTGTTCCAGACAGCTGATCCTCAAAGGTGCCTTAGAAACTTTGGGAGTTCTGTAGTGAGAACAGCAGCTTTACAGATTTACAGAGCTGTGACATTTTAGGCTGCTGATCATAATAGAAAAATCTGTGTCATGCTATCCTCATAAAACATAGATGAGCTGGGAGAGGCCTAGATGAGCAGTCATGTGTTTGGGGCAGTGGAAAGAGCAGAGTTGGTGGCGCTGGCCAAGATTTGTCCAAAGCCCCAGGTGTGGATGGTGTAGGACCAAGCAGCTACATGGTGGTGGGTGAGGTGGTGCCTGTCCAGTGTACTTTTATTCATCTCTGTTAACTGCAGTCTACCGACAAAAAGGACAAATCCAAAGTGCTTATCTCTGTGAGGCAAAAAAAAAGCCACAAAATGTTAGACTTGATTCGTCACAGCCTTTTCATTCAGTGGTCCTGTCAAAATGGCTAAAATCATAAGAGTCCTATAAGTACTCCAGGAGCGTCAGTTTCATTAATTTAAAGTGCAGAAGTACTTAAGTGCTTTCCAAGGTATCTCAGTGGGAGGAATTCCTTTTAGAATTGAAAGGGTAAATGCTTTTTTCTCCTCTGACATCACTGCCCTAGATGATAGACTGAGAAGACCTATAGCTCACTGAAGACACACCCATGGCTCACTGAGTTCTACAAGAAGGCACAAAATTTGCATGTTAGGCTACATTGCTGAAAGGACTTCTATGATGTGTGAAAGGTGTTACAGAGTAGCATAAGGAAATTCAGGGGGAAAAAAAATCCTGGTTTTACCTGAAGGTTTTAAGAGAAGTGCTCTGACGTTTCCATCAAGAGTTTGTGGTCAGAAAAGGAAGCATTTACCAAATAGGTGCAAATTGTATTTTGATATGTTATAGACTATCATGTTTTGTATTTTTCAATATTCCACACTGTGTTTTTATTGCAATGAACCTCAGTTACTACTTAAAACCTTTATATGTGTCCTATTTGATCGCCAAAGCAGTACTTTGATGCTTAACTCAAAGTATTTTAACTAGTTAGTGATGGCTGGAGAGCAAAGTAACCTCACTTGATATTTGTTTCCTGAAATAGAATAGAATGAAATGGTGACACAGTGTTAATGTTCCAAAGAAAGCGTTCTACTACATTAGATTTTAGAGAATTCAATTTTATGGCTAATTCAGGGAAGGGGGAAAGGGGGGAATGCAAACAACCATCACCTTTGCTTTTATTTTTGTTTAGAACAAAATGAAATTCTGCAGCTGAGAATTTCAAGTTCGGAGGTCTTTGCTTTCATGTTATTTGTGCCATAATGCTGTGTCTTTACAAAGCAATGGGACATATTCACAACATAAATGGATGAACTGGCTTATAACTCTCCCGTGCTTATATTCAGCAGCGCATGAGCTACCTTTGTGGGACTTCCACACTGGGAAGCATACTAAATAAAATCCGTGTTTGTGACCGGGAATTTTGGCCAGAATTAAGCAGAGGAGAACCATGACCTTGGTCTTCTGTGGGTTGTTGCCTCTCACTTTACCTGACAAAAGTCAAACAAAATCACAAACATCCAAACATAATGATTTCCTCCTGAGGTAGTATACAGATAAGTTTTTAATATTCTTCAATCATCTCTCTGTACTTCAGGTCAATTATGTAACAATATGCCATGTAAATGTGTTTAGCAGTAGTTATTAAGGAATGGTGCAATAATTCTAATAATAATGCTTCAATTAGCAGTAGTGACTATAGTCACGATACATCGCTAATAGATTGTGAGTGACTTGGCTGGCATGTCAGTGGGCTGGAGCTGATCAATGCTGGTATTTCATTGCATCATGCTCACCACATGCTGCATCCCTCAGAAGGTGAAGATGCCACAGTTGTTTATGTACACAATGAAATTGCATACTAATGAGCAGTCAGTAACATTGCCAGGGGTTTGGGAACAAACCAGGCAGTCAGCGCTGTTTCTCCCTCTGCACTCTTGCCCAGTGATCCAGGGCTGACCTGGCCAGGGCGAGCCTTGAGCCACGCCTGAACCCAGATGTTTCATGACACAAACCCCAGCCAAAGCACTGACCTGTTTCAGTGTGAGCTGGAAGTTTCCAGGGCGTCTGTGTGCAGCCTGAGCCCGCACCAGCAGATGGGGCGGTTACAGTGCATTTACAGCCCACTCCACAATATCTCATTATTCATGGAGCGTGCTTTCCCCTGCAGAGCTCTAGAAATCAGCCTTTTGTGGTTAATGGTATTATTGGCTATTGCCTGGCTTGATTCAGCAGTCATTGCTGATGCATGAGTGTTTGAGGCAGTGTTTTTCAGGGCAGTGTCCCAAGGGCTACATCCTAACAGTGTTTTGTGAAAAAACACAGAGGAGTGGCCCATAACAATAGTGATAAAAAACCACTCATTTCTGTTTAGCCAGCCACGTAATGCTCCTAACAAGCTCCTCACATTTGTTCCTGTTTACAAGCCTGAGATACATACCAGACTTAAAACTTTGGTAGCGAGGTTTCAGTGAGAAGGCATAGTTTCTAGATAAATTTTAATAACAACATTTTTGTATGCAAAGTAGAGCAGAACTTTATTATCTGACCTTGCCAAAAAAGGATGCTCTTTACACATGCATATATAAATACAACGCTTTTTTTCTTCCTCCCAGATAGATCATAAATTAAGAATCTGTGTCTTTTTTATATCCACAAGAAATAACATATGACAACATGTTGTTGCAACTACATGTTGTATTCTCAGTACCCTGTTATTTATTGAAACAGAAGGAAGTCCAAATAGATTGGTTTTCTAAGGGTAGCAATTACTCTCTGTAGAAAAAAAGATAGTTTCTTGAAATTCAAACCTCTTGTAGAAAGGAATGTGCTATAACTTTTACATTTGTTTCATAAGGGGAAGGGAAAGTTTCTTCAGATGAGATGATACTTCCAGAATGAAAGTCAATAGCCAGAGCAGTAGACTGGGATATTGGAAATTTGAGTTCAAATTCATTCTGCTTGACTGAGGACTGAGACCTGAAACTCCAGTATCTTTTACCTAATCAAGGTGTGGGTTTCTTAGGGATCCTATGGCACATATAAAGATGTGTGAGCTAACTTCAGTGATGTACTCACTTCTGATGTAAATATTCTTCCCTATATATGTTTGACTGTGCACTGAAAAATGTCTGCACAATAGCATTGTCACATGTCAGTTTTTCAATTTGCAAGTGTGCAAGAAGGGTTCTCTTCTCCAAAATGAGGTATTCTTGATATAAATTTGCCACATCATTCATCTTCCCTCAAATGTCCCATACCTGAAACCTTGCAAATTGGCTACTTTTTTAAGAGAAAAATGCAGAAACTGTGATTCTGTTTCCTCAGTTTCTTCCTGGGGCAGTTTTCAATTAAAGCCTCTTGGCTGAATTCTTTCTTTCATTTAGTGTTCCTGCCAAGATCTAAAGTATCCTTGGCCTTTCACCATAAGAATGGGACAGGGATATGAGACAGGAAAGTTTAGTACAATTGTTAAGATGAACTTACAGAAAATAATGGGATCATGGAGCACTTGAAGAACAACTGCAGAAAGAGAAGAATAACCCCCACAAGGACATTTCTGTGTTAAATGATGTGACAAATGGAAAAGGAGCTCAAGGTAACTTAAATAGGATCCTGTAGAAAGCAAAAATAAAAATCACATCCACTTCTGAGAAAAATGGATTATATAACCCAGTTTAGCTATTGAATCTGCAGGTTCTGTTTCAGACATGAGGAAGTGTTTGTATACCTTTCAGCTTTTCTAAGTTAAAAAAAAAGGACATGGTTTCTAATACTTTTTTTCTCCTTTGACTTTAGACAACAGCAGCAACAGCAGCCACAGAAATACTCCATCTGTAGTCCTATATGGAATAATTAGTTAGCTTTAATGTTTGCTCAGAAGTGGAAAATATATGGCCCCACCAAGAATATCAGAATATTTTAAAAATCAAACTGTTTGATGGATGGCCCACAAAGACATTTTGACTTACAATGTGATCAAAATTTCATTACAGACATAAATCTAAAATATGTTAAAAGCATTTTACTAATGCCTTAGATGTTCATGGTTTAGGATTTATGTTCTATATGAAAACAGTATAAATATTTATTTAGAAACATTATAGAGCTAAGCCACTAAACACCTTTAAGTGAAGCTGTGCTGCATATATGCGATGAAGAACAGGGAATCAATTTACCATACAAAGCATTTTTTCACCATTCATTTCATTTGGTAGCTCTGAAAGGCAAACAGTTGCCATAGAAACAGTAAAATAAGTCCATTTTTGGGACTGGATGATGTGCTTCTTTTGGAAATGTAAATAAAATTTCACTAGATAGATTTTGTCAAGTGTGTATCCTGCAGGAACTTTGGGGTTAGAATAATATGCTTCTGGTTGTGTTTGTTTCATTTAAAAGGCTAATCCATTCCATGCTGGTTGGATTTTCACAGCATGCTGTTCTAGTTCCTGTGATTTCATATTGCAACTTGTAATCTTGGACATTTCAGACAATATCTTCCATCCTACACCCCCACATAGGAACCTTTGAAAATTTGCCTGGAAACAAACATGTCAGGACCTCTCAGGATCCAGTTTCTACTATGGTCTCATATCCTTTATTAGTGCCATTGTGCAAATTGAAGGTACGGACTGCAATCAGGCTTTGCAAGCCTTTTAGCTTTCAGTCCTCTGTCTGTTTTTAAAGGGCTAACAATTGCATAAACTGCTCTTTCAAGCATCACAGTCTTTGTCTAGTATGCCATAGAATAAATGGCTTAGGGATTCATGGGAAGGACACAGAAAGGTAAAATACATCATTTTAACACAAGACAAAAGCTGGGAGCAAGCCTGAAATCTGGGTTTAAAAGTGAAATGTTTCTTAGCCTCTGGAAGAAGCAGAGCTAAAGAAACAGACTCACTGCAGTGATAGCAGTACTGTATACACTTCCAACTTTTCTTTTAAACTTTTTGTTTTCAGTACCAGCATCATGGATGAAGCTCGGTGCAGTCCGAATTAATTTGCTTTTTCGACAAGAATTCCATGTTTCCCTCATCAGACTGTTACTGGTACTCAGATCAGCTAGTATGAAGCAAATCAGACCTTCATAGATGTACAGAAGAAGCTAGTTCAGGCCCCTCAGAACATCTCAAAATATATTTCAGCCAGCACATGCTGTGGTTACATATGGACTATCAAATCACATAATGAAATTTTATAGGAACTTTCTGGGAATAGATTAACTTAATAGTGGAACCATGAAAAACTGGGAACACCATAAAAGGTCACTTTTTTAAAAGGACAGCAGATTATGACCTACAGTTCTAGAAACAGGGCTGAGCTGGGATAGAAGAAATCAATGTCTGCAGCTCTTTTTCTGAAGCAGGATCCAAGAAGCAGGCTTCCAACTGAAGCTCCCAGCTGTACCAGAGCACACACATTATCCTGTCCTTCAGGTTCCCTGAGCTCCTGTGACCTCCAGTCTTCTCACTGCTCATGGCTGATATATCTACATGTGGCACTATGTTTGAAAATGAAGTGTTCATGAAATGTCCAGTCACGTTCTCCACAAGTTCCAAGCTATAGAGAAGAACGAAACTAAAGCTTTGGACATACATTACCATTTTAGGACTTTCTGTTCTGTTTCCCCACTTCCAAATACAGAAAAAAGGTTTGATCTTCCTTGATGAAAAGTCAAATTTGAGTCTATAGTCACCTTTGAAAAACTAAATTCTTGGCTCTGGCCTGTATGCATGTTGCACAGGTGAATCTTGGGATGTGAGAAAACCTTACGTGACTGAACAAGTGTTGTTGATTTGGAGATTTTAGGACCACTTACAAGACATTGAAGATAAAGTGTTTGACAGAGGTCTTGAAGAGAAAAGAGAACTGCTGAATGAAAGAAGTCAATCAGGCTTTTACCACTGATTTTAAGGACTCTAAAATTCACACTAAAATGTTCGTCAAACTATGGGAGCTGCATTTTGAAAAAATAGAAAAAAAAATCATAAGCCTGTCATTTTAAATGTAAAACATTTTACCTTTTTGCCAAACTCTATTTCTGACAGTTGTGCAGTATTATATATACATAAATATATATCATATGGACAGGAAAAGATAAATTTAGTAAGTCTGCTTAAAAACTTATAATTCCTTGACATGTAGAGTAACAATAGTATCTTGAGAGAGTTTCATATTTTTATGCACAGTGACTATCAAAAAGGAAATGATTACCAGTCCTTTAACTTCAAGTAGAGAATGTCAGCAAAAAAGTCTTCATTCATCCAGTTTTGAAAAAGTAGATCTTGTGAAATGTATCTGAAATGTGTCTTGAAGCAAATATTTGCATCATATTTTCTTTAGTTTTCCTGGAGCTCTCAATTTTAAAGGCAAGTCATAGCCACATGGCTTCTTCACTTCAGAGCGGAATGTGAAAATAGGCACATAAACAAAAACGGATGGATATGAGGTAGATAAATTTAAAAAGGCTACACTTTCCCCCAGAATCCAACTTTGCATCTTCTCTAGTCTAAAAATGTTAAAAATGTGGGTTTTTTTCATGTGCTGTTAGTCTCTACATGGCTGTCTGTGGTTCTTGGTGCAGTCTGGCTAAGACTAGAGGCAGTACTGACACAATATTGTAAGAGCTGTCCTCCTGAGACTTCTTCCCTCAGTAGAACCACAGCATTCTCAAAGACTTCTTATGAAACTTGTTATTCACAGGGTTTCATTCCAGCATTTTAAATGCCAAAAACGTCAATACAAATTAGAGAATTCTCTGCATTTCAAGTGTTTTATTTTCAATACTTAAATCTACAAATCTTCTAAAGTTCACCTTTCACACTTTGATGAGAACTAGTGGTGAAAACTGATGAGAACTAGTAGTGAGAGAGTGGTGAAAATAGTCCCCTGTTACTAGGGGGACAACACAAACTGAAATGCTTCATTTGAAAATAGTTTGTCTTCAGGAATATCTAAGGATTAAAACTGTATGCATAAGTGTAAAAGCTGGAAAATTAGGATAGCTCACTTATCTATGTTGCTAACAGCAGAGAGCAGGCAGGTGCAGAGACACACATAGGACAGCCAGAAAGCATCTGGCCTTTGGCATAATACAGATAAACTCTTCTACAGCTGTCTTCTGGGAGAACATACATGAAAAAAAAAATGTTTCCATTCTCCATTCAATATTTTTTGTGAGTGACTTTGTTTGGGAGCAGGGTTTTTTGTGTTTGGGGTGTGTTGTTTTTTTCATTTAACAACTGCAGATATTATTTGAATTTGGAGAATGCTTAGGGGAAGGGCAGTTGACAAATTTTAATCAAGAAACCACTTGCATAACGAAGGAAACAATGGAGCAACTGAATGGAGGCAGCACCATCTGGAGAAAAAGATTGATAGCTTATTGAGCAGCCAAAGGTCTGTGAAAAAGAGATGTCCCTGGGCTACATAATTAACTTGGTATTTTATGTCTTTGTGGTGTGTGGTTTGTGGGTTGGTTCAGAGACCAATGAATCTAATGCAATACTCTCTGAAGACTGAGAGGAGACATGTCCAAAGTTTAAAACAAACCTGGGCCATTTCCTTTATTCCCATTTCCTGGAAACCAATTTAATTTTGAGAATTTCCTGGAAACAGAGTCAGCTGAAATAACTCACTTTGTTTAAACCTTTCATCATCTATGTAATTTTACATCTCTGCTGGGTTTGCTAGTTCCAAACAATCCCACGATTTGGCAAATGTCAGGACTGTTCTTCATATTAGTCTTAGCTCAGTGACCTGTGACAGCAAGCAGAGACCAAAACCTAATAATTAGGCTATCCAAAAACATTTAGTTCCTCAAAATAAGTCAAGATTACTATTCTTTAAGTCATGAATCAAGTTTTTTCTCATGTTGATCACCACATTAGTGGCCTGCTCTATGCTTTATTGAAGCAATTTCGTGACATAAGAACTTTGCTTCAATACTTATGGGGGTAAAAGGAAATTGGTGCCATCCAGTTATTATTATAATGTTTTTCCTTTTCATTAGTTTAGACCATATATTTGCAAGAACAAAATGCTCTGTGAGAACTATGGTTAGTTTTCATTGAAAGTAATCTATTTCCATGAACCCAGTAAGAATTTTTTATGAAATTATGTTAATGGTTGGCTTTCTGAGTATTTTCTCTCTACTATTTTTCTGAAGTGCTCTTGTGAACTGTATGTTAAATAACCCGTTCTTTTTTCTTTCATGTCTTGATTTCTTCTGTTGTATTTTTACTTTTGAGATTTGAAATGCTACATTTGTAACACAAATGCATCTCCTATGTTGGAAGACAGATGAAAAGCACATTCTGTGGCTGTAGTGCTGTTCTACACAGAAGTATAGGTGGGTCTTAGGCATATGTTCACTGTGCTGCTTTAATATTTAATTCCATCAAAGTTGATCTGAGGAACCTCTTTTTAACACTTTCCTCGGGTTTCTGGGAGTGTTACAGACTTTAAGCTACATATAAATCTGGAAAAACAAAAGTGCATTGGGAAATTGAGGGAAATAGGAGAATAATAGGTTCTTATAGCTACAGTGGGAACTATATACCCATGTAAAAATGCAGGAGAATCAGCACTAGATAACACCTGCTGGGTGCATTTCTGGGCATGACAATATAGATTAAATTGCTTTTGGAGAGAAAAGCTTTGCACCCAAATGGCATCACCAGCATTACAAGCCTGTATAACAGTAAAAATCAAAAGCTTCAGCTGAGTTTAATGGAGAAGACCTAATACCCAATTTCTGTGCTGGGTGTGAAATGGCTGTGCTGTGGTAGCATAGATCTGGTGTAAGATAGTGGAGAATAAGCCTGACAGATTGTACCCAAATTCAATCCACTGCTACATGAGAAAAATATCTAACATAACCCATCAGAAATAAAATCTCTCAGGAATGCCTAAGGCTGATCAAGACAGCAGTCCTTTAATAGAGAACGTATTTTTATTTCCTTCCCAAGTAAATACACAGTGCTAAGAAAGTCATTACATTTTGCAGTAAATCGTGCTGGTGAAGAGTTTACTTTCAAGTAAAGCTCAGTTTCACCAGGCACTGAAGGCATTCACATATATTCCTAAGTTTTCCTCTGCAAATGTGACTTTTTGTGTTTTCAACCCAGACTTCAGCTGTAAAAAACTAATACATCAAATCTGCATTTCTCCCCAGCCTGTAGATACTCACCTATTATCATTCCCTTGTTGAAAACCTAATCACCTCCCACTACCCTACACCACTCCTGCAAAAACAGTAAGGGGGGTGGAGGGGTGGGGATGAAGTGGTGGTATCCTTTCTTTTTAAAAACAGGTACACAGACAGCTTTCTAGTGATAGTAATGAGGGAATTTTAGTTAGGATAGAGAAATATGGTAGGAGCTCTGAATGACATCAGTTGGCTAAAGATGCTTTTAGGGAAGGTGGTTTCTCTGAATGTGAAGTAAACAGCTGATAGAGCAACTCAAACTTCAGCCAAAGCTCAAGGAAGTAAAACACATAGGGAAGATAAGGAGTTCATTTACATGCATACATATTTTGCATTTTTTCATGCTTTTTTGATGGGCTTTTTTGTGGTTTCTGGCGCGTTTTTTAATATAGTTCACACTTCCACCTAATTAATTTGGTTATCAAAACACCAAAAATAGAGTAATGCTGTGAGAATTTATTGTCCTCTGCTTCATAGAATCATACAATGGTTTGGGTTGTAAGGGATTGTTAAAGGTTATTTAGTTCAACCCTCCTGCAATGAGCAGGGACATCTCAACTAGACCAGATGCTGAGAGTGCACTCAATCCCAGTGTCTATGTCATCAATGAAGACATTAAACACCACTGATCCCAATAAGGACCCCTGAAGGACACCACTTGTCACTGACCTTCATCTGGACATTGAGCCATTGACCACTACCCTCTGGATATGGCCATCAAACCAATTCCTCATGCACTGAACTGTCCACGCATCAAATCCATCCATCTCCAATTTAGAGAGGATGTTATGAGGGACCATGTCAAAGGCTGGACAGAAGTCCAAACAGACAATATCTGTAGCTCTTCCTTGCCCATTGCTGCAGGCACTCCATCAGAGAAGGCCACTGGGTTGGTCAGGCAGGTCTTGCCCTTGGTGATGCCATGCTGGCTGTCCTGAATCACTCCACTAAACACCATGTGCCTTAGCACAGCTTCTAGGAGGATCTGTTCCAGGATCTTCCCAGGCATAGAGGTAAGGCTGACAGGTTGGTAGTTCCCAGGATCCACCTTTCCACCCTTTTTAAAAATGTGTGCAATGATTCCTCTCTTTTCCCAGTCACCCAGGTCTTCACCTAACTCCAATGACTTTTCAGATACCATGGAGAGCGGCCTGAGTTCCGTATAGCTACTCTAGTTTAGCACAAGCAAAAAGTGAAAGTTGAATCAGAGTGGCTCTGTCTGTGTGTGTGTGTGTAGAATGTGTGGCAGTGTAAATGAGGGCACAGAAAAAAAAATAAATTAAGGTCTGGCAAAATAAACAATAAGGCACAGGTGATGCAGGTTTTGATGGAAAGGATGAAATGGGAGGAAAAAGCTGAAAAAACCCTACTTTTCTCTCTCTTGCTGGCAGCATGTCAGACACTTTCTGTGGTGGAACCTGGCAGCCCAAGGATATCTCTGTAGCTCTGTTACCTGCTTGCTCACAAGGTATCTTTGCTAAATAAATTAAAATGATCACTGGCTGCCCTTGAAAATTTAAGTGGTTTTGGTCTGACAATAAGGCCTCTTTGCACAAGTTTTACTTCAAGTTCTACAAAGTTGGGTACAGATTGTACTTCTTCCTTCATGCAAAATCTATTAAACACCATAATACTTAAAAGAGACACAGAGATATTTCTCTTTCTTTCCTTTCTTTGTAAATACATGTACTGAAAGTAGAATTACAAAAGGCCCTTATGCAGGCTGTACAAGATAAAGGACAAGTGGCAGGGTTTCAATACTTATTCCCTACCTCTTCCTTTCCCCCGCACCACCCACCTGTTCGAGTGACTCTTTGCTTGCCCACACCTGTTACAATCTGGTTCTTGCTGAAAAATACCTTTATTTTTCACATGTATCTTCAGAAGATCTTGGTAGGGCACTTTGCCTGGTAAATTGTCTGACAGGTAATTTTTTGGTACATTAGCACTGTAGATGAGGAAGATGCTAGAAAGTAGATTTTGCATTTTATTTGTGTTATTGTGGCGTAATTCATGATAGCTCTTTAAATTTTAAACCATTTTAGCCCTTCTGCTGTAAATGGAACACTGATTTCCCATTACAGGAAGGCCTGTAGAAAGATGTAATCATGCATTCAAAGATGTTTTGCATGCAGGGTTGCTAGTGACTGAAATGCCAACTCCCCAAAAATCTAAAGAAGAGCCACTTTTAATGCTCAGATTATTTCCATATAAAATGGGTTCTTAAAAATGTTTACACAAGCTAGGCTCAGAGGAAGTCAACCCCGCTCTGAAAGGTAAGTGAAAGAAAAATAGCTGGTTCAATTAGGAGAATTGCTCCATGCTTTTCTATTGAAAAACCTGACAATTACATCAAATAGCTATTTTTAGGCAGATTATAAAGTGGAACACTGGGTTAATGAAAGCAGCCTGCACAAGCTGAGTGCTATGGAATGTTCACTCAACACCCAGCATACGCACGGTACTCTATATGTCTGAGAGAAACACAGGCAATCTGCCTGGGATGCCTTAGAATTTTGCCAGAGAAGAAAAGCTGGCTTTATTGGCAAAACAGAAATCATTATTGGAAACAACTTGTCTCTTAAATTACTTGAGTTTATTTTAGAGGTGAGAGAGAGTTCATCATAGAAAGGTTTGAGTTGGAAGGGACCTTAAAGATTGTACAGTTCCAAGTCCCCTGCCATGGGCAGGGACACCTTTCATTAGACCAGGTTACTCACAGCCCCATACAGCCTGGCCTTGACACTTCCAGGGATCCACAATTTTTCTGGGAAACCTGTTCCAGGGCCTCACCACCCTCACAGTAAAGAATTACTTCCTAATATCTAATCTAAACCTACTTTCTGTCAGTTTGGATCTATTCCCCCTTTTCCTGTGGCTACAGACCCTTGTAAATAGTCTTTCCATCTTTCTTTTAGGCTCCCTGCAGGTAGTGGAAGGTCCCAGTTAGGTCACCCAGAAAGTCTTCTCTTTTCCAGGCTGAACAATCCCCATTCTCTCAGCCTTTCCGCATAGGACAGGTGCTCCATCCCTCTTATCTTGGTGATCCTCCTCTGGACTTGCTCAACAGTTCCATGTCCCTGTGTTTAGGACCCCACAGCTGGATGGGAACTCACTGGAGTGAAGTAGAAAGGTAGAATGCCCTCCTTTGACCTGCTGGCCGTGCTGCTTTTGATGCAGCCCAGGACACATTTGGCTTTTTGAGCTGTGAGTGCACGTTGTCAGCTCATATCCAGCCTCTCATCCACCAGCATCCCAAGTCCTTCTTGACACTCCCAAGTCCCCTTCCCACTTCTTGATCTGTTCATCTCCCAGCCTGCATTGATACTGGGAGTTGCCCTGACCCAGGTGCAGCACCTTATACTTGATCTTATTAAACCCCATGAATTTTCTAAGGGCACATGACTTGAGCTTGTCCAGATGCCTCTGGATGGCATCCTGTCCTTCAGGTGTGTCAACTGCACCATGCCATCCTCTGACTACAAATGGTGTCAAGCTGTAGAAAGGGAGAATTTGGTGTATGCACTGGAACTCACAGTGCTCTTCTGAAAATGGTCTATGTGTTTATTCCACAGTGCAATTCGCTAAAAGCTTAAAAGAAATTCCTGAATTTTATAACTTCACTGACCACTCTCTAGTAGGCTACACAAAGTTTTTAAGATTTCCCTGTTTGAAAGTCTTGTGCAATGCCATTGGTGGGGGTGTTTTGGGCAAATAAGAGTTGAACTAACATCTATGGTCATAATGCTTTTTGTAAATGTTGATGTCTCAGTTTCTGATATTAGAGAAAACATGTAGATTATTTCAAATCCAAATGGCATCTACTTTCAAATGGTTGTAGGTTTTGCTAGTGCACTCAAAAGTGAGTAACTCAGCCCTAAGGGATGAAAATATATAGTTAATACTAGAAGTGGCATCAGAGAGCAGAGTTATAGCTTAATGTGATCCCTACGGGAGGGAGGGAGTTTGCAGAGTTGCTCACGTCTTTATCAGATGCTATTAGATATGGTGACCTGGATGCAACCTCTACTTTAAGAAAATGCTAAATTCCTGATTGTTGGATGCTTGGAGATCACATAGGGGAGAGAAGTGCTCTATACCTGCCCTATCTCTTTCCGTTTTCACTCAGTATCCTCCCACCCAGCTGTGGTCAAGGACTTCCTTGCCTCAATCAGGATTTTTTGAATTCTGAGTGACAAGAAAAAAGCCAGGTGTGGATGCCCTCAGTCTCTGGGGTTCCGGTGAAGCACTCACTTTAATGAGATGGATCATATGCTGGAAGAGAAGCAGACACCACGGACCTTGCTGAACTTCACTGTGTGTGGCAGAGCAAGCAGCTGTTGGCTTAGGGGAGAATTTGACTGAGTGGGAGAAGAGAGCTTTCTGTGAAGCTCCCCTACCTCTCAAGGCCTAATATGGATGAATTAGAGACTCTAGAGAAAATGGAAATTCTTTTATATTAAACATTTTTTTTCTCCTAGAATGAACAGATTAAGGGTTGATTAATTCATGCTGATTTTCAGCTTAACGAAGAATGTAAGGATCACAGGGAAAAATGGAGTCCTTTCTGACTTACAGAAAGGACTAATCTGACTGATTAGAGCAGTCATCTGGAAAGCATAAGCTATGACGGTACTTCTCTGTTTCCAAGAATAGATTAATAACTAAATTGGTTGTTCTGTTATAGTCTTTTTAAACAGCTACACTGTCTCCTGTTATTACACTCTAGGTATTGTATGAGTGTATTTCCAAAGACTGCTGCTCAGTCTAAAGATCAGCATGTACTCAAATTTATTTCCAGTTGAAAGTGGCACTTATCAGCCACTGGGTAAAGGATCCCCCAGAGGCTGCTGAAGCCTCTCAGTAGCATGGAGTAGGAGTAGAGAAAATAGAGGGGGTATCTAGAGGGAGCCAGGGTTATTCTTCCTGCCTTGTAGGAGGATCAGAGATCCTTAGAACCTTATCCCTACCAAGGTCTTCTGTCTCCCATAGCAGGAACCACCACCTAATATTTTCCATCATTTCTTGTTCTGGCAATATTCCAGGATCCACATTCTAATATTTTCCATTATTTCTCATTGGCTACTGGCAGCCTTCTGCCTTAGGCAACTAGTAAATTTGCCGTGCCTAAGAGATAGACATTGAGTAGATGTAGGATGACGACATTCCCTCCCCCTAGCCCTTCCATTCTATTTTTCCTCTGGAGACATTCTTTTCTTCTAACTCCGAATTATAACATTAGAACTCCAGTTCTGTGTCACACAAATCACAGAAATTAAAACAGATTCACATAATATTCTGAGTTGGAAGGGACCCACAAGGATCATCGAGTCCAACTCTTAGCCCTGTACAGAACAGCCCCAAGAATCACTGCACCAAACAACTCTGCCTTGTATACATCCCTAACTGCGAGGTGACCAACCTCATCCTGTAATGGGCCAATGTTGTTTTTGCATTGCCTTTTGCCACTAGTGGACTTAAAGAAGCTCTTTTCACTGCCCCACACAGTACTGTCCATTCTCCAACTCCAGTTAAGCTCTGGACACTCAAATTTTCTCCCTACAGTGGCGATCAACACTCCCATATCATCTGACCTTGCTTCTACTGAACATGCACCTTCCTTTTTCGCTTTACCTGGTCAGCCAAGCTGGCATTCTGCCTCATCTCTTGGACTTCCAACATCTAGGAATCGTCTGCTCCTGTGCCCTTAGGAGGTGGTGCTTAAAAAGTGACCAGTACCAATAGACCCCGGCACCTTCAAAAGCATTTTCCCAGTGGACCTCACTCTCTAGTTCCCTGAGCCCATCTGAAAGTTATTGATGATTTCTTCCAGCCTTGCTGTAGCTGTTTTACTGATATTGGCAGACAGAAGCAAACCAAAAATACACTCGCCAATTCTGTTGTTCAGTGCAGAACCAGCTCTAGCCTGTATGTACATTTGCCATAATTGCAAGTTTATGTAGCTAAACCTTATTCCTGATATGCAGCCTATTATATAAATATGCTACTAATGTTTGTAGTTTAGTTTTGACTTTACATGTTTTGATTAAAAAGGTAACTTTTAAGGGTATTTCTTATTCTTTTAACTGGCAGTCAGAAGTAATCTTGTTTTCGCTTACTTGTTTCCCCATGCATTTGAAATTTGCTAGAAATTTTGTATCTTTCCATCTATGACCTGATTTAGTTGCCAATGGAGTTGGCAGGAGTTTTTCCACTGGCTTCATCCAAAACCAGATCAGGCCACTAGAGAGCAAATGATAAATTGCATTCAAAAGCTGGATGTTACCACAGGCATTGGTCAATACACACACGAATTTCTGCCTAGGCAGGGTTTGTAATTCAATATCCTTCCCTAGTAACATCGGGCTGCTCTCTGTGGTTCAGTGAAAGATGTGTCTCTAGAGTGACACTGGGTTTCACTGTCCATCTGGGGATTTATTTGGGGTGAATGTTGAGACCCTGTCAAGGGAATTGTTGGGAAAGACGTGCTGCTTCGGAGGTGCCTGGACATAAATTGCAGCACGTCTTGCTAGAGTTTCTCTTCCTTGTATTTAAGGCCACCAAGTTCACTGATCTGTCCCACGTCCTGTTTTTTCTTTTTTATCACTATCAGTAACAAAAGCTGAAATCGTTTTGGCATGAGAATATTATCTTTTTTCATCAAAAATCATTACTTCTTCAGAAAAATGGTGTGCTTAGGTAGATTTCCAAAAGCACGTAATTTCAGAATTCTTTATACCAATAAATATATTCTTTATACCAAAACAGACTATTCCTCAGTTTAAATATATCTTTTGAGATCTTTCAATCTTTAAAGTGTTCTTTAACCTCTTAAGACCACCTTTTAAATATTTTTCAACTTCAGAGAGTAAAAATATCATTGAATGTATAAAGTGAGATACTCTTTTAAAATAAAAGCATGAATGTAATTTATTTTTTCCAGGGAACATTTTCCCCATTATCTGCCTTGACAAACAACTAGTCTCACTAATAAATAATTCAGCTGCAAGAGACTCCAGGGCTGTCTGTATAAAATTATGGCATACATTAGCTGATCCCCTCAGCTAGGCATGAGGTTTTGGGAGATTTAGCCTTGACAAAGTGGCATTGCTAAATCCCTGGATGTCTCCTTAAAAACTGTCCCCTAAATTTTTGGGTCAGTCTCTGCAGTAAGAAACTAGCTGCTCCACTGGAAAAACAGGGACTAAAATAAGTTTTGCTTTTTTTCTCCTGAAGCTTAGTTCTTTCAGAATCCATTAAGGCTGTCTGAATATTATGTTTACAGAATCCTTCATCTGAATGAAGATTAATTGGGCTGTTGTTTTTAAACTGTTTGTGTGGTTTTTCTTTTACCTTGCTAAAAGAAATATTTTAAGTGCATGAAAAGCAAAAAGGGAAATAAAAGACACTCTCATCACTAAAGAGAAATTGTACTCTGTGCCCAAACAATCTGTGTTAAATTGTCTGTGAGTACAGAACACCCAACATAAATCCTTGAAAGCTTGGGGGTCATACTAATTTCAAATGAAGCCATTTTCTCGAGGATCTTTTTGTCAGATCTGAAGATTTTGCTTAAGGAATGAAAAGGGTGAGATTAATTAGTACTGTACTTGCACACACACTACCCTGGGTTAGCTCTTAAAAGAAGCCATTCAGGAGCAGCATCAGCAGTGCCAGTGGCCTGAGTGGAAGCCAACCTGGGAGTTTCCCTGTCTTGCAGGACATTCACTCTCTGCACTTGTGTACCCCCAGTTTTGACTTCCCACTGCGTCTGCCTCCAGTGCTGTGCAGTGTTGGAAGTCTTGGACTATGTGGAATGACAACATAATAACTTTGATGTGATGAAAGCTGTACTAACAAATACATGTCATTTAGACAAGACTCTGTTTTTAAAAACAATTTTATCTTTAAATGATAAATTTTCAACAAATTTTATATGAAGGCTTTTTCTGCAGCAGGTAGGCTCTCAAGCTTTATGGAACTGCAAAGACAAAGCAGAAATTGATGTATACAACTTCTGGCCTCAGCGTACAGCTAGATGTTAATATGATACACTTTTATTCTGGATTTGGGAAGAGGGGGCTGTGTGTATGCAGTATCTCATAGAAAACTTGATGATAACCAAGGCCATATCTGTCCACACTCCTAAAACTAAAACATCATACAGGCAAGATATACAGAGAGTAGGTAGGCAAAGATTTTATTGTTGGAGTATTTTTGGTGGTGGAAGTGATGGGGGCTTTAGTTTGTATTGGTTTTTTTAAATGCTGGAAAACTGAAGTGAATCCAGTAATTTAAACAAGGTCACACAGGAAAATTGGAGAAGGCTCAAATATTAAGCTGCAGACTCTAATGAGTCTAATTTTCACTCACGTAAACTAATTCTCAGTGTCAACTGCAAAAAAGTCTGAAAACCTCCATCATATAGACTTTGAGCAGTAGGCCAAAGAACTCAAGATTCAGTACTCCTAATCAGTTTTCAAATTAGTTTATCTTTTGAAATTAGTAGTTGGAAAGAAAATTCTGGAGCATGTAATCACTCAGGGAGAGCCGGTGGTAAAAAGGGGTTAGGAAACCTTAGAACTTGGTCATGTTTTGATTTTCTGGGGCATGCAGACCTTGCCAGAAGCATCCTTTCAACGAAAAATAAAAAAATACTAATCATATGAAAGACTAAAGCGAAGTTAACTAGATCAGTACCTAGTTTCAGTTTAAACTTTCTCTTGACACAGAAGTGTTGCATATTCCTTTTGTTGTCCCACATCCAGAAGATGTAGCTAATTTTATTTGTTCTGGCTATTGTGAAAGTATCTGGGGAGTCCCGTGCTGTTTCTGCAAAAACGTCTGATAGAGAAAATAAACTCTTTCTTCCACAAGTATTCACATGTGAAAGTGTGATGTCTATTTCCTGTGCTGCAGAGAGCAGTAAAGGCTTCTTGTTCCTTTGCTTGTTGAAAAGAAATAGAAAGGGGACTAAGAAAGTACAAAGAAAAGCTGTTACCTAACAGAGAAATATTTTTCAGAGTCATAGTTTGAAATCTGCCATGATTACAAATTTTCAGGGCAAGAGCTGTGAATAAGCAGATATTGAAGTGAGAATTTTCAGTGACTCTTGTTAGTTAGGTGCTGAAGGTAAATTGATTCTCTATAATATGAGCTCAAAAGCACTTTGCCAAATCACTGTTTAATGCATGAACTGCAGACTGAATGAATGTAGTGTAGAAAAATTATGACAGTATGTCCAGTGACAAGAAAGTCTATTAATTTGCCATTTTTAATGGGAAAAACACATTTTTTCCAAATTCATAAAAATAGAGCCTAGGTGGCATAAGATTCCATATATGTACAATCCACAGCTGTGATTGTGCACTAAACATATAATATTTGTTATTTATTTCCTCTTACATTTTATCATTATTAATGTAAAGGCCAAAAAATACCGAGTTTTTGGATTCAGGAAATTGCACTTTTCTCACCCTGACCCAGTATAAGTGCAGGACCAGCAGCCTGAAATTCAGCCTCTGTAAGAGCTTGGCACACTGGCTAAAAAGAAGCTCAGACCTTTCTTTTGCTGGATTCTAGATCTGAACCCATTTTTGAATGAAATCCTAAAATTACTCCTAAATTTTCACTCAAAATTGTTCTGAAATGCAGTGTCCTGAGGAGTTTGGAATAGCCCACCACTCAGTTTCAGTTTTTTCACAAGAGGTGTGAAAAGTTTTCATGTAGAAACAATCCAATTTTTTGGTTAAAAAAAAAAAGGCAAAATTAAGCTTCAATTTCATTTAAATAATGACCAATATTTTAAGCCCAAGTATAAAGTCTGTTGTGAAGTGTTCATCTCAAAATCTTTTGGAAGAAACATAGACGTGTTTTCCTTAAAGTTCTATGCAAATGCTGTCCAATTTTATCATGTACTGATCAGATATTTCAGGCTTTGTTTGGTTTTCTCCCTCCTGTTTGTCTTCCCTTAATTATCCCTTCGCTTTGCTACATTTGCTTCTCTTTAAAATATAAAGCAGTGCTCTCAAAGGGATAAAAAACAAGATTCTGATTCTTTCCGCAAGTAATTTCTTTTACAGGTGGCTTGTTCAGTGATGTGTAGATTGTTCTTGTCACCCTCCAGTCTTGCAGCTCTCTTCTGCCTGTCAAATGTCAAAAAGCACAGCTTTGGGAAGTGAGCCATCACACAGCCAATGCAGCCAGAGCCCTCTACCCCCTTCAGGAAGAAGACAAGGCATTTTGAAGAGTAACAGCAAAAGTTAATACTTTCATTTTTGGAAAAATCTCTGCCGTACCCTGGGTCCTCAGAGGAAAGAATATACAGCATAGAAACCAAATTATCTCTGCAAATACAAAAGGCTGAGCTGACCTCTGCAGGAGAACTTTTGTAACCTGTAAGACCCTGGAGAACCAGCTGGTTCTGCTTTGCTAATTGTAAAGGCACAGCGTTGTTGAAAGTCATCCCTGGCTGTGATTTACAGCTGGAAAACTTAGACTGAGCCATATGCCAGAAGGAGTGGGACAGGGCTGAAAATTAAATTCTTGAAGAGAAATATTTGAGTTTCAGACAGTGAAACCTTCAGATTAATTTCAAAATGTATTAAGAACAGAAAAGTGTGAGGTTTGAAAAGAAATTTTTGTTTCTTTTGCTTGCTTTCTCAGTGGGTTATGCTGATTGATTATGGAAGGATGCCTAGCAGAGAGACTCTTCCACAGATGCTAGGGTGTTCCTTGTCTGCACTGGTGAGAGAGGCATCTCTCATCTGGCTGATGCAGGGGCCAGGCGTGGGCACATTCCTCACAAAGCTGCTAAAACACTCCACTTGTGGAGCACGAGCAATACTAACTGGGATGACGTGCCTGATTCCGAAGGTATTTAAGTGTCCTTGGGTATTGCTTATGGAAATTGACCAAAACTTCGTGCTGTAAACTGTACTTTTTTCTAAGTGGTCTGATACCTCGGAGTAATACTAGCCAAACCGCCTTGTAACTGATTTTTTTAAAATTTATTTAGCAATTGAGCAAATATTTGTGCTCAGTGACAATAAACTATAGAATTGTTGTGATCTTGTTAGAAGAGTTAAGACTTAGAAGATTATTTTTTTCCCTCCTCCACAAATTACGTTTGACTCACCTTCATTGCTTCAAGTGGCACCCAGGATGGTTATTTTGTATTTGGCAGACACTACAAGATCCCTGTATGCACAACACCTTTTTCTGTTTTTCTTTCTTTTGGTGGGGGAAAGTGTATAAAGGGAGATATAGGGAGTGTGGGACATAAGTGTGGGACTCACCGAACGTTTCCTTCCAGAAGCAGATGCAGGTACAAGATACAGACATAGGCATTGACATGGATGCATGCCTGAGGAAGAGCTAGGATTTGAAGAAGTTATGAGGTTCTGTGTAGCCCTATTCCTTCTGGAGTTGTCCGCTGTCTTGGAGAGAATAATAATCTTCAGGAAAGAATTCGGGTACAAGAGAATTTTTCTGGATAAACAAACAAACAAAAACAACCCAGAAAATTGTAAGTACCCATCACAAAAGTAAAAGATGGAGTATGTGAAGTTTTCAAGAAACTCAGTAAGAACAAGACATCAGGAACTTCTTTACTTGATCGTTGCTGTCTAGAGTGTCAATATGATTAGCAACACAAGCATTTTGGTGTATACAGAGCTTCATTAATTGACTCAGCTGTGGGGGTGAGTGCAGCTGTGTGACAAATTAGCTTCAGTATCATGTTTAGCAAGTTGGACCTGCCATTCCCGTCCAGGTCAGCTGTGCCCTGAACATACACTGAGAGTACACTTGATGCACGCAGTATGATGTGTAGCCTTTGCTTGGTGGGTGGTGACCTTATTGATCACACAGGCAGCAGAGGAGGCTTAGAGTGTCTCTGGGGCTGTGGGAAGAGGCTATGCTGATGATGGGTACCACTTTGAGCAAAGCAAATTATGTCTGACATAAGACTGCATTGAGCAGGTGAACCACTGGAGTTTGCTTTATCTTTGAGTCCAGCAGTATAGTCTTTGGTATTGCACAGGTACTGTGGCCACCATAAGTTATTCAATGGAATTTTTGACCTCCAAGGCTGGGGCTTTGAAGTTTGAGGTTAGCAATAACAGGGGAGCCCACACGAGAGGTCTCCCTTACTAGGGAAGTATCCATTTCTGCTGTTGCCTAGGACAGTAAGAGTCTGGAAAAGCCAGACTTTGTTCACCAAGATATCGAGCAAAGTGGGGTTTGAGAGTGGGGACTGGATGCCCCTGAAACCTCACAGGTGAGTGTGAGGCAGGAGACAACACTGAGGGGTGTTAGCAAAGGGAGCTCTGCCTTAGCCAGGTAGCAGCCATCTGAAACACTGCTCCGGTGGGGGCAACTTCAGAAATCTAAGAGGGAAAGCTAAATCATTGTGTTGAAAAGGGACTTCCTTTGAGGGGCCGAGAGTAACCATAACTACCTGAGGGTGAGGAGCTGTCAGGGTGAGCAAGCCACGGGAAGCAGCAAAGGGAGATTTTGTGAGTGGAGTATTGAAAGCAAAATTGGAAGAGCTGATGGATTAAGAATTAACAGGGGTGTGTGTTCTTATTGACAGATCTTTGGTTTAGGTTAGTGCCAAAGGGAAACTTCTGGTTTAATTAACAATTGTGTCTGCACTTAGTATGTACTTACCTTCCTAATCTACATGTTCATTTTCATCTGTTTCTCTATGTTCTGTCTTTGATTCAAGCTGTTTAATGCTGACATCACTTTTTTTTTTTTTAATGTGTCAACCCACTGTGAGCAAACATAATGGAAATTGGTCAATATTGCTTAATTGTGAGTCACAAACCTAAGCCACATGTATGGCTCACACATGTTAACAAAATGAGTGGCAGGTTTCTGGAAATAGCACTCACATGTAACCATCACTCACTTTGTAACCAACACGCACTGTGTTACTTTTTACAGTTTTTTAAAAGAGGTGTCAAAATTGGCTGACTTGAATAAAAGAACCTTTACCAATAGCTTGTCAGCTCTGCTGTAATTTTCAAGTAAATTAAGATGTTGATTTTTTTTAAGTAGTAAAAACCTGGAGTATGACAAGTTGAAATATTAGTAAGAGTAATGGTAAGTTTTGATAATCTGTGCTTGTGAATTTTAATGTCTTGCAGCAAACAGCTCTTCAGCAGAGTTCTAACACATCTTTATGTTCAGTTTTATGATGTACACCAGGCAGTGCCAAAATATGAGTGCAGATGTCTCAGAAGGGTTAAGGAGTTGTGAAAAATATGTGTTTAATGTGCTCAAAAATTTAAGAACATTTTGGGAGCACAATAAAAGTAAAACATATGCCCCATAACGTTTTACTGAGTACAAACAAGAAGTTACAAATGCAAGACATACTCACCGTTTTTCAAGGAATGGAAAAAAAAAAGGAAAAAGAAAATGAAAATTAAAAGAAGAAATGTATGATCTGTCCTCAAATTAGATCCTTTTTACTACAGTGATACTGCCGTTGTGCTTATACAGCCTAGATGCTGGCTTTCTGAGTAAGGAAGAACATCCCTAAAAATAACTGTGTGGTGTACCAGTTTGAGTGTTTTTAGAATTTGACCCAAACACCTATTCCTTGAAAGATATAACCAGATCACAGGAGAAAGAGAGGTGAAAACATATGTTTGGGAAATTTTATCTCTGAAAGACAGAAACAGCCTCTGCTAAATCCTATTTCTTGTACATACAAAAATTGTACTCTATTTTGTAATTTGCATCATACAGAAAGAGCTGAAATTCGGTGTTTGTCTGTTAAAGGGGTAGGTGATTTTAAGCAGTGTAGCATTAAAATCAGTCATGCTTTTTTGAGTTTTCTGCGGTGTAGTTTAATTGAGAAATTCAGAAGAGAACCTTGACGTTCTGTGTCAAAGTCAAACTAGACTTTGGAGGTCTCAGTAACATGTATCAGGCCATAGTTGCTGCCATAAACAAATAGGGAGGCAAATGTCACACTTGCTTAACAGAATAATTTTCTTACTTTAGCTACTGTTGGAAATGAACTTGTTTGCTTCTCTGTTTTTCTCTGGCCCGAACATTATAATGTTTAACACTGTAATGTGGGAGCACAAATTATGTACAAATACTCCATATCATGTAAAACTATTTCTTGACTGAGTTCTGGGCCCTGTACCTGGACCTTATCAGCTTCAATATAAAGACCAACTAAAGTTTATAATGGCTAGGAAGATCAGAGGATACTTGTTACAAAAATTACCTGAAAGTATTTCATCAGATATGAAGTGCTTTTTTTTTTATTTAGTAATTAAATATATCATTAATCTCTTAAAGGTCAAATTGCTCAGTTTTTCCTCTGCACACAGACCCACTGACTCTACCTAAACCATTAAGTTATTATGCAGATGAAAACCCAATATGAGTGGAAGAAAAATTGTTCAATTCTATTAGTTAACATTAAATCACAAAATTAGTTCAGTGGCTGTACTCTTCATTTTGGGAATTGGAATATACCGGCAATGACTGAGGAAACAACTTCTCAATGTTTATTTTGTAGTTATCAATGTCTCATTAACTTTTTAATATCTCTGATGTCAGCTTTCAAGGTTCTTTTCTTTCGGTTATTAGCATGGCTGACACGTGCTTTGGGCATCCCTAAATAATAAGTCAGGTGCTGACTGCTGCTT
This sequence comes from Pachycephala philippinensis, assembly GCA_013397055.1. Classification (NCBI taxonomy): domain Eukaryota; kingdom Metazoa; phylum Chordata; class Aves; order Passeriformes; genus Pachycephala; species Pachycephala philippinensis. Next base: position 136,830 of record VWZT01002506.1, on the reverse strand, counting down.
TAATCTTTCCTCCTGCTGAAACCCCCCTGATTTTAATGTATAATGGTGAAAGCTTAAAGCTCCATCTCTTTCTTCCTCTGGGGAGGTGCCCTGAATAGTTTTAGTGATATATGTTGGATTTCCTGTTCATTTTCTGACAGTAGAGGTGGTTTGAAAAGCCTTCGGATTTGTGTGAGACAAGCTTCTGATACTCACTGGTGTTTTTGTCTGCTGGATATCACTTCTTTTAAGCACCACCCATAATCCTGGGAGATTTTTGAGGACAGTGTCTGTAACAGAATGCATGGTCATTAAAGCAACAGCCTGTAACCTCCTGTAAAACCTAGGCAAGCCACACGAAATGCATTGTAGTTTTAAAAACAGCTCAAAAATTTGCCTTCAAATTTCACTTTTGATATGACTAGTTGCAGACCTAGTGTAATGGTGCTGCTCAGAGCATTGCTGCAGCTGTGCAACCTGATGATGTATTAGCTGTGCCTGAGAGGTACATTCCTTCAATCTGTGAGCCCCTAAGCAGGAGGGAGAGGAAACTCCTAGTTTTCCTCTTTATCCTTTTGTGGAATGCAAATCACAGGCTGCCTCACCTCTCCTTCTATTGGCCAGTCATATTACCTGACCATTATACACAATGTGGAAATAATATATGATCTGTTTCTGAAAGATGAAATGAAAGATTTTTCTTCATCTCCTGCGTTGTGGTAAAATATACTCTTATCTATGAGTAACGAAACGTTGTTGGAAAGCAATATTATGTATTTTTTTTAAATCTCCATTACAAATGCATCTGTAAAACAGAAGAAGAAGAAAGTAAATTGAGTAGACTATTTGCAATGTGTCTTTATGTTATCTGTGGGGTTACAGCAAATATAGTGGGTTATTACACATGCAAATTGAGTGTCTAGTCATTTACTTCTTTACATCTTTCCTATTGTTTATTAGTTGGCATTCTCTTATATGAGTCCCACGCTAAACAATTACTTTGCCACATCCCTTTTCTTTCACAGTCTTAGTTATTTCAATTTCAAGTAACTATAATAATTTAGAAACTACAGTAGTGGATTTATAGTAACTAAAATGATGACAATTCTACAATTTTAGAAATGGGAATGTTCTACTGTGTTCAAAAGCTCTAATCCTTGTCTCGATTTTTAGAAGATAATTTAAGTCTCAATGGTTTCTTTGTAAGATGTGGAAGAAAATGACCATAGGGCTATTGCAAGTCTGGAAAGTGTGGTAGTGAAACTTTGGTTCTTTGTGCACACCATCCCTTTTCCTTATCAAGATGCTTCTTTTGTGACATGGTTTGGTACATGGCTTGGTACGTCAGCTAGGAGGGAATCGTAGCAGGCTCAACACAGCCCTAGCATATGCAGAGAGCAGCTTAGCAAGCCAGCAAGCCTCATGCCCCTTTAGGTAGGGAAGTAGTCTCCAGAAAGCTGGCACACTGAATGTTTTTTTCTGTCTCTGAAAGCAGATACACTGCTGGCGCTGGGAAGAGGTGCTGTCAGACCCCCCTGCAGGAACAAGCAGATGTGAAGTAATATTTTCCAAGTGATTTTGGAGTCCACACGACACAAAATTACCTTCTGAAGTCACTTTTGAAACTGTTCCCTCCTATTTTTTCTGATTATGGGACTCCTGCCCACATCTTTCTTTTGGAAACACTGCCTACTTGTGCCAATATATGAGGCTGTGTCACGGCACTGTGCCTGCTTCATCCTGTGTCTCTAGGGATCATGAGCCATGTGTGGCCAGAGGCAGCGGCTGAAATTTCAGCCTTGACCTTTATTTATTTGTTTGCAAAATTGGTCTGAAGTTTACTGTAGCCTTTGGGTGTGCTTCAGCTACTTAACCATAAATGTGCTGATGCCATGCTCTCCTATCCAGGACACAGAGGCAGTCCCAAGAGAGAAATGTGTCATGATTGATTGCTGTTACAGCTCACACATTTAGAGGGGTGAAATGGGGTTTAGTGTGTTTATTTTTTTCTGGTTTTACAACTCCTCTTTCTCACTTGTCCTTCTTGTGGGTGGCTTTTTATATATAGGCAAGACAGAAAGCTCCTGGTTCAAAGTCACTTTTTTAACTGCATGCTCATTATTGCATCCACTCTTTGCCCTTCTGGTGAATATTTTTAACTTCTCTCATGTTGTCAGTAAGTGTTTCCTTTATATTCCTGAAAGTTCAGACTATAAAGTTTGGATCCAGCAGAAGTGGTCAAGTTCTGTGAATGCCTCTCCCCGTGATATTCTCACTCCCATGTTAAAACACCGTTGTTGCAACTATTTTGAAAGTCCAGGTTCTTTCTACTGCAGTTGTATACAATCTAGGAAATTAAAGAAAAATAAAAAGCATAGTTTGACAGGTGAACAACCTAAAATTTACATGTTACATTGTTTGGTAGCCATTCTAAGCCAAACCATCTGGCAGAGGTTGGCTTTGTTCAATAGCTCCATTAAACTCCTTGGAGCTTGCAGCTACAGCCTCTGCACAGCACAACAGCCATTTCCAAACGGTTTGGCGAGATTGCCCAAAAGGTATTTTTTCCCTTTTCATCATCAATGAGAAGTTTTAATAATAAAAATAATAATAATGCATAGCTATGATACATAAAATAATTGTTGCTAAAGCAACAGCCACGCGATAGAGCATTTTAAACGTATATAAACAATTTTCTGCTTAGGAGTTTTCTGGGGCTTTCTGCATAGCTATTCTGCAGTAAAAATAAAAATCTTTGTGCTGTATTTTATCTTGGAGAATTCATGGGGTCCTAGAGCCCAGCAGCCAGGTCTCTGCTTCTTCCATCCCTTCTAAAGCAGTTGTGAAGGGTGTTGTCTTTTCCCCCCAAAGTATCCATTTGACTGCAACAGTTTCCCATAATACTGCTGCTTGCTTCTGATTGTGAAAATTCATGCTAAATGCATAAAAATAATCCCTTACATGGATGGTAACTGCTGAGACACGTGCTGGACTAGCTGAGACCAATTAGATATATAATGCCTAGTGAGAATGTGCAAGTAATAAATCCAGTGACATCTGAAGTCCTACTGTCTGTTGTTAAAGATACCTGAACACAGTGAATAGATTTGCTTGCATGTACACGCTCTGTGAAAAGGTTTTGTGCATTTTTTTCCCCCTCTGGGGCCAGTTTTTCCTGTGGTACTGTAATGGATTCTTTTGCTTGACTTGGCCTGTGTTTTTGTCATACATGACAGCCTTAATAGTTTACTCAATATTTCTGTTCATCTGAGGACTCATGTAGAATATATTTGGCCCTTTTTCTAGGTCTATAAATAACCTTTGTATCCTTTATAACATGTTCCTCTGTAACATCTAAGGAGTCAACATTCCTTTGGCATTAAACAAAATCCTCTCTAGTCCCCAGAACTGCTTTTTAAATTGATAATACTGCTGAGGCATTTTCTTCCCTGACCACCCTATGCTTACAGAAGGAATTAGATTCCTCAGACTCCGCTTTTCAGCAGGGACTCTGGCAATCGTAATTCACATACTCTTTGAGACCAGACATTTGTCCGTTGGCTTCCTTTAATGAAGCAGAAGGTGTACTGATCACATTTACTGAATGCTCCAGAGAGTGTGTGCATCTAATCACCAAAATTCTCTCAGTTTGGGTTTTCCTATTACAGATTTGTAACTGAAAATGCAATCCCTTTGTTCTCAAGGGTGGGAGTGTTTGCTATGCCCTTGTATCTCCGAGTGCTTTCATGTGTCTGGTGGGGCACTTAACTGCTCTGTCCTTCCTCTAAGGATATTCCAGTTTGTTTAAATCCAGGTCTCCAGCATTCTTCAATAATCACTTGGAGCCAAGCTGCCTGGAAGAGTTTGGGTTCACTGGGTGCCTGACCGTCCAGTACCACATGGTGTAAACTGCTGCAGAGCGCAGTTTCCAATTACAAACAGCTTTCATCCCGGAGACTCTCAGTTGCCCATATCCATGGCTCCTTTTCTGAAGGTGATATATTTTAGCTTAATATTTCTTCTGTCAAAACACAGAGGACCAGAGATTCTCTGTGCCTTTCTGGAAATTAGGTCAGTCAGCATTTCTGGTAGGAAATCTATTCGTATTCCTCAATTCAGGCGAAGTAAGGCTGATGAGATAAGAATCAATAGAGACACCAGAATACAGTTTGGGAGAATACTATGTCCCTGCTTAGAAATTCTTCTTCCTCATTGTTTTTTCCTTCCTGGTATATTATTCTGTTTAGTGTCCTTAACTAACTACGTTCTCAGTTAAGTGCCTGTGTTTTAGCTTTCCTTATGCTTGCATTGCCAATACTTTGTGTCTTCTCTCTTATGCAGACATAAAAGCTTGCTGTGGCTTTGCTAAAATATTGAACATATGAGTACGCATTTCAATACTTACCCAGGACATTTTTAACTTTTGCCTAAGTTGGTCATATCAATGCAGATCCAGGAAAAATATCAAACTGAAAAATGTGCATTACTTACTACAGCAATAATAAAAAAGGGGCCTTGATTATGGTAAGTCGAGCAAAAGATTATTGTCTCTAAGAACATAAAACACATTGATAAGCAGTAACTGCTGAACAATATATTCTGGTAAAAAAATGAGAGATCTCTGTAATGTTCACTTTCCACATCCTCAAGAGAGTAAAATGCAGTATAACACAATGATAAATTTCTGAGGATTTCCCAGTCCAGTTTTTGGCTTGCTGAAGAAGGAAAGTAATGTGCAGAGTATTGTATAGCTTTTATTATCATGAAATAAAATGTTTTCTGGATTAAAAAACTCAAACCTTTTTTCCCTCCCAAGTTTTAAAGGATGACTTTTTTGTTTTGTTGTCGTCATTCCTGATATTTGCAATACTTCCTTGAATGTATGTTTGACTTCTTTGGGAACCTAATTACTTTTTATGTGCGTGAAAATTTTAACTGTCATAAAAAATGTAAAAAGGAAATATTTAAAAAAAACAATCCACCAATCAAACAAAAACCAAAATGCACTGGGGCCAATCATTACTGTTGTGATGTCAAAGGTCACTCATTAAGCTTTTGTAAAACCTTGAGTCACCGGTCATTGGGAAAAGGTTCATGGCAGCAGTTCCTCAAAGTTGTTTTAGTTTTGGGACATATATTCCTGTAAGTTCCACTTTTGTGGATTGTACAAAGAAATTGTCGTGGTTTGACACTGGCCCGACTCCAGGCACCCACGAGAGTTGCTCGCTCACCCTCCCCTACCACAGCTGGGCAAAAGGAGGGAAAAGAGAAAAAAAAAAAAATTAACGGAGGCTTCATGAGTGAGATAAGAAGAGCAGGAGAAATATTTCAACGGCAAAACAGGCTCAACCTTGATTACTAAATGAAGTTTATTACTAACAGAATCAGAGGAGGGTAATGAGAAGTAAAACAAACCCCTAAAACACCTTTCCCCACCCAGGCCCTTCCTTCCCACCGACAGCACAGGGAGGCAGGGCAGCGGGGTTTTGGGCAGTCCATCACCAAGATTTCCTTCCGCTGCTCCGGGAGAAGAGTCCATCCCCTGTGAGGCCGTGGGGTCCCTCCCACGGGAGACAGTTCTCTGTGAACTTCCCAGCGTGGGTCCACTCTCAGGAGCAGCAGCCAAACCGCACCTGCTGCAGCGTGAGTCCCTCCCAGGGCACACAGCCCTCCCAAAACTGCTGCCCGTGGGTCTCTCCTTCCACGGGGTGCAGTCCTCCAAGGCCAGGCTGCTCCAGCCTGGGAGCAGGGCCCTCTCTCCCCACCGGGTCTCCCACTGGATCACAGCCACCCCCGTGATCTTTGTTTTGATTTTCTTCGTAAACATGTCATCACAGAGGCGTTTCCAGCCTCTCTCACTGGCCCAGTTCTGGCCAGCAGCATGTCCATCTTCAGAGCCATCAGCCACTGGCTCTGCCGGACACGGTGGGAGGCTTCCAGCAGCCCCTCACAGGAGCCACCTTTGCAGCGCCCCTGCTACCTAAAACCAGGCCGTGCCAAACCAATGCAGAAATACACCTCTAACACTGCTCAGTGTTGTCATTAAATCATTGTTCTCAGGAGATAAATACTCTCTATCTGGCACTGAGGACTGGAGAAATCTCAGGGAAACTGGTGAAAATATCTGTCCCTAGTGGTATCTCAGGACAGTAGTCAGCAAAACATTCTTCAAAGGAAGGTATTTAAAAGCTTAAATTTTACTATGCAAAATAATGAATTAATTTTCTTGACAGGAGAGAGTGTAGTTTGATATAATTCAGAATGTTTTGATCTTGATATTTACAAGCCTTCGTACATTTTTTTCCCTCTCAGCAATGCCTTGTCTTATGAAACACTTTATGTAAATATTAGTTATTATTAATTTTTTTAATTTTATTCAGAGTTCCCTTTCTGTATTCTGATAGCAGTAAGCAATGGTGTCTGGCTGACTTTGCGTTTAAAGCAACAAAGTGTTCTGAAAGTCTCCTCACCCTGCTCCCTGCATGCAGTTTATATAGTCCTTTATTTCATTTTTCCCTTTGCTGTAAATCTTCCCATTTTCTTTCCTTTATTTTTACATATTGTGCTGATCTCCTTTTTAAAACAGGCCTGGCTAATTATATGTGGTAGTCAGAGCGCAGTGCTGGCTTCTTACTAGCAAGAAAGACTGGAATCAGTGCTAATACCCACTGTTAGCTCAAGTTCCATTTTCACAGGCGAACATCTTTCTTTGTTCTTGCTGCCACTTCGTGCTGACAGCACGGTCTTGCTTCGCTGCCCACTGTGGTACTCGGGTCTCCTTGAGTGGTTGCAGATGACAGATGAATCACATGTGAGCAGCACGAATTGCTGTTTCCCTGTGTTTTCAATCTGAGTTCTTAAAGCAGAAATTTGTCTTCTGTCTTGCTCCATGCTGTTCTGTAGAAGAGTCCTCCCCATCATCCATGCATGAAGTTAAATGTCGTTATGCAGATCACCTGGCTTTTTTTTCCCTCAGATGGTTTTAAACTCTAATAGAGTCCAGCCTGTTATTCTGTACTAATGCCCTGAAAGATTTCATTCATGCAGCACCTTGTACCATCAATTCTCTTGACAAAGAATTGGGCTGCAACCTGAAACAAAAACAAAATAAACAAATTAAGAAAACATCTGGGGTAAACTTAGTTTAATCTCTGCTTTCCAAGTTTCATATTAGTTTTCCAAATATAGTTTTCCATTTAAGTAGTGAAAGGAAGAAATTTTCTCAGACATTAAGATCATGAGGATTGTAATTTTGCTGCAGATAGCATTTGTTGGAAAGAAGAGGAGGTAATGAAAAACAAGATTAAATATCAGAGAAAAACAGGTGTAGATCAAGAAAAAAACTATGGAAAATGATGACAAATTACAGAGATTGCATACTATACCATCCTGTTTCTCAGGGGAATGTGTATACCCAAAAGGCAAAAGATTTATAATTTTTGAAGCATCTGATGCTATTTAAAAATGTTGAGCTATAATACTCTCTCTACGCAGAGATATTAATTTGTCATAGCACAGAAATGGGTTGTTTAAGCTTCATCAGCTCATGTGAGATAAGCATGTGTTTAAGTGTACTTCTCAATTAAATACTTTAGTTGTCGTTTCTACAGCTGGTCTGGTATTACTCTGAACAGGGTTTGATGCTGTCCTGTTCTGTGAACCTCTTGGTGCTCTCGTGAGCCACATTTTTGCACATGCGGAGACTGCTGTGCAGTAGAAGTGAAACCCACATTTCCTGACAGAAGTGAGACTTCATGTGCTGGGTTGCTGCAATCCTTGGGTCAGAGGTGCCTCCGCACACTTTGCCAAGTATCAAACAAAAGGGAGGGGAATCCAGTGAACACTGTAGGATGGTATTTCAGCCTGAGTCTTGGCCACCGTGTTTTATTAAAAGTCTTGCCTAGGAAATCCAGCAGTTCACGCCCATGAGTGAACACATGGCACTGTGACTTTTATCTTTTTCTTCTGGGGTATGTTTACAACATCACGGTGCCTCAAACCTCTACCACTAACATGCAGAATAATTTCTGACATGCATAAGAGACTCTAATTCAAACAACCTATTGAGGGAGTACCCAATGACAGCCATTGAGAAATGTGCCCTTTTTAAAATCTGACCCCATAGGAGACTGAGCTGGAAACTGCACCATGTGTGGGTAAAAGCCTCTGACACAGAGTGCTCAGCGCAGACATGCAGGATGATGGTTCAGTGAGAATCTGAGGCAACTGGTGACAGAGGAGCCTGATCTGGCACATTTCACTTTCATTACAAGAAATTAATCCCCTGTTCAACCGAACCAAAATAGAAGCTCTTTTGCCTGCCTGGTAATTAGTCTCTTGCATATTTGCATCTCATTGTTTTTTTCTCTACACTTAATGGTACAGCTGCCTTTTGCTCAGGATAAATTGGAATGGGTACCAGCAAAACACATCTATTTGATAGTAATGGAATGTCTAATAAACTTGTTGTCTCTTGAGCATCTCGTTCATACTGGTAATCTCCTATTATTTCCAGGAATGCTCTGCTTCTTTCCTTCCTCCTTCTCTTCCCTATTAGTTAAAGTAGTGGTTTAGTAAATCAAATTTTCACATCAGCCTTCTTCTGCTGAAATATCACCTCTTATTGAGAAGTTCCTACATCCCATCAGACATCCTGAATTGGTGCCTACACAAATCGTCAAACAATAGGAAGCAGAAAGAAAAGCAAAGTAGGGAGCAAATAGCTAGTACAATTTAAGCAAGAAACGTATTTTTTGCTCCATTGTTCTTCACCAAAAAGTTTCCTATAACCAAATTAATACTTTCCATATCTGTTGCTTCCATGCAATGACTGTAAACTTTCCTTTCACATCATGATTTGTATGCCCTGAAAATCCTGCTTTAGCCAACAGGAAAACCAGGCAGACCCTACTACTAAACAACATGCTGTTTCTCTCAGCCTCCAATGAAAATAATGAGCATAGTGGGGGAATTAATATAAACAAATTACTAACTCTTTAATTTAGATAGCTGATAAGAATTTAAGATCTTAATTAGGAAGAAATGTCAGTGTTAGTGCAGTGATTCATGGCAGAACTCTGTTGACTTACCAGGGATAAGTCTGAAGCTGCTTCATTGAGGACAGAGGGAGTCAAATAGCTGGAAACAGCTTTCTTGGTCATAAACCAAAGGAAAATTAAGCCGATGAGGGCTGTATGAAATTTGAATTAGAGGTTGGAATCAAAACTTGTTCTGCACTGGATTGTGTCATGTGAAAACGCTGCAGGAGAGGAGGGGCTGCAAGAACAGCCCTATCACTGAAGTTTTGCTGAGGGATACCATGGTGGCCTTATTTCTGTAATACTGCTGGGCAGCGTCAGCAGGTTCAGTATCAACGCTGGACTCACTGGAAATTAGTAGTAAATGTAATTTTTTCTTAGGCTGAATATCTTGAAGTTTGCATTTTCTATACTGAATTTTTCTTCAGATCGTCTTTCTTTGAAAGTATTCATGTTTCCAGTTTTGTTTTTACTGTCAATGTTTCCCTTATTCTATTCCAGTTTTCTCCTTTGACCCAAAACTGCTTTTTGTGACTTCTTTGCTGTTATCAGGTTGTAGAACTTGTGATCAATTACTTTTTCTTTGCAGAAAAAGTAAACTGAACTGCAAGTTTTGGTCCCTGTTTTGTCCAGCCTTAAAATGACATTACTAGTTCTTTTAGTCACACTAGTCAAGAATTATTGAAAATGTCTTGACATTTCTGCTTTTTCTTTTGACATTCTTTAGTCTAAATCAAGTGATAAATCCGTGGGTAGAACTAGTGGATTAATTAATTTCACCTTTCACCTTCTCAGAACTTGTTGTCATGAAAATGAAAAATGTTGCACGCTGCAAAAGTGAGTTTGTTATAGTACCATGAAAACAATTAAGCCACATTTACAATTTGTTGTATATCAATGGCCATAAAAAGAGTTTCTTATTTGCTACATGAATCCTGAACTGAACTCACAGGAACATGGTGTAGAAAGGAAGAGTAATCCAGCCCAAATTCTCACTGGTGTCACTGGTGGATTGGAGTCTCTGGAGTCTCCACAGCTCATGAGCAGAAGGACTGAAAAAAGGCCAACCATAAATACCTAAAAGCACAGAGATAACATAGCCAGAAGCTGTGTTGAGGGGGAAAACGAAACCTGGAGGCAGTCATCAGAGAAACTGTTTCAAATTTAGGTGAGGAACTAACTAGTTGAACATATGTACACAATTGGAATGGGTTTATATTTTAGTTTAGGATGAGATTTTTATGTACTATGAGAATTTTAAAGAGACTTATTTTCTCCAAGTTTTCCAAGGGTGCTGAGAACCTTTTCTGGATAACAAGGCAGGGGAAAGGGATGGTTCTGGAAAAAAACAAAAGGAAGAATAAAAAAGAAACCTTGATACATCTGCAGACTCCACTGAATTTTAAAAATGCAAGAGATGTGGAAAAACCATAGATAAATTGTTTAAAGTCACTCTTTTTCTTAGTTAATAGCTGTTTGCCCTTACTTCAGAGGAGATACCCACCAGGATTTAGCTGGAAGGGATCATGCAGTCCAAGAAAGAGCAAAAGAGAACTGCAGTGTTGAGGATGCCCTGGGCTTTCTTTAGCAGGTACTTGTAATATTTACCATTAGTGTGAAAAGGATAGGAGTTAGTTGTTTGCTTGCTTGCTTCTAAATTACGAAGATGAGTCTTTCAATGTTGGTGAACAGTGGTTAGAGATAATAATGTTTTTAGTGTGCAACTCTTATTTCTCTACTGAAAAGGAGAAAATTTCTTGTAACAGAAGAGAGAAGGAAAGAGAACACAGCGGATCTCTCTCACCTCACTTGCTAATTGCCCAAAGAAGAAAAGCTCCATTCCTACTGCCTTCATCTCATGAAACGCTGTGCTGTGGGCTCCACCCATGTCATGTCACAAACATCTGCATATTTCTCACATTCCTGACTTTAGAAAAATGTTGGAATAAAATCTCTGGTGGACACGTAAGTAGTATTTTGTTGTTCTGGGGTTGTGCCTTTGCTAATTTTCAGGTGTCTCCTTATGGTCAGGCGAAAGGAAATTTTTTTCTTATTGCACATTGGGGGCTTAAATAAGGATGATTTTCTTTGAAGAGCAGGTAGAAAATTAAGAAAACAGAGAAAAGGGCTGCAAAAGATGATCGTGCACAGTGGGCGAGATAAATGTTACTTAAATACATAAATTGATCCACCTTACTAGCTATTAATATAGCTGTTGTAGAACTATTGCAGAACTAGAATAATCCCTACTGTAACAATCCTGAACAGCCTCTTCTTATCAAAGATCCTAGTTTAAGGGATAACTGGGAACTTTTGCTAAAATATTGTGGGTTCTTTTCTTATAAAGTTTGTCAACTTGTTTAAAAAAAAACAAAAAGGAGGGGCAGGACAGAGGTTGGAAGATGATGTCTTGCATAGTGAGGCTGGGGAGAATCCATCTACGGAGGTTTTCAAAATCCAAGTAGATGAGGCCATGGGCAACCTGCTTTAGCAGATGCTGCTTTGAGCAGGGGCGGTTAACTGTAAACCTCCAGAGGTCCTATTCAACCTCATCTATTCTGTGTTTCTATAATGACATTTGCTGCTTTGTGAATGCAACAATTGTGAGGGATAAAAGGAAGATGACCCCCAGGCAGCATTGAAACAGCCTGTGTTCCACATTAAACCAATAGAGATGATGTCAGCCTACTTTACTTGCCAGCAGACCTTATCTCTGAGAACTCATATAATTTGTTGTAATAAAGAGGCTGGTCTAAGTGCATTTGCAACACTAAGAATAGCATTTCTTTTCAAAATTAGCGTATTTTCAATTAAGGCTCTCTTGCCTATTACAAAACAGGAAACGTACAATAACTACTTCCATGTTCTGTCATGGAAAAATATGTGAATTAAGGTGGATTTCCTGAGAAAGGTAGGAATAGAGCTCTCTGTAAGTACAAGAGTTATGTGTGAGAAAGCTGTGAAATAGAGCATGAAGAAGATTAAAAACTTGATTAAACATAAGCTTGGCACTGGAGGAAGGTGGGAAAATGAAGGAGGCGAGATATAGTCATCAAGGAACAATACTGTCCATGGTGTTGGTCATCTTTCCAAATGTTAAGAAATTCTGAAGATTTCTGAAGATAATGTGTGGAGAAATCTTTGTCACTGTTCGAAGATGCAGAAACTGCTTGGAAAATACATGAAGTTGTGCTGTACATGAATTGGTAATATGTGTCGTCTTCCCCCGTTGCTGTACAAAGATGACTGAATTCATTGTGAGAGGCGTCCTATGTTCCTTCTCCCTAAATATGGATTTATTAATTCTGATCCCTTTTCTCAAGCTACAGCAAACCACTTTGGGCTACTCTGTGCCATGTAGATACTCTTCTGTGCAGGGGATGCTCAGTCCCAGCCTGTCTGGCTGAGCCCTGTGACTATCTGTGCAGAACACGAGACCTTCAGGAGGTAACACTTCCCTAGGCCGTGCCAGGCTTGGACACCCAATTCCATTATCCCTCTCCAGGCACAGAGAAAAGGGGTAAGGATACTGGTAATCCACTAAGCCATGCTGTCACTTGTAGCTGTGCCTTGAAATTTCTAGCTTAAAACCTACAAATGACTGCTTGCAAGACCAGACTTACAGCTTGTAAAGAAATTTTGTTTGTGGAAGAGTGTGAAAAATCAACCCACTAGTAAAGAAGTTACACATCTTATCTGAAAAAGTGGAATCAAGCAAATAGCAATTATGGAAGAATTTTATAAAACAGGAAGAACATAAACTTTGGGAGGGAAAAGGATATTCTAATAATTTATGTCTTAAGATTTGCACTTCTACAAGTTATAGCTGTTATTTGAGGAGAAACAAACACAGACCAGTTTTTTATTTAATAATTTGGTCTGGGGTTTTTTTGCTTAATAGTCTCTGGATTTTGAGATCACATCTGCTAGTATTTATTCAACCTGTGACACGGTTGCTTCAATCACTGTGTTGTGCATTAGGGCGGCTTGGGGCCGTTTTTTTGGGGTTTTTTCTGAAATGTTGCATATCTCTGAAAAACAAAGCTTCAGTGTTTGGAACTGAGCCTTCAAAACTGGAGATCAGATTACAGGAGATTCTTTAACTGCTTAGGCTTGGCAGCACTGAGTACTTTATTTGTTGCAAATTATTTGCTCAGTTGTCATAATGGAAATAACCTTCATGATCTCTTTCAATGCAAATATGACCAAGACAGATGGTGACATCACCAAGAAACTTTTCTCTGAAGGTTAATCTGCTTCGTAACTAGGAAACCTCATTAGCCAAGAGCTGTCATTCTAATTCCAAAGCTTTCACCTGTATTAGGGGAAATGCCAAGTTGCACATAGACTTACAGGCTTTAATCATCTTTCAGCAATATTACTTCTTCCTGATACGTTCTTGCGTTGCTTTTGCCTATCTGTTCCCAAGAACTCGTCTTTTAATATTTGCTCTTTGCAACAAAATTAATTAATGTAAATTAACTTCAGCACACTTAGACTGAAGTCTGTGCTCTGAAATTTGATCTACCTGTGCAAACAGTTATTTTTCCCCAGTTAAACTGAGACACATACAAGCACACACACTATTCTATTGAGAGGCTAGCAAATTACACTGCAGTGGTGTAGGAAGGTATGAATGACCCTTCCTGGGACTTGCTTTATTTAAGCAACGTCAGTACCATGGAAAATGTTACATAACACATTCAGGCTGGGTGATACACTGCACTGATGCTTATGGCAAAACTCCAGATGTACATTTTGCAAGAATTTGGATCTGAATGTTGTTTGCTGTTGTTTATTTACTCTGGTCGATAAATCCGTAACAGTTTCTCCTTTCTCACTTAGCTTTCAGACCGTTCAAAAGATGGTCCCCTCACCACCATTTCTTTTATTGTAAGAGGTATGTTCACCAGTAGTGTCAAGATAGAAAAGCTACTCATAGATACCAGGTGGGCGGATGGGCGGCCAGCCAGCCTAATCAAGCTGAGATCATAGGCACAAGACACTGCCCTCCTCCAGTGTTTTCTCACCATGCTATCCCTCACAAAGAACTTCTCAAAATACACAGCGTTATAGCACTGGGCTCTGAACTCCTAGAGTCCATCTTTAATTTTGTTTGATGAGCAGGTAAACACATCTATAAAGGCTATTTCTAGGGGTGAAATATCTGCACCTGAATAGGTTGATGAAGTGCTATAAAATATATCTATATATTTATGGGTTTTTATATATATATTTATATATATATAAGTAAGGGTAACCCTGTTATTCTGTTCCAGTTTTATTCTTTAATTAAAACTAGATACACAATATGTTTGCACTATCGGGTTATTTGCAGGGAAATTTATCCATCATCTTTTTATACTCTGCCTGATGGCAATCTCTGTGCTAGCCCATCACTTTTGTCTACATCAACCCAATGTGTATTTGAATTACTTGTGCTTTAGAAAATCTATACAGTATTAATGACATCCTTTGGTTTTCTTTAGCTGTAGACATTTTAGCACCAAATTAGCCCAGCTGTACAGTAGACTTATTTTTTAACAGGGTTTTATAAGATAATTAGAGTATCATTAGAGAATATTAATTCCTGTCTGCTCTTTAGAAATCCATCCTAAGAGAATCCTTCAGTTTCAAAACTACTTTTCTTATTTTAAATCAATTTGAGATGGCCAGCCTAAACTTTCCATGAGAAAAGTTCCCTGATCTGAACATGATCTTCAGAGTGAATCATCACAAAATTTATGTCTTGTACTTTAAATGTTGCTGCTGGAAAGATTCTTGATATTGCTTTAAATAGTAGTTGTTTATTTAATTGCTTAAAAGGGTTGCATGTTTCAAGGTGAGCTGACCCTCTAAGCAGTACTGCTTAGTCCTTTTACCACATTCCAGGTAAGAGTCCAGCTCATTATATGAATTGTCTGTTAAGATGGGAACAGCAAAGGCCAGAATTGCTTCCAAGGGAAGCAGAGGGCAAGTAAAGATTGGATGGTTGGTCTGGGTTTTTTTTCCTTCTCTTCTTAAGAAAAAATCCTGAATGACCTGGTGAGAAAACAAGGAGTTGAGAGGACTTGAAGAAAGTGTGTGAGGTTAAAGAAAAATAGATGAGAAGTTCCCTTTTCCAGGAAGAGCAGGGCTTCTGTAACCTGGTATTGATCTTCCTAGCAGAGACTGGGAGATTCTGTCTTTTGTCTAAATGTTATTTTCTGTCACTAAATTGAATCACAAGAAAGGAAGACCAGAGGAAATTACCTTCTGTTGTGGTCTGATGGATGCAATATGAAAATGTTAGATACTGCTCTTTTAAGAAATTTCAGTTTGGGAAAATGTTTTCTTTCAAACAACACATGAAGGAGGTAAACTCAAGCATACTTGAGGGTCGTAGGAGGGCTGTTTATAAAGGTTGGTAGACAGGTGGCATGACTATTATAAGTCAATGTAGGCAAATATACTTCTGGATTGATCAAGAAGCAACCAAACACTTTATTAGGTAAATAATTTAAACTTGGCTATTTAGTACAATTTTTTTATTTTAAAAACAAGGGTTGTTGAAGGGGTTTATGTGTGGAATGAGGGATGTGTCTTTTTTCAGTTTTTTACCACACCAGATTGAATCAAGTTCTCACATATATCTTGGCCTCATTTTGCTTCTTATGAAAACTCCTAGTAAACCTTGCCCTATACTTTTAATTTCCAAGCTGCAACTAAAGCAACATGATTTCTTATCAGAACTAGTAGATCACAAATAATCAGTGGTTTTGTGTATGTTTGTGGTTGGTGAATGGTTACCTTGGTCCCAACTGAATATCCATGAAAGCTAATGAAAAGCTGTTATTCTTTCTGTGACTTTTTTTCCCTTCTGCTTCTCTCTTAAAAATACTCATTTAAAATATAGAACTTTCCCCACTGGTTCATCATAGGAGAGTTATTCAGGGATAAGTATCTCAAATAACATTGTTGTGGCTAAATGTCTTATTAGATTATCATTTTTGACGTGCTTAGAATCTCACATCCTAATACTTAGAATTATGGCAAAAGTTTATCTGTTCTCCGGCACTAGCATTGAAGTCAGAAATTCTCATGGCAGCAAATTGATTGCTGAAAGGAGTAACAGTTTCACCCTAAAAGATTTTTAAGAATAGTGGACTGATTGTTTAACTACTAATACCTCAAGAAAACAGCTCTTCCACACCTTCCCATTCCCCAAGTAATGATTTCTGTCTTAGTGGTGTTTTAGTTTCACAGTGGTGTTTTAGGGCTTGGATGCAGACATGTGATCTTCTCTCTCTCTCACTGGAATTTTCTTTGTAGCATATCCCTTTTTTACTGCCATTTAGGATAATCTTGAAAAATACATTTTGCCTTATTTCAAATTTTCTACTTATTCAGAATGGTGACTACTAGGCCCTGCTTATTTAGGGAGCCGTGTTCAATTCGGATGGCCTTACACTAGCTCTGTCCAGGTCCAAAATCAATTCTCATCCTAGTCTTGAGTGCTGCTACTTACAGGCCTTGTCCATGCTGTTATCTCCTACCCCAGGTGGACTTCTCATAGAGTGAGGCTGATGCTTGCAGAGTCTGGTGCTGAAAGAAAAATGAGATGGGCAGTTAGTTTGACATCTTTGAGTTTACAGATCATCTTTGTCAGAAAAACGAGCCCCAAAGATACATATAGGTTGTCCAATTTGCGAAGCAGGTAATTTGAGCAGTCACCCAGACAAGAAACTATTCCATGGTGCTGATCATGTATCATGACATCAAGACAGATGATTGAAGGAGCTGGGCCTGACATCACTGATTAAACCCAGGTATGTCCAGAGGGGAATTGATTTCATATTGCCCAGCAGTCTGATGCAGTGAGAGAAAAGGGCAAGGCTGCTCTGTAAGGCCTCGTAGTAGTCCAATAACGCTTATGAATAAGATGCACAGAATTGTCTGAAATGTGCTAGCCCCAAATTGAAGTGGGCCTTATTTTCCAGGAGAAACCAGTAACTGTCACAGGCCATTTCTACTCTAGGACCAAAATAAAATGGTATTTGAGGTGCCACGTGCACAATACATTTAGTTTGCATACACAGCTTTATCATCTCTCTTGAGGTCTTCCGGGCTCTGCTAGGGATGGTTGTGCTAACGTTTCCTTGTCTTCTCACTTGGTTTCTTCACAAGCTGAACTATTTAACTCCTTCCTTGGGAGAAAAGTGCAGAATTCATGCAAACCATGTGTTTCACAATATTCCTACCTTCTTTGTCTGCAATATTGATTAGGTAATACATCAGTGTATTAAGCTGAGTTGTCCCCTAGCCATCATCTCAACTTTGCATCACATCTTCGTCTTAATATAAGGAAAGAAGTTCCTGAGACAAAGGTAGCACTTGGATTTCTTGCTAAATGATACTGCAGGTCTAATGGGACCAAGTGAGATAAGCTACTCTGAATATAAATGTGGATTCCTGCCTTCTCATTTCTTGCTGTGCTGAACTTTGTTTAAAGAAATGTGCTTTAAAATGTTTGAATTGCATCCCAGAAGGCTCCTGTAAAGGCTGACGTATTAAAGTGCAGTGTGCATATAACAATACTCATAAACATAATATAGTTCAGCAATAACATGGGAGGGGTTCAGCATGAATTTTCTGCCTCATGGAATGATCTCTGCCTTTTTCTACTTTCTACCTTTTGGTATGATTATAAGGTGCATGAAATTTCATAGTTTTCCTTCCTTCCTTTTATTTTTTGTTTAAAAATGTGAGGTACCTGGAGTTGCAGCAGTAGGCACAAAGTAGCATTTAATTTGTATCGTGCAAGGGCTGGAAGAAATATAATCTTGTAATTCATAATTAGCTAGAAGACATTTACAAAACTAGTACTATTACATCATACTCACGTTGATGGAATAATTTTTATTTTAACTCTTCACACTGCTTTTACTTTGAATTCTTCTGCTTCAGTCTGTGCTGTGGATCTCATACTGGGTTTTCCAAAGAACCATTGGGCAGTTTAGGGCCCCCAATAAACCTGTGCTCTCTTCTTTGTAGTAGGTCTTGCAAAAGCCTGTATTCAAGAGCTGGTTAAGAAAGCACATCTTATTCCACATTCCAGTGGTCTGAGGATATATGTATGATTGGTTGTTAGACTTCAGCAGTGTTTTAGTAAATTCTTAACAGGATAAGCACACGCTCCAATGTATTACACAAAAATGGTGCTCTTTCTATATGCCTTCCTGTGTTTATTAGACCTATGAGTTGTTTAGCTGCTTCCTTTTTGTCTTGTTTTTTGTAATGTTTTTACCTTGTATTGATCAGTCAGTCCCAAGCATGCTTGTAGCTGTATATGCATAAAAATGTTGTAACCCTGCATCCTATGCTAGAGATAAGGTATTGATAAATGTACCTAGAACCATATGGTGTATAGGCAAGACTTGTATTTTATTTCTAAAGACAAGTAGAGAGAAACAAATTTTGAACTGTTTCCTCAGAATCTTATTGCTCTGCACTCATTTGTATCACCTTATATAACCAGCTAAAACAACCAAGATTACCTGCCAGGCGATCTGTTTTTCCTCCATCCAATGCTTGTGTACACACAGTAAAACATGAAATTATCTTCTGCTTGAATAGCTCTCTTCTAATTACAATATGAAGAAGAAATTGTTGGGTGGCTTATTTTGTTTTTACATTAACCAAGAAGCTTAACATCCCTCTTTGTATTTTGTAGCATGCTTTCTATTATACCTGCCAGATGGTTTCAGAAGTCTGTAGGGAGCTTTGGAGAAGCTAAAACACTTGGCAATGTGGACACATCCAGGGAACAATGTAATGAACTCCTATCTTCTATGTTTATTTATACTTGTGAGTTTTTTTCCAGAATTTTCTCTCGGTTTTTGATATTCAAGCACTTAAGCATTTCCATTGTATTTTTCAGAAAGCACTCTGAGTCATGTTCTGTAAATGCTGCTGCATAAATCCTGTATTTCAATTGATTAACAGTTTACAGCCTTCTTACCTTCAAGCAGTTGCTAAAATTAGTAACACCACATAAAGGTTCTGTCTGTAAGTTAGGGTATGTGTTTGAAATAAAACATTAGGTTATTCGCTTGGAGATAAAGTTTATGCAAGCTATTCTGGTTTTGTTCGGAGTACATTCTTAAGAAGATGAGATTGCTTTAGTCTGTAATTAATGAATGCAGGCTGCTTTGAGACCTATCAGGGAAAAATTAACCATTTCTCACTATTACATTTGTTGACAATTAGGAAATCCAGCATCTTGGAATTAGTCTGGATGATTTCATTAACTATAATCTTGAAGTGGAACGTTATAAACGAGAACTCCAATCTGCATGCTTTCAGCATTCCTACTATAGAAATTATTAAGGAAAGTGTGTCTGTTTTCAAATGACATTTAAAATGCATTTTTACTTGGTTATTTTGCAGGTGTCAAGATGAAACACTTCTATCTGCAAAATTATGCAAAAATCTTCTGCTGTTTCTCTTGTTCTTTCCCCCTTCCTCTTCTCGTCATTGAATATTTTAAAAATGAAGGTAATGAAAAAACCCCAAAAACAAACAGCTAAAACTGCAAACAGTCTGAAACTGTACAAATTTTGAAAATGTTAAAGAAAATAATAAAAATTCTGTCATGGTTGGTAGTAAGAAGAGAGAATGAGTTGTATCTCATAATGCAGTTCTAATTTTTTCTCCATCACAGTTTCTGGTCACATTTTATCTTTGGAGAATTTTTTCTCTTCAGTAACTTCTAAGATTTTCTAGTGTGTTTAGTCCTGCATTGGTAGGAGAAAATTCCTATTTCTCTAGAACAATTTAGCTTTTTCAAACACTTGCCAGTTCTTCTTTGAGTTAGATATCAGGTGGCCACATGGCTTATGTTTATTTTAGCTACTAATGCATTTTAATAATTCTGAACTTCCAGGAAAGAGCTCCAGTCTAATGTAATGCCCATCAGATCTATGTAGTTAGAGGAAAAAAAAAAGTATAACTAACTTTGGCATATGAAAGTATGCAAAGAGTGTTCCTCAAGTTTCCAATGTTTTCTTGACTCTATCAATCCATACATCCCAAGGTCAGTACCTTCACTGTTCCTCATTATGGATGAATATGTCAGTGACAGTGTCTTCTTTGTCTTACCTTTAGACATACTGATTTTTCTTGATGTTTATTTCACACTTATATCAGAAGGTGTCAGGCACAGATAAACCAGTGTAGGGACATGAGAGAATGACAGCAGGAACATGTTACTTCTTATGTCCTCTTGAGATTGAAAACACTTGTCCTGGAGAAGTCAAGATTTCATCCTCTTGAGAAACTCACTTTAAAATTCTTAACAGAATCATCTCTGAGTCTAATTGGTCTAATTCAAGATAGATTTCTTTTTTTCTTCTAATAGTTTTTGAAAATAGTAGAAGGAAATGGCTGTGTCTGGTACTTTTCACTGTACAGTTTATATTATTGGGCTACATATCATGGTTTCTGGCTCTGTATATGCTGAAGTGCTTGGAGCCCTGAATGACATAAATATTTAATTAGGAAACAAAAGACACACTGCCGCCCCATGCATATTCATGGAATTTTTCATCCTGTGAACTCATCTCAGAAGACTTTGAAGAACAAAGCAGGACTTCGGTATTGTGACAACAAACTGTAATGTAGTTTATAAAACAGAGGGTAATTTTTCTAGTTCAAAGCTTCTATCAAACAAGTGTGCCTCTTCAGGTTCAAAGTAGAGTAGGAAATGCTCTTTTCCTTTCTCTAAATGTGGACTGAGTTAAAACGGTGAAGATGAAATCAGACCTGTTCTAATCAAACCAGAGGAAACTTAATACATATTTTCTGTTCTGTCATTCATTGTTCTTGCCAATTCAGATTGAATGTAGCCCAAATAGCCTAAACATTTAATTAAAATGAATAAATAAATAGATAAAAGGCAGGATACTGCTTTTTATTGGCCTTTGAGTTTCAAGAGAGAAGATAAGACACGTAGTCCAGGTTTCCCCTATGCACTATGTAGAAATCCCTTTTGTTGTAAGAGTCAAGCTTTTTACAAATTATGTATATCTCTGAGTTGGAGCACTGAAGATGATTTGGAAATAAAGGATCTTTCCAACCGTTTTTGTTGCAGAGCAGAAGAGGGAAAGAATGTTGATGAACCTTTTCCTTCTCTGACATGGATTAGGTATCTGTAGACGTACTGAAGGTGAGCAGTTGAAGTTGCACTACAACACCCATTAGGAATTTTCAAAATTAACCTGCATCTTTAAGTAGCTAAATACCTTTAAAAAACATGTAAGTTCTCCATTTCTTAAATTGTTCTGATTTCTCTACAGTAAGACAGTCTTTCTTCAGTGCTGAAACAAGAAGCTCAGAGTGCCATAACACCAGTTTCCATAATGTACTGGAATGACCAGGACCCAACCCTGTGGAACATTGCACTTTGTCAGTGTAACTTCGGCCTGTCATTAAAGTTGTTGTCCCTCGCAATTCAGCAAGACAAGTTTATCAGCAAGATAACTGTTCTCTCAGACAATTGTGCCATGTAAGCCATTGTTTATGCCTGTTTAGCCTACTGTCCTGAAGGACATTCCAGCAGAAGTATGCAGCCATTGTGTGCACTTGGCTCTAGGGAACTGTAGGTACTTTCACCGAGGACAAAATTCATTTCTGTTTAAACCAGAGATGTGAAATACCAGGATGGATATCTCTTTTTAACTCTGACCTCAGTGGGATTTACAAAATGATTGCATCGGGTAACTGGAATCTGTCCTCTTCTCACAGGGCATTTGTGACATACAAATAAATGCTGACTTAGAAGCTTTGTAATTTCCCTCATTTCCACCATTCCATAGACTGGACACAGCATCGCAAATTAGTCACAGGTGGGGGTGAGCATAAAACTAGAAACTTTAGGAAGCCCAAGGGATTTACATAAATATATGCCGTGACTCTCTAGTGTAGCACATAGTTTGCATTAGCATCGCAGTTGTCCTGTAATGCTCCAGTACTCTAAAATGTCATTAGTAATCGGTAAATGCCATTTAGGCTTCTGCGTCATTGTAAAGCTGCAAGACAAAGCATATTTCTTTGAAAAGAAGGGCCAAAAATACATTTACAGTTACACTGGAGATCAGTCTTTCCTATCAGTGTGCATTTTCCTAGAATATGTCTAGGAAAAGAGTCCCTGAAGCAAAGATTCAGCTAGACCTTTGACAATGCTCAGAAGCTGATCCTTAGGGAGGTATACCTGATGAACAGAAACATATCATGCTGTTTCTCTCAAAGAGTCTCTCAGCTTTCAAATAATCTGGGGCTCTGCCACAAAGCTGTTTGGTTTTTTAGTGAAGATGGCATTTTAATTGCTTCAAATTGGTTCCAGTTCCATGAACCTGTTCAATCAAGACTTGAGACTGTGCCAGCTTTCAGCACCTACAATATCATGCAGAAAGAATTTTTCAGTTCATTCACGGGATCTGAGGAATTAATTTTTTCTTTGTCTTCTGCCTGACACCTGTTAGTATTGGTCAATGTCTCTGCTTCTGGAACACTTGATGATCATTCACATTTTCTCTTCCAGTCCATCTCACTTGGCCAGAAGAGCTTTGTGGCAGTCTCTTCCTGCCCTACCCCTGCCCATGATCCCGCAGTGACCTCCCAGGCTGAGAATTTCAGCTTCAGAAAAATAGTAACCACTACTCACTCTGTCACAGTACTTTTTTATCAGGCAGAATGTTCATCATAAATGTACACAGGGTGTAGATGTCTAAGAGAGCTAATTAGGAAAGGTGGCTTGGGACTCCTAATTCATAATCACCTTCTTAAATTTTCACATCATCCGCTCTGTGTTTGTCATCTAATGTCACATCGTGTGTGACACAATGTCACTTTGAGTGATCATCACTGTACAAAACAAGCCTGTACCCTTCACTGTTCATATTTCACAAACTGAATCATGTCTCCCAAGGTTTTCTGCACAGTTTTACTCTTTGGACTGTTTCGGTAACGAAGCTGGGTCATGGTATTTGATCAGAGTGACCGGTGTCTTATGGTTTATGACTGGAAGGAGGGAAATGCACCAAATAAAGAGAGAATTCATAAGAAATACCTCAGGGGGGCACGTTGATTCCTTGTCCCTTTATAGATGAGCTCTGTCTCCAATGCAGGAACTGTAGGATAGCTCCTTTATCAAAGGGACAGCAGCATCCATTATCATTGCATTAGGGAAGTGATAGGGTACCTTTCTGACTGACCCCTATGGTTTATGCTGTGTCCTAGTCCAAAAGAGAAACTCCTTTGGTAATGAATTTTGTTACTAGCCAGTTGTTGTCGTTGTAGAAACCTCCTGTTCCTTTAGACATCTTAATTTTAAGGCAAATAATTTGGTAACAAAGAGGAGGGGGAAGAGGGTGAGGAGGGACAAAGAGTCATATTATTGCATGGCCAAACATAGGCTGAATATCTTGGTAGCTGTAGATACTTTTTCCAGTTAATTTTCTTTCTGACACTATTCTGCCAGAACATTCTCATTTATGTTGCAGTATAGCCTAAGATAGAGATCTCCACGGACTGGGAGCATGCTGCTAGGAACAGAGAGCTGATACACTGCTAATAGGTTGTGTGTCAAGAAGAGGATCTTACTAGTATTGTGTTAAAATCTTTATAAGTTTGTGGGAGGGAAAGATGGGAGTGAGAGAGATTAAGCCAAAGATATCACCACCATATGGATCCCTGGGGTGTCTTGCTGGTCCTTCTTCACCCTGGTCTTCTTAGTGTTGGGGGTCCCAGATTTGTTCTTCTGAAGGTATCACTTTTATACAGTCCAAGTCCCAGGTATCCACAGAGTATAGGTGCCATGGTGGGAATATCTGTCCGGATGGTGACCAAACCGTCACCTCCATTAGGCCTGGAATTAGTTCCTTCCTTTCCTAATTAAATATTTATGTCATTCAGAGCTCCAAGTGCCATCTGCACTTATCTCAAGTTCCTGTTGTGGTGGTTTATCTTATGGGAAGTTCTTTCTGTGGCTTTGACAGTGTTTTGAGACAGTTCAACTGCATTCTTTGGTTGAACTGTCTACTTTAGGACTTCTTTAAGTCCTTACAACTAGGAAGCAGCTTCTTTGCCAACCACTTCCATTTTTTTTTGCCAGAGTTGCTTTGCAATTCTACATCCCTTCTCCAAATTCCCATTGGCATAGAGTGTATAAGCCTTAAGGAAGATAGACATATTTCATAAGGTTTGACATTCTTTAATTGACTGGATCTCTGCTACACAATCAGCAGTATCTTTCTTCCTGAGATAAAGAGTAAGATGAAAGGCAGGAGAAGCTCTTGCTCTGATATCTCAATAAAGAGTTTTTAAAATATAGAGAAATACCCTCAGCACTAGAATGCCATATCTTCCTTCCTTCATTTTATGTTTCCCACTTTTAATTATTAACTCTCTGTGCAACCCACGTTGACCCAAATTGTGCAGTGAGTTTGAACCAGATTACCTCCAAAGGTTCCTTTCAATCTAAATTACTCTGGTATTCTAAAAACAAACAAATAAAATTATCCTATTATTCTAAAAACAGATAAACAAAACTTAACCCAAATGACCTAGCCTTAATCCTGTGTAGTAGTGGAAAGCAGATACTTATTCCTCTTTTTGCTTTATCTTATTATGAAAAATTAATGCTAAGCCTAAAATTTTGTATACCTAGACTGTTTCCAAGGACCAAGAAGCACAAGACATGAATCACAGAATCATAGAATAAGCTGAGTGGGAAAGGACCCATAAGAATTATCGAGTCCGACCCCTGGCCCTGTACAGGACACCCCAAAAATCACACTGTGTGCCCAAGAGTATTGTCCAATCGCTTCTTGAACTCTGTCAGGCTTGGTGCTGTGACCACTTCCCTGGGGAGCCTGTTCCAGTGCCCAACCACCCTTTGGGGAAGAATCTTTTTCTAATATCCAACCTAAACCTCTGCTGACACAACTTCAGGCTACTCTCTTGGGTCCTGTCACTGGTCACCACAGGGAAGAGATCAGTGCCTGCCCCTCCTCTTCCCCTCACGAGGAAATTGCAGACTGCAATGGGGTCTGCCCTCAGTCTCCTCTTCTCCAGGCTGAACAGACCAAGTGACCTCAATCACTCCTCATACAGCTTCCCCTCAAGGCTCTTCACCATTTCTGCTGCCCCACTCTGGATGCTCTGATAGTTTAATATCTGTCTTCTATTGTGGTGCCCAAAAGTGCACCCAGTATTCAAGGTGAGGCCGCACTACAAAGCAATCTAAATCTAGAGTTAGGGTCTCTTGAAATCTGGTATTGTTGTGTTGTATCTAGTCAAGGACAAGAATCTAGGAAAAGCAGATTGTTGTTTGAAACATATGAAAACTGTTGATCCTAGCTCCTCATGCAATTCCCATATTGTGCAAAGGGTTTGCAAGCAAACAGGCAACTTGAATTGCAAGTCTGCTATGGCATCTCCCTGACCCTTTTTATGAGCTGATATGAGTGTCAGAGGAAAAGGTAAATCTGTATCTTTCAGTGTGTGGGGCCTGAATCACAAGCAGACTTTTGAGTACATTTCTCTAGAATGTACTATTAGTTTATCTGACAGATGGAGAGCTGTTAGATTAACACCCTGGGGATATTCCAGTGGATGTAATTAGATTTAATGGGCCATGATGAAGACAAAGGAAATATGGGGAAAATACAGGGGAAAGCTTATTCTTTATTTAGTACTTTGTAGCATCCTAGAAAACTTCAAACTTACATTAGTACTTGAAGAAACAACAAGACAGGTGAGGACTGAAGCAGAATGACAGCAAATCATTGAGAAATATGCAAGTTAGAAAGGTGGGTGCAAAGTACACATAATAAAACTGTTTTGGTTGACTCACTCTTTTATTGGCTACTAGGAGGAAATGGGACTTTATAGGTGTTCAGAAGTATTTGAATTCAGTCCTCCAAACAACTTCAGGGTATCAGCTGGCTAACCCTTCCCAGATTACATAAACCTACTTCTACATCAGCATCTTACCTGAAATGAGTAATGCTGAGTTGGAATACACAGCAACAGAGGAACAGTGTTGAAAATTAAGGTGATTCTTAACCAGATTGTAGTTTGAAGCACATGAAAAGGAAAGTGTTCATCAAGCTTTCCAATGGCTGCCTTCATTACCAATTTGACTGCTGTGTCTTCTGCCTTGCTTCTCAGCAGAATAAGTGCACCATCACTACGTACCCTATGTACTTTTTAATGATAATCCTAGAAATTCCCGGTACATTTTCCTTATTTTTATTTCCTGTGGAGGTTAAGGATGTAACTTCAAAAAGTCTATTGGTTCATTGAAAGGAAGGTATTTTCAGCCACGGGCTGCACTGTATAAGCAGCACAGTGTGCTTCTGGTGTCTACTATATGTGCTTTGAGATCAGTTTTTGAAAATATTTTTAAAAATGCACATCTGGCATAAGTAACAGAAGAAAAGAGAGGAATGGGGAGAAGCAGAACTTAAATGTGTTTCTAACACCATAATTTACTTGCCTACAATTCTCCATTGCTAGGACATGATGCTCTCATTTCAGAAGGCAAATGTGAGAATGCCATTCTTCAAGAACAATAGTACTTTAATTCGCTTTGCAGAAAGGTGACTGAATGTGTGAGATGAAGCCAAATATAGCCAGAGCCTCTGCTTGTACAGTTTTTTCTTTTTACCCTACCAAAGAAACCTAATTGGGAGTGAATAGAGCAGTGCTTTGTATTTCTAATTCCTTACTTTATTTTCCTGTAATGTATACTTATTCTTCTGAAAGATTGTCTGAACTTCTCTTCTGCTTCTTATCCTCATGATGATGGATGATGACAAACCATATAAAATACTGCCCAAACTTTTTAATACATAGTACATCATCTATCATCTAGGGTTTATATGTTCTAAAGTCATTGCCCTTCTTTATTTAGACATAATGTGAAATCATAGCTTTTTTGAAAGCTACAAAATACTACCCACGCCTTTTTCAATATCAAAGATGTAGTATGAGTCACTGTTTCATTTAATTCAGCCAGGGACAGCTGTGTTCATGCAGCCTTAAAGCGGGCAGAGCAATGTTACGCAGCTCTTGAAAAAAGCACATTGTGAGAAGAATGACAAAGCCTCTGCAGAGTGACCAGTCAGCTGCCTCGGAGGGCTTTGTTTAGGAAGTGAAAAGCAAGCATCACTTAAAGAAGAGGGCTTTCTTAGCTTTGCTACTGCAGTCAGTTGTTTTGGTGGAGTAATCAGAAATTAGAGTCTGAAAAGGAATTACAAAAATTAAGGTGTCGGGAGATGCCCTGTTTAAATCCCCTTTGCCTTGAAACTGTTTTTGCAGCACAATACTTTCCCAGAACCACTTGTCTTTCCTTTCGGTCATTGCTACTGGATGAGAGTGGACATGGTTACATTTCAAAGACATCTGGGAGGTAAGGAAAAGCAGGGACTACTTTCTGTTCCTTTGTATTTTGGTGAGTCAGCGTTGCTCACAAACAGGTAGCGCTTGAGCATGTTGTTCTGTCTCACACTCTCCTCCTGCAATAAGATGCTTAAAAACATTAACTTCAGACTCACAGAAATTGTCATTGTATGTGAAAGCTTTGGGACTAAGACTGATGAGGCTGAGGAAGAAGAGACCAAGTGTATCTCTATACATGGGACCCTGAGGCAGCTGCAGAGGTATCCCAAAAGCGTGGCATCGGGCAAGTGTGAGGGCACAAGTGTATTTGTAGTCTCAGCAGACGAGCAGTGAAAATATTCTGTGTTACTGACCAGGCCCCTAAAGGGAGAACTGAAGAACATGGATGCAGATGCAACCTTTGCCACCAGGCATGGGGAGCAGGCTGCTCAAACACAGCCCACCATGACTGTCTGTGCTGACAGGCCTGTCAGGGTGGTCAGGGAACACAGGATTAAACCTGAATTACCTTCAGGAAATACAGCTGTCACAAACCTTTCACCAGTGCAGGACATGGAAAGCCACAGCTGTGGCTATCCTGGAAGTGACCGTGCCACACGCATCCATTTCTCTAAACAACCTTCTAGAAAATGAGGGTCTCCTAGGAAAGACTTTTCCTGGGGAAGACTTTCCCTGAGAGGGGCGAAAACTTTAGATAACACAGGGAACCAGCTGTACAACGATTTTTTTTCTTGTTTAATTTTTCTTTGTTTAATTTGTTCAATTAAGGAAGAGAGTGGAGGGGAAGGGAGGGCATATGTTGTGACCTGTCAGTAGGGGCCGTGATGTTTGTTATAAATTCTCATCAGGCTGAACAAAGACACCAGACCACAGGTCAGGGAACTCCTGTGCTTTATTGTACAGTTGCCTTAACTCTGGCAACCAGCCCACTATTTAGACTCAAAAGGCGTTGGCTAACAAGCCCTTAAGTTTGTACAACAGACTTTCACAAGTGGTTGGTAACAAGCCCTTATTTCTGTACAGTACCCTTCAATAAGCTCTCAGCTCTTCACAAGAAATTTGTCAAAGGTGCTGTCTCAGAAGCCAAAACACTCTTCCACAAGCTCCCCAATCCCACAATAAACTTCAGTATGGAGTATGGAGTAGAATATGAGAGCTGTGCTTTGCCCAGGCAAAGCAAGGGAGGGGAGAAATAAAGGTGGAGAAGAGAGAGAGAGAGAAAGAACAGAGAATATCACCGGTCCATAGATTCCATGTTGCTCCTGCTGAGTCGATAATGGCTAAAATTCCCTGGAATGTGTATGTATTATTTATACCCAAGACTTTTTCAACCCCGCAAATTGACATATTTGGCTGCCTTAAGGATGATTCTGCTGAAAACACAGATTGTGTGATACAAAGATTTGCCTCATAGAATTTATGAATATCAAGTGTAGGAAAATCTGCTTTGCTCAGAATTTGTAATAAATCAGCATATGTTATTTTGTCACAGACTTTCATTTGAAAAGAGGAAATTGCTCTTAAACTGTTAGCATGGAGGGCCTATATATATATGGATATCTGTTTGAGAGAGATTTTTTCTTCCTGTATGAGTTTTCTTTTGGCAATGGCTAGGCTTATCTCTTTGGGGCTTCTATTTCTATTGCAGAGAGTTCAGAAAGAATATAATTCTATTATAGCTGAACTGTATTATACATTTACTGTGGACTTTTTATCAGGGAAACAAATGGCTGAAGTTAAGCTTGTTTCATTTTATTCTTTTTTTAAGGGAAGCTGGATATTGGCTGCTGTTATACTGAGTGTTCATTTATGAGTTTTAAGATTGTGTGGCCAGTCAACATTAAGAAATACTCCAAATGAACTTTCCTGAGTGTCCTAACATAGATGAACTCTAATGTCTAAGATTTATTCTTTTTGCCATCTAGGAATTTGTGCCAATTGTTTACATCGCTTTTGCTGGCTGAACCCATAGCTGTCAGTTGTGTACTTCAGAGTCCTGCTGGCTGAGCTCTCCATGGAATTGCTTTCTGGTCTCTTTGAAGTCCAATTTCTCACAGGCCTACTGACTCCATTGTGCATTGTGACAAGGCTGTCTGACTGAAGAGGGTATATGTGCAAAGGCCTATGGTATAAATGTTTCCAAGTGAGCGTGTTCACAGAACTATATTGATAGTATTTGGTACACAGCATTGTGTGTATAGACTGGCAGACTCTCACAAAGCTGCATATGGGCCAGGCCTGGATTAAATGTGTTCTCTTCTTCCAGCAGTTTTTGCAGAGCTTTTATATAAATCTTCCCTCCTCTTTTCTCACCCCCCAAAAATTCTGAATTTTTCCACTCCACAAATATTCCTTTCCACCTCCACTTTCCTCCCCTCCCCAACTCCCATTGCTGTGGATGGAGCTGAAATTATCTCTGCTATTTTTATTTGATAACTTGAATCTGCAGTACATAGCACCTTATTTGACAAAACATCACATTTGTGCACAAGCTTCCAGTGACACCAGCAGGGATCTGAAAACAGTGTTTGCTCACTAATGTTTCTATTATTTGTTAAAATCTTTCCCATTACTTTCTCCCTACACCCATGGTGTTAAGAAAAAATCCTCTGAAGTCTGAAACTTGGAAGTAATCCCTTAATAATTTTATTGCTGGCTTCTTGTGCCAGTTTTAAATGGAGGACAAAGCAAAAATATAGAAAAGAGTGCTCTATTGCAGGTCAAGGTAGCAGCCTAACTTTAGACCTCAGTCACTTTATTTTCCTCTCCGTAGTTAGATGTAGAAAACTTGAGTTCTGGCTCATGTGCAATTTGATGGGTCCTTTTTTTGGTGCAGCTTTGTCATTCAGAAGGTCTTGCATCACCTACTCTTCTCAGCTTTAACTTTGGTACTGCTGAATTAAACCAGCAGCCCAGGAAGAGGTTGCACTGTTCCCTCCCTGGCTCAGGGAAGAGGAGTAAGAGAGGGAAGTTTTAGAAAGTTATGTCAAGGCCAGCCCTGGCTCCCAGAGGATTCAAAGCTGCTCCTAGTCTGTATTAATTCATGCTGCAGAGACACAATCACAATTGATCTTGGTGTGGTCACAGATGTGATGAAATCTTCTGCAACATTAAGCCTGATGCAGGTCCCAGTGGGAAGAGCAGAGAGAGTCTCTGATATGGCTTTTCTCTACTCCTAGTGTTTTCCCTGCAAGCTGTTTCTCGAATGCTTACAGACCTCCTCTGAAAATGTATTCTACCTCAGCAGCATGCTTTGAATCCAGAATGAAAACCGGAAAATATTTTGCAGCTTGATTGAAGTGTAAGAAATTGAGAACTAGGTCCAAATAGCCCTGATTTTTTTAGGGGCTTGTTTACAGAAGCTGAGCCATTTGCAATGGCTTTAATGGCAAAAGTCTTTTCAATTTCCAGACTACTCTGCAGCCTGTTGATTAATTCATGGGGAAAGAAATGAAAGTAAAAACACAACAAACCTGTTGGGTTTTTTTAAGTATTCAAATGAGAAAGTCACAGCATCCAAAATCTTGTGCTAGGCATTCCAACAATCCATTTCCTGAGTCACAATGACAAAACCCAGCCCTAATAAAGTAGTGCCAAGCAATTAGAGTAATCTCATGAAGATTAAACTGTTCTCCCTCTGAAAAACACTGCATTTATCTCATCAAGGATTCTTAGCACTGTAAAAATATTAAAACGCAAAAGCTTTACCTCTCTTGCTGGTGGAAAATAACATGAAAGGAACATATGCAGTTCTGTTGCCAGACAAAGGCTCACCTGCATTCACAGCATTGCTGGTTGCACTGAGCTGGACACAAGGAATTATGTGAATGTGGCTTCCACCAGAGAATTTTAAATATTTTGGCAGGACTGAAATGATAGCAACTGTAATAAAAAGAGTTTGTTCTTTTCTATCAAGAGTTTTAATTCAAAAATCTATTTTGTGGCCCTTTTATCTAAAGCACTCCCAGTCTTTTCATAACATTTTGCTTTGTGGTGAAAAACATTTTTTTTAAGAAGATACAACATGAAAACTAAAATGCTTTAGTAACATTCAGGAGTGAACACAGACTTTGAGACTATGTCCCTTTATTCAGCCAACTGCTAATACTTCTCCCTTTTCGTCCCTGGATGCTGTAACCCAAAGCAAGTCTGCACACACGGGGATTTCACCAATGTTTTTCACTGCACTTTGGTACTAAGTTGCAGCGAAACACTGGACTTGATCTCTACTACTGACTCTACAGATAATTGGAGCAAGCCTCTAAATCTTGTCTTCAGCTTATTTGCATATGAAAGGAAGAAAATCAACCCAAATACAGTTCAGAGTTGTGGAGAACCACTTTTGATTTCATAGGAACTTTTGCAAAACATGAGCCTGTTCATGTTAGATGCAGAAAGATGCCTTGGCTGAGGATATTTTATGGTGCAATATGTGACGTGTAGTAACTCCTGGGAAGTAAAGAGAAAATTAGGTCTAGAATTGAAAGTCCATGTAGTTTACGTAGGCTGCTCTATCTAGAACTCATTAATGCAATTGATGAGAATTCAACTGTACACTGTGAAGCTTTTGAATAATTTAAACTGAAAAGGTAGCCTTAAAATTAACATTAGTCTTTCTGTATCTCATAGTATTGGATTTTTATGAGTTTCTTACCCTTTTGTTCAAATGCTGTCAAAAATTTGGTAAAGAGCACATGCATCACACAGCAGATAGTATTGTACTAAAATTCTTATTAACTCTTATTTAATTATTTGAACCTACACATTGAGCAACAGTCAAGTGTTTGAATATTTGTCAACTGGGAGAAAGGCCTAGGAGCAAACAGAGGGATAAAATATCTATGTTTTGATATTATTTCAAGTATGTATAGTTCCCTTCTTGTTCCATTTGATCTATCATTCTGGTCCTTTCTTCATTTGTTACTAAAACTTGAATTAGACCATAGGGACAATTTCTTGAAGTTTTCAAGATGAATGAATGATACAAACAGGGCAACTCTGTCCCTAAATGTCCTAGTTGATATGCAGCCTCTTTCTGGAGATGACAGACACCTTGAGAGAGTGTGTGTGTGTGTGTGTGTGTGCGCGCGCTGCAAAGAAGGAGAAATTATCATCCATCTTCCTTGAGGAAATTGGAGGTGTTTTAACAGGCTTTTGTTAAAATAATTGCAAAAAACCCCCAAACAAACAACTTTGCAATGGCTTTTAGGCCTTTTGGTTACATACTGAGTTAGATGCTGGTTTGTTTTCATGGCCACCATGTTGCTATATTTACCTGATGAAATATGACTATTTTTAAGTCAGAAGTGGGACTCTCTAAGGAAAATAGTTCAATATTTTTCACCATATTTATAGTTAAAACATGCTCCAGCCTTTGGTTTTGAAGCTGTAGCAATGCTTATTCTCAAGTACCAATTAGGTGGAAGAGCCATGGCTGATAACCAAAATGGTTTTGTACAGTGCTGAGGACCTATAGGATCAGCTACCCTGGGTATTTCTCTGGGCTGAGCTACTCTGAAATCTCTTTCCGTCAATTTTATTCCAGGTCTGAGAGAGGTTGTTCTTCCTCTTATATGCCATCTTCTCTGACCTTTCTGCAAGTTTGGATACTTCCCACAGGAAACGTTCATGAGAAAAATCTTATTGTAGCTGTGGTGAAAACATGAAGTCTTTCACTGTTGTTAAACTTGTCTGTGAATTTGGATGTCAGTAAAAAACTGTCCCTTTAATTGCTCTTATATTTCCCTTAAGTTAAGTTAATGATTAAAGGATTTTGACAATTTTGCTTCCAAATTTGCTCTCCATAGAAGCAGAAATTTTTAAATGTTCCTATTCCTGGGTTCATTATTTCAGTGCATTCTTACAGCAGTTTCAAGGAGAGTTTTAGCTCATAAAAATAGAGTTTTATTATTTTAAAGTTACTTTACACCTTCTTCTTTTTTATCTTAGCCACTTCTGCTAATTTCTGGAAATAGTTATTTTAAAGAAAACTCATGTCTGTGTTTGATCACTTAATGATGCAGTAATAATGTTGTAGCATCATTGTGGACAGCAATAACTATTTAGAAAGACAATTTTTATGTCTTCTCTGTGTGTTTGGTGCTTTTTCACTATTCTGCTACTACTATCCTCATTCTGTATCAGTCTGGGTTAGCTGAAGCAACACTGTACCAGAGCCTCAGTTTTTGAGAACTTGTGAACATACCCATCTTAAATGAAAACTGTTCTAAAGTGTTCACAGCAAGCTTTTCAAAAGAACACACTTTTTATTCACATCTATAAATAAGGGCTATGTTTCTAGGCTTGTGCAGCATCTACCACGATGAGCTCTTCTGAAAAGCTTGCCATCTTTTCTGGCATCTAAATGAATGCTAAAACCTTGAAGAAATTCATCCCCAGTTATATCTGCTAAAATCTTTCCAATTTAGGTGTTCAATTTAGCAAAGTATCATAAAGAGTTAATCAAATCTATGTGTGTTTCACTTCAGTATTGAAATGAAACCAGGAAATATTTAACTGGGAGAAGATGCATGGCTGACTTTTGTTCACAAAGAGCATCTTCCAGAGGCATCAATGAATTAATGTGGGAGCTAGCCAAAGGGGTTAACAGGAAGTTGTCATCAACAGTCCCCTATGCTATAATCTCATACTTCTCTATCACTGTTGCTATAACAGGTGTACTTATTAGTTTTTGCCTTTTGCCATCTTTTCATTATATAGGATGCTGTTGAATAGCTGTGAAACACAGGGAAAGCTCAGATTTCAAATGCTTTAAGCACTGTGTAGAAGAGATTGTTGCAGTTGGTATTTTAAGTGTAGGAAGAGATTTCATGATCAAAGGATGTTACTTATGTGGCTAGGATCTCAAGGTATGATGTAGGCTCACCTTATTTTATATGCTATATAAATAATTGGAAATATTTTTCCCCCCAGAATTTAGGAAAGAAATGCAAAACCGATGAAGACAATTTTAAAGATGCAAAGAAATACTTGGATGATGATGAGTGCATTTAGCATATCTGTGGTCTAATGTTCAAGATTAGTAGTGAATATGTAGGAAACAGGAGAGGAATGGGCACTAATATATGCCTTTTTGTAACCTTTGAAGTAAGGGTTTTAGGGAAGTCCATGGATGTGGATAAGAGTGTAATACTGAAGTTATTAATAGGTTGTTCTTCCCAACCCTCAGATGCAGAATAGCAGAAAGCACACAGATTATTTTCATATTTACCAGGGGAGCAGTGAAAGCCAGCAATTCAGGCTAAGAAGTTGCATCCTTCCTTTTGTAAAAAAATTTGAGATAAAGGGTTGTGCAGGCATAAGCTGGGAAAGAGCTGACTGAAAACAAGGGAAATAATTTTTCCGATTGTCACAAGACCAAACCATAATGGAGTATCACAAAAACAAGAGAAGATGACAAATTAAAATAAATAAGCTAGGAATAAAAAAGAGGCATTCTTTGGGGATTCTCACTAGGAACACATCAAGACTTTGCTTCTCTGGGAATGGGATATGGCTATTTGAATTGCTGACTTAATTGATCATGATTTTGGAGGTTTTGTTATGGCAGCAGGAGTTTCATTTCCTAACAGTCTATTACTCCAAGTAGGCCTAATTTGAAGCAGAATAAAAGTGTAGCTGTACCCTATAATAAAACTTTGCTTTTAGTTTTATTATATTCTAAAAATAAACTCTTGCTTACACACAAAATTTTCAGTTCAGCCCACTTATAAAAATGTCATGGAAACTAGGTAGCTGCTAGGTCATCTTGATACTAAATTTCTTATCTCGGTAGACTGACTTGAAACTTCAGCAAAATCTCATTAGCATGCAAAATATCATTTATATTCCATATTTCCACAGAAAACATAATGATTTCCAGTGTACAGATGCCCATTCAGAGCTCATTTGCTGTAGTTTCTCCAGTGCATAAAATGTATTAACATGCAGGAACAAACTGCAGTCTTTAAGAGTGGCACTTACTGTGAGCAGTAAGAGTTTGAGAGACAATTAAAGTAGTTACATAAAGCACTATGTGTGACCCTAGGGAAGAGTATCTCAGGATAAGGTTTGGGGGATATATCAGCTATATCAGGACAATTACTTTAAAAAAATCAATAGAGTGTTCTCCTTGACTGCTATGGCTTATTATAAATTGATGGCATAAGCCTGAAATATTTTTGTTTTTCTATTATTTTACACCATTATTTAAGTAACCTGTGCAGTCCGATTTGTATTTCAGTTTTACAGTTAGTATTTGATGCATAATAGATTTTTAAACTATCAATTTGATTAAAGAGTAAAATCAGTCTCCAGGTACATTTTTTCCCTCTTTCTTTAGTTTCTCACCATAACTTTTCCTCCCCAGTTGTTTGGTGATTTTGGGGTTTTTTGTTTTTTAATTACTTGAGCCAGTTTCTCTGGCATGACCCAAATATCCTCTGTCAACAAATACAAAACCAACAGAGGAGTTGCTGACAGCTCTGTGATCCTCTGCTTGGCTGGAGACTGACCTTGCCACAGCATAGGCCAACTTCAAGACTTTTCTAAGACTGTTTGTCCAAAATTTGCATTAAAAAATTTGAGGGGGATGGGTACAGTCTTCCTATTCTGTCCATCTGCACATGCTCAACATATTCAAAGTCCAGACACACAGTAAATCTGTCCCAAAGAACCTATACAATCAAACCACCAAACCTTGGGAAAACCAGGAGAAATATTCTGATAATGTTTTCTTCAGTCACTGCTTTACAGACACTTTACCTTTTTTTACATCCCTGGCCACATTCTTTTTTTTTTTTTTTTTTTTAATCTCTAAGATGCATCGTGAATGACTAGCAAAATTGCTGTCTTTGGGTCATGTCTTGGTGTAGTCACTAAGAGAAATGACACTTCTTAATAATTTATTCAGTAATTAATTAATTAAGTACATCTTCCTGCTAGTGCTAGAATTAATGCCCTCTACCCTTTATCATTAAATATATTAATTTCAGCTAAATTTTTGAGCCACTTACTCAGTGAGATACCACACCTTGATGACAAGCATTTCATGCTGGCTTTTCCTGTGTTCAGGCCATCAGAAGGGGCAGTCCAATGGCTAAAGGCATAGTATAGAAATTAGACACAAACTCCACTTTCCAGAAACGTTCTTTGAGATTTTGAACAAGTCTTCTCACCTTTTTCTCACCCACACCCAAGTTTTAAAAAATAAAAAAAAATTGAGGAATTTAGTTGCTCGCTTCTGTCATTTGTGTCAAGTGCAATTTTGATGCATGGTTATTTATAAAGAGTGAGATTTTTGCTGACTTGGGTACCTAGCTGGAGACCATAGAGAGAAGTATGTTTTAGAAAAGCTGAGTGTCCAAGCTTTTTATAGAGTGTTGTAGATTAAGTGTGAAAAGGGGCTCATTTCTTATTTTTTGCCTAGACTGAGCTGGTTCTGTGGAGGCTATTAAAGAGTAATTGCAAAGTATCATTATTTACATATCCAGACTGGCTTTGTACAGACTATTTGTCTTATATCCATGCTCATGTCTGGCTTATATTACCTTTAATAGAAGGACATAGGTCCTCAGGACGTAGAAATGGAAACCCATATATTATGCTCAATACACATGTTTTAGAGTCATTATGTTATATAATGAAATTGCACAGCATATAAGACCTCAAGCAGGGAAGTG
Organism: Pachycephala philippinensis; assembly: GCA_013397055.1. NCBI lineage: Eukaryota > Metazoa > Chordata > Aves > Passeriformes > Pachycephala > Pachycephala philippinensis. Next base: position 99,689 of record VWZT01002506.1, on the reverse strand, counting down.
ATTTCTCAGGAGTATTGTTGGAAAACAGCATTGGTTTAATGTGGGGTATAGAGGAGATATGACGCCTCACACATGAAGCTCCCTGTTCAGTGTTTCACTAACAGTCCCCTAGCAATCCTAGCTTTGGGATCCTGTCCCCTAAATGTCCTATCTTAATTGGATTGTGCTTTTGGTAATTAGTTTTCCTAATGCAATATAGTCAGTTCTCTCTGAAATTTTCTTTTGATGCCTAGGGACACATTATGTCAAAACCTGATGAGTTCTCTAAGCTTATGTATGCACAAGATGATTTATAGTAGGCTTACTCCTCCTCTATACCAACATCATGAAGAAAGGAAGGACTAGGACTATAATCCTTTCGACAACCCCAGCAGGAATCAAACTTATTCTTCTGCCATTATAAGATTAATGTCTTGCAATACTATGAACTGTGGGCAATTATCCACCATCACTGAGTTTGGCAAGTGTTTTCCATTTCCATCTTTCATTTTTGCTGGTGAATCATCAACATCTGTGCTTGGGACTGGATGCATCAGCCACATTCACTGATTGCCAAATAGCTGGAGTAGAAAAGGGGGAAAAAAATTTAAATTATTTTACGCCCAAAAAAGTTTGTACTTTTGACTTGACCAAATTCATTTTTCAAATCTGTTTATTTTGCTGAATTGCTTAGAAAAGCAAAATGAAATTTAAATATTTTGTTTGATGCTTCTTGGAGTGACATTTTCCAAACTGATAACACTTCAGGTGTCTAAGTATATTTTGCTGTGACTAACATGCTGAAAACAATTAACTTTGTTTGATGAAATGTGAGATTTCTTTTTAATGTATTTTCTTGCTATAGATCTTCCTATACCCCCTAAAAGGTTGGAAAAGTCTAATTAACCAAAAGAGAACTGAAGTGCTGGGTACAACCCTTGAATATGTTAAACTGCTTTGTTAAATTATTTCAGTTGCAGCTAATTTTATTATACTCCTTGAGTATTTATCTAGCTTTAGAAAACTACACAAAGGTTAATAAGATATTTCTCTACATGACATCTGATGATATTGAAATAAACACCCAAAGGTTTCCTATCTCATAGAAAAGTATAGGATATTTTGTCAATTGGTCAAAGTGATAAAATCAGAATAGCTTTGAGGTAGAAATTCTCAAAAGTCATCCAATTTAGGAATGTTTCAACTGTACCAATTAAAATTCTCAAAGGATGATTCACTTTCCAGTATACAATACTTTTATACAATACTTTGGAGTAACTTATTGCAGTACATTTTCTCATCAGAGTGAATTAAAAAAAAAAAAAAAAAAGAAAAAAAAACTCTTAGAAATTCTGGTCTTTCAGTATCTCCCTCCAGACAGAGCAACCTCCTCATTTTGGGGGCCACAATGTAAACCAGATTAAAAACAGGGTTCCAGCACAAAGCCTTACCTTACCCAGGTTAGAGCACAATCTCTGAGTGAATGGCACGGGAGGTGGAGGGCAGAAACAGGCAGGTGTCAAATATCCTCTATGATTTTTGCTACAGAAGGAAAAGTACTGTATCCACCACCACCATGGGGAAAAAAAATATCAGACCTTACACATTTTTCTCAAGTCTGTTCTGTAGTATGAGGAACAGCAAAATGTTTTATCAAACATGATATGCACTTAATGCTTTTTGATGAACTGGATATACTGAAATATTCTTGGTTGAATTAAGAAGGGACAAACCACAATAGTTTATTTTCTGAATGTAAAACAATTTTTTTTCATATTGGAAAAACTTTGATTTCCCTTCTGCTAAAATCTCTGTCAAGAAGTTATTCAAGTCAAAATTTCCCCACTGGTTCTTATTAAGTAATATAAATACAAAATATAATGGACACATTAAATGAAGATTTTAATGTTTGTGGTGTCTTTGCCAGATCCAGAAAGTATGCTCCATTTTAAGTGCAGAGATGGTGCTACAACTCATCATACCCCTAAAATGGGAATGAACTAAAATGAACTCATTACAACATTATTTGTAGCAGGCAGAAAAGAACAAGCCACAAGTAAGTCAGTCAAAATGTTTATTTTTCTTAATTTTTCTTTCATGTCACATTAAGGAAAAGGAGGACAAAAGAAAAGACGAGTTGTTTTTTCGCTTGTGGACAATCTATAACATTGAGCTTAAAAAACAAAAACCCAAGCAGCAAATTTCATGAAAGTGGGAAAATGAGACCTCAGTACTTAAAAGAGCCCATGAAAAGGGAATATTAAAGCAATTTCTCATTTGATTTGCATAGCACATTGCTGCAGCTGTAGCTCTGCTATCTCAGGCAGGAGTTTAGGGTGAATGTGATACAGAAAAGGAAGGCTTAGAAGTTAGGCTGTGGTGTGGCTGCTTGACTAGTGAGGGACTGGTCCTCTGCAGTCTGGCTGTGACCTACATGCCCAGCTCCCATTTCCATGGAAAGCACAGCAAAGGGATGGAAGGCAGGAAAATATTTTCTTCTAAGCTAGTTAAAATGCCACCAGGTTGAGCTCTCAGCTTTGGGAAGTGACTCACACAGTTTATCTGCAAGTTTCTAGCCTCAGCTTGCATCCTACAGAAAAGCAGGGCAAGCCCTTGGCACCCTCTCCATGAGGTATGTGGATGTATGCTGAGGATTTTAAGGCAATCTTTCTTATCTTCATCGCACACAACAAAGTTTCTCAAGTCTGTGTGGGTACTTTAAGTTGGCATTTTTGTCGTGGGCAGTGTTCTCCCACCTATTTTTTATTCACTGGCTCTCCTGTTTAGGGACATTTTCCCATGAAGATTTCAAAGGCAAGGCAACCTGGGAATGGGACATTTAGTCTGTGAGGCTGATGAGATGTTTAGTTTAACTTACTGCATTCAAGTAGCCAATACAGTTCTTGAGCACATTTGTACAGCGTTTAAAGATTGTTACACGACACACAAGTAAAACCCCTGCCATAATTTTCACCTTCATTCTGTAGGAAAAAATACGGGTTTGGAACAGCTCCATTGCAACATAAGTCCAACTGATCCTTTGTGCCCCTTGTAGTGGTAAAGAAGGGGTGACCATTTTGCATTGCAAAAATCTCCTGTCTTCAATCAAGACCAAACTTCAATATGAAAGCCGGGCACAAAAAGGGAGAGGTTTCCTTAGGCAGCTTTTCAATCCTTAAGCAACAAATAAGTTGCCAGATTTTGGGCAACTTTTGCTAAAAGAACCAAAGTCGAGTTTCATACCAAAGATGAAGCACACAAAGGGTTCACTTAAACCCTTGGCTGGAAATATTAATGGTTAATATAACTAATATTGACTGTTAACTGAACTAATAGAATCTTTGGCATTTATACCATTTTAGGCTTACAGGGAAGAAAGAGCCTTTCCTCTTATTTCCTAGCACTTTCAGATTTGCTCAAAAACTTGGAAAAAAATTATGAACAGCTTAGCCTCTTAAATTAATAAGGGCTTTGAGAGGAAAACTTTGATGTATTCAGCCCTCTCACTACCAACACTGTGATCTCTTTAATTACAGGCACAGTATGTTTTATAAATATTTGTTTACAGCTCCCTGCATGACAGCAAGGGGAAAATATTGAAAGAAATTTTTATAATTACAGTTTAATGATCTGAATTTTAATTGAGATTTTTACCAAATAATTTTGTAGGAAGACAGGAATGTTCCAACAAAGCTGATTTATGTTTAGACACTTAGGGTTTAAATTGTACTACTTTGTTATATTAGGACCTATAAGGACATGGAGACAGGGGCATTAAGATATTTTTAAGTGTTAGGGGTTTTTTCCTCACTTGTATTTGCAATATTCTAGAAAAACACATCTTACTTCCTGCTTCTGAACAGCCAAAGCACATTATACAGTGTTTTGAAGAAGCACTTTAATTAAAGTTGATAGTGGGGTCTCATACATACTTGCAAAACACTTTGCTCTGCTGCTTTTATTCTCCGAGATGCCCTCTCCCTAATTCTACTTTGCTGGAAACAAAACCACACTTTCTTTGTTTTGCATTTGCCTGCTTATCCAGTTTCTGCCCTATTTTCTCAACTAAAGCTTCCTTGACAGATATTGTTACAGTATTGCTTACCAAATCGAGTTAACAATGAGATAGTAGAGCTGACAGAACTTCTTCCAAGATAATTTCTGGTAGTGTGAGAGTTCCCGTGTTGGCTAAGCAAGCAGAATTTGGCCAAGATGTCTAATGCTCTGGGATGCTACTACTGAATCCTTATTTGGAGCTGTAGCAAAATCGTCTCTGCCATCACTTTGGTCCAAAGGATAAACATAGTCTCAGTAATGCTAAACTTAATGCATAACTCCATTAAATGGTGTTGGAGAACAATTTTCCAGAGCTTTTTTGCTGTATTTCCTAGGCCAACAAAGTGTTGACAAAAAAAGGCTGGCTACCAATTTCCCCTCCTCCACTTATCTCTGTTAACTGTGATACCGTTAGCCAATCTTAACCAAACTTGCCAGAAACGTGGAATTTCTTTTCATGACAACAAGCTGTGTGAGAGAGGATGACTCAAGACTGTGTCACTCTGGGAGAGGTGGTGAGTTTGCTCTCTGTTAGCCACATTTAACACACTTCAGATGCAGACCTGCTAGAAATCAGGTCTTGATAGGTGAAGTATTGACGAAGCAATTACCAGTCCATTTTTTGCTGCTTTTATTGTAACTTCGTGTGTGTGTGTGTGTGTGTGTGTGTGTGTGTGTGTGTGTTCATATTTCAGATAAAACTTGAGTAAAATACCAGAAGAATGTGGCTCACTGTTTTCAGAGCGGTCCTATAGTAATTCTTGTTTCCCTACTGCTGTGTTTAGGGTTCTCAGCTTAAATGTGTTTATTTTCTTTGTGATTTTTCCCTGCTGCCAAGTGCTTAGGCACTTAACAATTCCTACAAACATGTTTTGTGATTGCTTATTTACTACAGGTGGTGGAATTTTTTATTTTCGTAGTATAGAAATAGTAAATCCAAATGTTCGTGGCAGGTGCACCAAATAAAAATGCAGTTCTTCCTACCTTCAAGTACAAAACCATTCAAATACATCTCTCTGGGCATGATCCTTTTCCAGATGTGAAAAGGGATTGCTATCCTTTTGGATTCAGAAGATCACAACTTGGACAGACACACTGGGAATGCATTGGAAATTGTGCTTCAATTTGGTTCTTGTAGAGATAAGGTTGTAATGTTGTATCTTTTTATGTTCCACTTTCAGTTTTCCCAGAAACCTTTTCAGTATCTCACCTCCAGTGTCCAGCCTTGCCTTTTCTCTTGTGAGCTCTCATCCATTTAAATCAGTAATCTTGGTCTACAGAGGCATGAACAGGAAGTCAGAGAATTGTCCTTTCTGGGCATGGAGATTTGCAATGTGTGAATATTCAATGATCTCTGTCAAGCCTCCCAAGTTATAGAAGACTCTTTATTTGAATGCAAACTTCAGTTTCCAGCATGTACTCTTCCCATTAAAAGTTAGATTTGGAAGAACCACCTGAGTCACATAAAGTACATGATGAGCAGAAAGCTCATGCTCATTTTACTTCAGGTACTTTTCCAGCTGTGTGCATGTGTAAAAATAGGTTATGTACTTACACTATGCATAAAAGTAATCCATAAATAACCTTCTCATTTGGTTAAGAAAGAACCCTCAAATAATACACACATCTGTCTCTTTCGCATGTAGCTTTTGTAATCCATGCCTTGGATATTATCCTATATCTGATTCTAATGAGTATATTTCAAGCTAAATATCTTCTTTGCTTGATCATCTTCCTTCGTGGTTTGCCTTTCTTTTTGTAAGAAGTTTTCTCTTCCAGGCACAATGTATAGCTGTCTCAAGTTATTATTGTAGCTGTGAGTCTTTGGCTTTCATTTATTGTGATTACCTTTTTATACCTGTGTTCAGAGAGTGTATTCCATGCTTTGTCATATGCTAAGCAGCCAGTCTGATGAAAAACATGAATCACCAAACAAACTGGTACTTAAAACCTAGAAAATCAATGTTGCACTCAATTATCTGTACTCTCATTTAACCCTAGCTGATACTCTATTAGGTTCTGATTGAAGCTTCCAGCAAGTGTGTATGCACCCCAGGAAACAATTAGTGGAGAGTAATACTGCACTCTTCTCTAGAATGAAAATACCATCTCATCACTGCAAAATAATACTACTTACTATTGGTGTTCGATCTCAGCTGATAAAAAGAACACTCAGTTGCATTTAGATAAACTTCAATATGTCATGAAGGTTCTAAAATTCAGTTCCTTAGAAAGGCATTTTTCAAATGACATCATAATAATTTTTGTCTTTTTTTACATCAAACTGCCAGCCAGTGGTGGAAAAAAGATAATGACATAACGTTCATATCACTGTGGTATCCTAAAGATAATTCATGTTTGATCAAATTTAGATGTAACAAGTTCAACTGTTCTTCCTTTACTAAAATCAGCAGCAGAGTTTCCAATGGGATTGGGGCAAAGCAGCTGAGTCACTTACTGAAAGCTGTAATTTTTAGGAAAAAAAAGAGAGCTCAGACTACGATATTGTCCCATGGCTAAATATAGCGGAAAACTAAGCCTTTCTGTCTTTTTTGTACGATTGCAGAGTGGTGAAATTCTCAGAGGATGAAAGGACAGATCTGAGAATGATATTTCCTGAGAGAAGGGTGTTCATTTTATGAATCTAAATATAGAGAGTGGACAGACTGCATAAGAGTCACTCCTAAACTCAGTTTGAGAGAATTGTAACCATCAGGAGTATAAAATTGTTATTTGTGTAACATCAAGAGTCCTGACCCATGCCAGAAAGAAAGAAACCAGAAAGAATCCATTTTCAGAAAGTCATGTTATTCACTGACAGGAGCTCCTAATGCAGGCAGAAGGATGTGCCCTGCCATGTGAGAATGGATTTCCTACACAGAAGGTACATATGTATAGGAAATGCGATGATGAGAAAATGCAACTTTTTTGAGGACCCAAGATTCAAAAGATTAGCTGCAGAAACTGAATGTAAACAAAAACCATTCCACTCCAAAACTGTTTTTATACAGAGAGCCAGATTGTATTCCAAAACCTTTCAAACTTCTTTTCTCACTTGACATCGATTTCCAGGATGCTTATTACCAGGAAGCATAGAGCACGTTCATCTTATTTTATTCTTCCTCCTCTTCAGGGCAAGAATTAGTTTTCATGAGGTTTTGTTCTTTTATGCTGACTCCTGCATCTCCTTGGTTGGCATTGGTTCTCACTGAGTGTTATAGTAAAGCTCAGGTAGAGTGCTTGAGAAGAGTGTTGTGGGGATGCATTGGCCTTTTGATTGCAAAGAAGCCTGCGAAGAAGGTACTGTAACTTTGCACAGCTTCTACCCAGGGGGAGAAAAATCTATAGAGAAGGCCCTAAAATCAAGTGATGTGTGTGAGAAACTCCCTTTCAATCTAGAGGGAGGGTGGTTACTTCACAAGCTGGTAGTCTTCTCTTTTGTGCTGCCAACAGCTATTTCTCTTCTCTTGACAAGACAGAGAAGCCAGGCCTACTCCTACACTTACTGCTGTCCCTGTTCATTTTTTCATGCTGTGGGGAATCGAGCAAGAAGCTCGTCCCTCTCACTAAATGCAGCATTTGTCTGCCTGGGGCTGAGCGGAGTGATGTTGTATTAAACATACTCCACTGCACTAAACCATTGCACTCAGGAAGGACTTTTGAGTTGTATCCCTTTGAAATAAAAGGTTTGTTCCCTCTCTGCCGAGAGAGTTTTTTTTCAACTCCAACAGCATGGATCACTAGTGGGTTTTGTGTGAGTTGCTGGTTAGGGAACAGTTAGAGAGAATTATTTACCTTGAGGGAAACTCAAATAAAATTCCTTTCAAATCAAAAAGCTATGTCTGTTCTCTATTACTCTTTATTTTTTTTCAACTTTGGTCACAAAATAAATTTTAAAAAAAAAAAAAAAGATGAAAAGATAATGAGGAAATACTGAGATGGTGAAGAAAATAATTTGATGGCCTTAATGAGTGATATCACTGCTTTGCTTACCATCTTTTTCAGTTTCTTATTAACAGACAAATGGACATACATACAGGAGCATTTCCTCGCACTGGCTTGTAGCAGAGCTCTAGGTTCAGCTGCTTGTGACCCCTCAGACAGTCATCTCCTCTGCCTTTGGATAAGTAACTCCTCAGGATGCTATTGCAATGCTTGGCTATCTGGCCATTTCCAAAAATAATCCCTTGTGAATGTCCCTGAGTTTGTAAAAGAATCATTTCAAACTATGAATCACTGAGATGTGCTACAAGGGGAAAACAATAGCCTCAGTCACAGTTAAATTTATGGCTAAAAAGCTATAAACCCAAGGCTTGTAGGAACATAATTCTAATTTGGTGTAATACTCCAAAGCCAAGATGGAGAGCGAGGGCAAGAGCTGCTTCTGAGCATCTTCTTTCTCGTCACGCAGTTAAAGTTGCTGTGTGTGGTTTGGGGTGTTGAGCTGCAAAGCTCTCCTGTGCTGCTCCCAGGAAATGCAAGTCTTCAGCCTTCTCTCCCGCTCAGTGTTTAGCAGAGCAAAGATGGGACACTCACATCTCTTGGGAAGCATTCAGATCTTCTGTAATTCCCAGCAGATGCAATCAGCACTGGCACTGATGACCATGACTTGGGTGTGTATTTCAGGCATGGTCTTATGTGATATCTTCTGCTTGCATTGCCTGCTGTATCTGCAGCATCTAAGTTGCCATAATTAAGGCAAATGAGAAACTGCCCCTCCAAAACAAGATTCTTTTGCACTGCCTCCATGTGTTGGTAGCATCAGCCACAACCTAGTCAGTTTTAATGCGATTGCTGACATCTTCAAATGGACAAATAAAATAAAATAGCTCTCCTGGCTACAGAAACTGCTATGATTTACATTGTGAAAGCTCAATAGGCCCCGAGACTATGGTAGAGCATTTGAATTACTGCTACACACCACTCTTCTTCAGCTTCATCTGTAAATTTCAGGTAAAGGCAGGGAAATGTCATCCTACTAAATTATCTGTTTATATGCGTATGTGTTTTTGTCAGGAGAAACACATTATGGTGTACCAGCCATAGAGCACAGAGCCAGGACATAAAGTTTTATAATCCTTTTCATCCTCTCTTCTTTAGATCCCCCCCAAATTATTCTTACACATTATTTGTCCATTTTGTCTTAATGTTTTTTTCCTTCTCTCCCAGCCATAGTGGGATTATCTACCCTGTTCCTATTTTTTTTATCAAGCAGACATGTTTTTGTACATTGTTACATATAGGTTGTTTTGCAATCTTTTCCAGCACTACACTTTTGTAGATGTAAATATTTTTTTCTGTACTGGTATTCTTTAAACCTTCTTAAAATGTCCCTAACTGACATCACCACATTTTTAAAGTGCACAGAATGCTAAGCGTGGGCATTTGTCTGTAAGCATATTTTATAAATACATTACTGTGCATGGAGAAATGGGTTTTTTTCTTCCATTATTACACATTTTTCATATATTATATGATACAATTATATTTAGAGGGACCTGAGGGTTCAGTGTGCTAATTCCTGGTAGGTGCTAGTGAATTCTAGGGAATGTGCAATCAGAAAAGACCAAAGTTTTTAATATAAATGTGTGGTTACTGAAATGCATATGGTTTAGTTGAATGTGCAATTACTACTTGATTGAATGGCATACCTGACTTTATCTATCTTTAAGTAAATGTTAGGAGATCTGGAAAGTAACCTATGAAATGAGGTTAGGATTGCTGAACTGTTTTAGATAAAACTGGATGGAATATTAGATTAAAGCAAAAGTTTTCAGTAACATTGTTCACTAGCTGGAAAATCAATTTTTGCATGACCTCAACAATCTCCCAGTGGGGAACTAAGTTCAGAAAAAAATTCCTTCAGGAAAACTGAGGATCTTAGAATATTCTTTTTCATACTTCTTGCAGCATTTTCAAAGTGAAAACATTTTCTCTTCAAATCCTCATTTTAGATCATGATAAACAAAATTAAAGAGATACCCAGCACTAATAGAAAAGTTCAGATTTAAATTCTTAAAAAAAATGGTTTTGCTTTTCCTTTAATCTAGTGATGAGTTGGAGGAGGAAAGCACCTTATGGAAACTATGTTTAATTTGTTGCTGACTGGTTTATGGTTTCAGTCACTAGCGCAAAATATTCAATTATTTTTGAAGTTCCATCTTTCCAAGAGCTATGATGAAAAATAGCTTAACATGTTTAAGACTTTCATTAATTATTCCTACAACTATGGACTTCCGTGTTCATACAGAATTTGGAAAATAGCAGGAGGAAAGCTGACTGTCTTGCTTTTAAGTATGGAAGTAGAAGGATGTGTTTGAGAAACTCATGAGATGACCTATTTTTACTAGACACAGAGAACTTGTCAAAGATGACCAAAAAAAAAAAAAAAAAAAAA